>SNQJ01S0001778.1:259414-335030 GCA_010110895.2 Picea sitchensis | reverse complement strand
TTGATCAGAAAATGTGTTTGTGTTATTTCTTTGATCTATGGATTCGGTTCTGGTACTTTTTCTTTCATTCCTTCTTGGTGGTTGATTTTCTTTCTTTGTTTCTGCAGAGTGGTTGTTGTCAATGATTGTAGATTTGGAAAACTTGATGGGTTCTGTATTATTTGGATGATCACTACTTGATCCTTCTTCATATCCCAAGCCATCTTGAAACTTTGGATTCCTTTGTTGATTTAGAATGGAAGTTAATTCTTCTGAGGCTTTAATACTTGGTAGATTTTGGTGATGCAATCCCTTAAACTTCTCCATTTCTTTTCTGGTTTTTACTATCTCTTCTTCTAAGGCTTCACACCTCGCTTTCTTCTATGACAACTGTTGTTTCAATATGTATTCTATTTTCTTTGCCTCTTCTAACTCCACTTTTAGTAGAGAAAAATTTTCATCAAGTTTTTCACCATTCATTTTAAACTGCTTCAACAACTGTTTTGTTTTCTCTTCTTACATCTGAGTCTGAACATTTATTCCAAAGCACTGATTAATTCACCTTCCATATCCACCACATCGTTTTCATCATCCATTTCACCTCCTTTGTGTTCATCATCAAAATCTCCCATAGCCATAAACATAAAATTATTCACTTTGTTTTAACATGATGAATCACTATCTATGTCTTTTGAGAAATTGTCATTGTTTGCACACACAATTTTATTTTTACTGTATTTCTTGAATTTGTACTTCTTTTCATCATCAGATTTCTTGTCCTTTTTCTGGCGGGGACACTTAGATGCAAAATGGCCTATCTTACCAGAGTTAAAACATTTGAAGGGAAGATTGCCTTGATATTTTCCTGATCCTTTCTTTAACCTTCTCACAAATTTTTCCTCAATATCATCTAAATCTGAATCAGTATTCTTGTCTTCTTTAAAAGATGCTTCTCTAGTAATGGATTTATCTTTGTTGATTCTCATTTCATATGCAGTTAGAGTTCCTAGGAGTTGATCAATGGACAGAGTTTTAATATCCTTTAGTTCTTCTATTGCAGAGACTTTTGGATTAAATTTATCAAGCAAAGATCTTAAAATCTTTTGAGCTAAAAATTATTCTTCAATATTCTCACCAAGACCCTTCATGGCATTCACAAGTTCTTCAACTCTTAAAAAATACTTGCCAACTATTTCATCTTCATTAATCTTTATTTGTTCAAACTTCAACCTATATGTTTGGAGTTTGGCATCTTTTACTTTCTCATTTCCTTCATAACGGTTAATAAGTTTATCCCACATAGGTTTAGCAGTTTCAAGATGCATCACCTTTACAAACTTAGCTTCAACAAGTCCATTCAAGATAGCATTCATTCCCTTAGCATTAAATATAAATTCTAACTTATCATCCTTGGAAGCAAGCACAACAGGCTTTGTATATCTAGTCTCTACTACATCCCAAACATCAACACCTAAGGCCATTAGGTATGTTCTCATTCTAACCTTCCAAAAGGAAAAAAAAGTCCATCAAATAGAGGAGGCTTACTAGCTGAAGTCCCTTCATGAATTGTCATGTTTAAGCTTATAGATCTACCTTTAAATAAAAGGAACCCGCTCTGATACCAAGTGTTGAAATTACTAAGACAACTGAGAAGGGGGGTGAATCAGTTGTTACTGTTCTTAAACAATTTTAAGTCTATTAAACCATTTTTAATCTTTCATCAAGTGACCATCAATATTATACATCATATGAACAACATAAAGAATGAGCATCAATCACACATAAGATATACATAGAGATAGATTTTCACAAGGAAACCCATAAAGGGAGAAAACCTCTTCTTCTTCAAAATGATAGGTAGTCTTTTAAGTTTTGCACATCATCTATATTTGAGAACCAACTCAAACTGAAGCTACTACATCTGTTTTACAAGATCCAACTTTTTGAAAGCACCAACTCTTTGGTTTCTCTAGCACCGACTAGAAGGAAGCACCAACTCCATGAGTGTTCTAGCATCGACTAAATGGAAGCACCTACTTCGACTTATACAAGCACCAACTTGCATACAAAAAACTCTGTGTTTTCCCAAGAACCACCCTGCCACCCTGTTTTCTAGCCACAACTAGATGGAAGCTACAACTCCCAATATTCAAGCACCAAATCGAATATAAGAGGACCATAGTCCTCCCTACAACCACCCTACCTCCCTGATGATAAGTAAAATGATTGAATAACCAACAACACAGTTGTTTCAATTCTTACCACTTCTCTTATGTCCTGCAATTATTCTATGCTTCTATCTATTCTGCAATTATTCTCTGCTTCAAGTTGTTCTGCAATTCTGCTCTTGCTTCTATCTATTCAGCATTTGTTACTCATCTCTGAGTTTTATATCACACTGCACATATTGTCAGTATCACACTGCACATACTGTAATTTTCCATTTCTTACAGTTCAACTCATTTTTCATTCAGAACAACCAACAATTCACAGTCACTCTGTCTTTCTTTTATGCACTTCACACAACTTCAGTTACACCTCGAATACCTAGGCCAACAATGCTTCAACCACTCAATCACCAACCGTCCAAGAACCATGATTCGGTTCTGCTAACTGAATCATAACTGAACAATTAATCGTAAATATCAACAGTAGCTCTTCAATCAGATGCTCAAATAACCAACACCATTGGATTAAATCCACAGGGTCTTGCATTTATCCCATATGCCCACTAACTATGACCATGCGCCTAGTCAAGATGCATTTCACATTTCGCATTTTGACAATCCTGTGTCGAAGGGTCTCGACGCTCCAAGTTGCGATCCACGAAATGGAGCTTAGAAATTAGCTCCTTCCCTTAAGCCTTCGACGATGTGACCTTGTCTATGACCATAGGCCAAAAATTATTGTGATTTATCATATCACGAGTTGCAAGGTTAGAGCATTACCTTCCTTTGACTTTCCAATCAGTGAAAATTTAATCCCTCACCACATGTCCCTATTGGATCAACGTTCAATATCTTATCACGATTTCACAACTTCAAGGGCCTTCGTCATGCCTGATCAATGGTCCACGATCTCCCTTTGATCAATGACTTAGATTAAGTCGTGGTTTCTCATTTTGTGATTTCATAGGATAGAGAACCTCCTTTCTTTGACTTTCCAGTCAATGAAATTCCAATCACTTGCCATGTGCCCTATGCATCCAACATTCCACAACATACCTCGATCCAAAGGTCCAGATAAATTCTTGGGATTTCACATATCGCAAGTTCCCACACCATGTTCTGTTGACCCATCCAATGTGCAAGTTAGTGAAATTCTAGTTGTTTTCCACGTGTCCTTCTTGAAGATGAACGATACTCCTGCTTTTGAGATTTTGTAGGCCCACTTCATCTTGCACATGAAGACCATGCTCCTTCTTATGGATCCAATGACAATAGATCTTTGGGCTCAAATTTGACGCCTGAGATCTATTTTCTTCTACTGTGCACTCCTCCTATCTGAATTCAGATCTAACAGTCATCGAGAATTCTGAATGGGATCCAATGATCATTGTTTCTCTTCACTATTGATCATTCCATTTTCATGCCATTATCGTTGCGCTATTGATCATGCTTATATTCTCTATCAATGACATCATCATCAATGACAAACATGCATACTCTGCCTCTATCTGAAAATATGCCAACAGGAACATGGAGAAGAGCCTACTAGTTTGGAGGATACACTATTGGATGCACAGTTGCTAGCCATTATAAATATTGATGACCACTTCGTAGAGATAGTTCAGTTCCTATCAACAGGAATGGCACCGAGTGAATATGAAATCACCCAGAATAAACAACTAGTAGTGCACATTGCATACTTTTGACTTATATGAGGACAACTATACAATATGGGACCTAATGAGATACTAAGGAGGTGTGTTATGGAGGTAGAAATACCATTGATCCTCATTGAAGCTCATGAAGGAATTGCAAGAGGACACTACGCAGGTAAAGCCACTGCGCATAAGGTTCTTCGAGCTGGCCTTTGGTGGCCTACCTTACATAGAGATGCTAAGGACTATTACAAAGCCTACGATGTATGCCAAAGAGTTGGAAAACTATCCAGAAGAGATGAAATTTCATTAGCACCATAGCTGACCCTACAAACATTTGAGAAATGGGCCATTGACTTCGTGGGTCCTATTAACCCACCAGGGAAGCGCACAGGAGCAAGGTACATAATTAATGTGATAGAGTACTTGACTATATGGGTCGAAGAAAGAGAAGTTAAGGACTGTAATGCCACTACAACTCCGTGCTTCATATTTGATGACATCACAACCAGGTTTGGATGCTCGAAGATCCTTATGAGTGATCAAGGCACACATTTCATTAATAAAACAATTGAAGCCTTGACTAAGGAATTTATAGTCCACCATCAGAAGAGAACAACTTACCATCCATAAGAAAATGGGACAGTTGAAGCATTCAACAAGATCTTGGAGACAACGCTAATGAACATTTGCAGTGTCAATACAAATGACTAGGATTTAAGAGTACCAATAGTATTATCGGCCTATAGAACCACTTGCAAGAAGCTAACAATGCATACCCCCTTTAAATTGGTGTATGGTCTCAAATTCGTTGTCCCAATGGAATATTTGGTACCAAGATTAAGAATTGTTGACTTTACATATATGGATGACACTGGAATTGTTCGATAGAGGCTTGCACAGTTTGTCGAACTGGAGGAAGACAAATTTATTGCAGGATTTCATCAACAGGTCCAAAAAGAAAGAGAGAAGGCCTACCATGACAAACACATCAATAAGAAGGTATTTAAGTAAGGTGATATGGTATTGGTATATGATAGTAAGTTCATGAAGCATCCTAGGAAGTTCATAATGGATTGGCTTGGCCCATATGAGGTCGCCTATGTTACAGAAGCAGGAGCTACGCAGTTGAATAATTTAAATGGAGAATGGAAGGAAGGTTTGGTGAATGGGAACCGGCTGAAGTCATACTATGACAACTAGCTTCCTCACATCTCTTAGTAAAAGCATGAGGATAAGGGTCTAGGTACCAGGTGCAGTTGAAACTGGGTACCAGACACAAAAAAGACAATTTGCATAAGGGAGGAAGGGAGGACTAGATATGGAAGCATAGGCTGCCCTATAGAGTCTGAAGATGAAGAAAAGTAGAGGGATCAGATCTAAAGTGCCTCGAGACAAGTCATAGGTGAGTGTTGTGGGCCTGTTGGCCCTTGGTTATGGAAGCAATCGAAGATAAAGGAAGAAAAGGCAAAATGTGAACTGCGTGGAAGACACAGTGATTGTTATTGGGTCGAAGTGAGTAAAAGATCAAAAAAAAAAGAACGAAGTAAAAGGAAGAAAGATGTTTGACAAGGAGATCAAGGATTACAGATCAACAAGGAATATGGAACATGGAAAACTCAACAAGTGGAAAAATCCACTATTGGATGCTTTGGAGCACTGCACGATAAGGAAGGAAAGACAGGCTGGTGAAGCCCTGAAAACATGGGTCAAGTTGACCTAGGGTTTTAGACACATAGGGTTTTGGTATCTAGGGTTTTGACACCTAGTTTTCGACCTAAGTTTGTCAGTGAGTGATTGTAATGTATAAATAGAGGTATAAAGGACCTAGGATGGGTTCATGTTATGGTTTTTGTTGTTTTATTTGTTATCATGTGATTGAGTGAGTACTATTCTGTGAGAGAGAAGTGTTGAGTGAAGATCCTTCTGGTATTGTAATACCTTCAGCTAGGTGCGAATATCAGTCCTGCATCTAGGTGTACAGGAATGGTAGAGATAGAGAAGAGAAGAAATAAGGTATGCTAGATGAGAGTGCAGACAAGAAATGTATGCTTCATATTAATATATTATAAATAACAGTTCTGTGGATTTATCCCTAGAGAGAGGGTGAATGAAGTATTTCTGGTGTTATGTGTGATTGATGATGGGTTCTTTGCCATTTTCTATACTGTTAATTGCATTACTATGTTAGGTCTGATAGATAGTTATGTGGAGTAGATCTGAACTGGTAAATGATATATAAATGTTGCATTTCTCTTGTGTTAGATTCACTTGGTATTCCCTTTGGTTTTAGACATCTTTGTCATGTAACCCCCCCATAGCTACTTCGGGTGAGACTGCATATGCTTCGCAGGTGTTGCCGAAAGGGCTAGTAGTTAGGGCTTGTTGGTGCGCTCTTGGAGCTAAACTCTGGGTCTTCCCCTGTGCCAACAATATGTTAACTTGGAGGTATAATTCAAGGTACTTTTACAATGAATTTGAATATAGTGTTAAAAAGATGAAATATAGGAAACTGAATTAGCTTTTGGAATACACAATTTTAATTTATAGAATTGTTGTATGACTATGAGAAAATTGAGTGTTTCATAATAATCGTACTATGTTATTTTATTGAAAATATATAATTCATATTTTCCAGTCAATTAGTACAGGTTTTGAGTATCAAAATGATGAATTTTCGTTAATTGTTTTGTTACAATTTTGGAGAACTCATTGTTCTTGTGCACAACTATTTTTTTCAAAATTGATAATACTAATTCTTTCTTTAAAAAAATATTATGAAATTCATTATATCCTTGAGGTTATGAGATCATGCATTAGTGTATGGTTTGAGGGTCTTAATATAATCCAACAATTTTCCTTTTAGATCGTATATCTCAACATATAGTTTTTCTTTAAATGGACAAGATGATACAAGGTTATAGAAGGAACAAAAGACATACATATTTTAAAATTCCAAGACATGGTAATAAAAAAATAAAAAAATAATAGTAAAAATATTTTATATTTTGGATTTACATCGTCGAATCTATATGTGTTTGTAGTTTCAATGTAGATGGATTTTTGTAGCCTATTTAAAAATAATGTGAAAAATAGAGATATTGAGAGGTATTCATAAAAATGGAGGTTTTGATGTTTTTGTAGTTCAAACCACCAGGTTTCTCATTCCAAACCTGAATCTAAAGAAACTATGTCATTAAACATGAAGTTTGGAATTCTCTATATTTCCAAATAAATTTGAATATAAGGAGCATGTGCAGACTAAAATGGGTGTTTGTATTCCTAGAATGTGCACAGAATAATGTGAGCAAACTTTCAAATTCATAATATTATTACCCCTTTACCTCATTCTCATGGTATTATAGAATATAATCCTTATTCCTAGTGCCTATGATAGTTTTCTTCATGTCCATTAAGCCCAAAAATCGTTTTTTAGGGTCTAAGACCCATTATTCTTATGAAAATAATACCAGGAGTTCCCATATTCATATTTGTAGGCCTTTTTCATCGCCATTGAGCACAATAAATATTTTATTATGTCTTAAGGCCATTGTTTTCCTCTTCCAACCATGATATAGGAAATAAATCTAATATGTGTTGTGGAAAAACTCGGAATGGCATTCATATCGCACCCATAGGTGAAAGATACCTTTCAAACGCTAAGTGTATTTTTTCAATTCCTAATTCATGGTCCTTAAGCTCCAGAATATTCATTTTGGGACTAAGTTCCTTGTTTTCCTCCCTTGGCCATGGTTTAGGCACTAAGACATATTTTTATTATGCAAAACATAATATTGGCACCAAATATCCCCCACAAAAGACATACATCCCCTACTTAGGTATTATGTGGTTGCTTAAGTATTACTACATGAATCTTGATCCTAAGAATATTCAAAGAGCGACCCATCACCTCATGTTCCTTCCCCAACCATGTTCAAGGATGTAAGTTCATTATATTGTGCGCAAAACCTCTTATTAGCACTAAATCCAAACTCATAGGCCTTTAGACCCAAATGTAGTTCTCAAAACCTATGAATGGATCATATATATTACTTGGAGGCCAAATATCCCTTATAAAGGATATATGTGCTAGTTTAAAGTCTTTTCCATGACCATAAGAATTGAGAATATATGTTTAGGGAATCAGGCCCTTGTTTTTCTCCCGCATCCATTGTATGGGTTTTGAGACCCATTCTTATTACGAAGAAAATACGGATGCTTCCCATATTACTAGTAGGAATAAAATATTAAACCCTTGGGAGGTCAATTGTGGTGGTATGGTGTCTCACTGAGGGTATCATTCACCTCCAAGTGGGGATATCAATTAGGTTAGGAGGATTTGAGTAGTAGGTATGGGTAGTGGTGTTGTTTACATTGTCGATGGAGGAAACTTGGGCCTTATGTCATAAATGCATCTTATGGGTATCAAGGGACAAGAAAGACATCTCAAACCATCACACATGACCTCCCAATGATATGCTTGGCTTATGTGTTAGGATATTAGTGAAATTAGGAGGATTTTAAAAATAGATATTAGTCTCAAGGACTTGGACATGGTTTGGGGATGAATATTGGGTATTAGGATATAAAAGATGCTTCTAATTATATATGGAAAAGAACAATTATTCAAACTATCACATAGGGAATTTTAATATCATCATTGTCTTCCAAGTAGAGATATCGACGTTGATATAATATTTTGAGCACTAGTAATGGGTATCAAGTACATTGGCATGGTCATGGGAAGAAACACAATGATTTGAACCTAAAGTAATATTTTTGGAATACATGTCTATGAAAAAATCCTTGAACCACCACACAAAAAATCTAAAGGTTATCCTTTCTTCTAAGTAGGGATATGGGTGCCATTAAGAGACTATTGATACTAGGTACATGAGTATTTCGGTTGTAGAGATGGTTGAATGATGAAACCTAGGATTTATTCCATACATGATGATTATAATCATCCAACTTCAAGAAAGACACGTTGATCTACCACACATGAACTATTAAGCATATCCATTTCCTTTGAGTGGGGATATTAATGGTATTATGAAGTTTTTAGCACTAGATATGGGTCTTGGGGTCCTTGATATAGTTGGGGGGGACCCAAGTCTTATTATATAAATTAATGATATAGCCATAAAGGCCCAAGAGAAACACCTTGAACCAAAATAAATGACCTGTGAATGGGATATTTTTCCTTCAAGTGGGGTTATTTCTATTTTTTAGCACAAGGTATGGGTTAAAGGGTGTCCAACATGGTAATAGAATGAAACGTAGGGTTAAAGCCTCAAAGGAAAATTTTGTACATTCAAGGCCAAAACAAACACCTCAAACACACACATTAGCTCCCAAGTGTATACATTACCTCTTAGTTGGCATATCTTCACTATTAAGGTTTTCAAAGTACTATGTGTTAGGTTATGAAACTTCCTCATTATTCATAATAAGTAGATTCTAGGGTTTAAGAGTCATAAATGAGGCCTAAAACTATGACATATGACCTCAGTATGGGATATTTGTCCTTAAATTGAAAATATCGGCACCATTAGAAGGTTTTGAGAACTAAGTATGGTTTTTGGGGTGGTAGACATGGTCAAGGGATGAAAATAGGGCCTTTGGGCATAAAGTGATCTTTTAGGCATCAAAATCCAAGGAAAATGCCTCAAACCACCACAATTAACATATTGAGAGTATTGTCACCCTATGAGTTGGGATATGGGAACATTATGAGGCTTTGATATCTATGTATGAGTCTTGTTTCCTTGACCATGGTTGGGATATGAAAAGTAGTGCTCAATCCCTAAAGGTAGTTTCTAAGGCTCAAGAGACACGAACAAGACATTGAAACACCACATATGACCTTTTTATGGGATATTGGGCCTTTAAGAGGGGATATGGGATCTATTAGAAGGTTTCTAGAACTATATTTGGGTCATGGTTCCTCGAACATGGTTTGGGGAGGAAATCCTAGGATTAGGCCATAAAGAATTGTTTTAGGGATATTGGGCCAAGAATGTCACTTCAAACAACCATACAATTTGTGTTAATACGTATGTTGAAGTTCTTGGTTAGTGTTAGTTTGTGTATTAGTTAGTCAAGTTGCATTGGAAAGTTTTTCATTTGTAGTTAGTATTGTAAGAATTCCCAAAATCGATAAGTAAAATGACTTATCTTGGATATTAAGGAGCCTCGTTTAAGTATAAATACACTTTGCAACTCTAAAGAGGAAGTGTTCCTACTTATGTTTCTTATCAATTGAGTTTATTTTATGAGACCCACACTTGAGTGATTAGAGAAAAAAATTCAAAATGATCTTCCTTGCCCAACTTTCTTCTTCTAATTGTTAGGTTCATAATGTCTCATTAACCAGATAGATTCATTCATTCTTTGATGGTAGGGATAACCTAGTAAATTTCTCCCTCCCACAAGACCAATAATATTAGGAATCACCAAGGATAGAGTCAGAATTACCAAATATAGAGTCAAAATTACCCCATCCCAATCGGGTTTGAGGATTGTTTACTAGTGAAATGTTTTTATTGGGACGCCCCCCAAGGGATATTTGGAATCCATGGGTGATATGGATGTCATTGAGATATTTTTCACAAAATATATGGGAGTTAGAGAATGTACCATGGCCAAGGGAGAAATACAAGGACCTTAATCCATAAACAAATATTTATCATGCTCAATGGCCATGAACAAGGCCTCCAATTGAGAATATGGGGAAAAATATTATTTTTTCCCAATAATAATGGGTATCAAGAACCCTACCATCGAGAGGGAATGAAAAGAAGGCATTAGGCCCTAAAACAATATTCTCAAGCTTGATTTACACACCAATACATATATCCTCTCTAAGGGATATTTCTCCTACAACTGGGCTATGGATTCCATTCATAATATTTCAGCACCAAAGTTGGGTCTCAAGGCTTTCAAGTTGGGCCTTATGCCATTAGGATGATTTTCACACCACTTGATGCCCTCAAGGACTTGAAAATTGTTATAGAAGGAACATATGGTGCTAAATCCCTATTTGAATTTTTTAATTTTCAAGCTTCATGTAGTAGTCCTCAAACAACCACATAAAACCTCTATTGGGGATATTTGGCCTTTGTAGGGGGATATTTGGTTCAATTGGTATGTTTTTCACAACAAAAAATAGTATTAAGTCCTATACTATGGATAGGGGAGGAAAACAAGGACCTTAGACCCCAAATAAATCTTCTTGAGCTCTAGATATGAATTAGGACTCCAACAACTACATGTATCCTTTATAAGTGATCTTTGGCCTTCTTGTGGAATATAGGCACCATTAGTGGTTATTTCACAAAACATAAGGGAATTATGGATTCTACCATGGAGGAGTGAGAAAAAAAGGACCACAAGACCTAAACTAATATTTATTATGCTCCATGTCCATGAATAAGTCCTATCACTATGAACATGGGAATCATGAGTAACTTTTGTAGAATATGAATGGGTCTTTGGATCCCTACCATAGATGTGGGAGGAAAAAAGGGCCTCATACTCTAAACAAAGATTGTTGGGCTTAGTGTAAATGAATAAATATGTCATAGAGACTTGGAATAAGGGATATATTCTATGAGATCATGGGCACTGGGAAACAAGGAAAACATAATACGAGATTATGAATTTGTATTCACATTATAATTCATGTGTGTTCCTAAAATTCAATTTTTTTTTTGTGGTAGTGAGAATTTCAATTTACATGTTTCTCAATTTGGTTGCTACAGATTTATGTTCACTATCATTATTTTTTAGATTAAAAAAACAACAAACCCTCTTTTTTTTTTAATGCCTCTCAATATATTCTTTTTTTCAAGTTATTTTTAAATAGACTACACAAATCCATTACCTATGAAGCTATAAACACATATATTATATTAGAATATGCATATTCCAAATACATGATCGAATTATTATTTTTATTGTTTTATCTTTTTAATTTATTTTTACTAACATATATCAAAACATTGAAATACAAATGCATTTCATCCTATAATAAATTTTTATCACCTCACTAATTGTAAACACACACACACACATGTTGCACTAGTACAAACTAATATGTGCATTATGTTGAGACCATAAGACTCTGTACTAATGCTTTGTTGGACAATTGGTTGTCATTGATGTCAACCCTTATATCATTTGCGATACTCGAGAGTTGTGGTCCATATTTATGGTGGAATAATTGTCATTGATGTCAAAAAGAGTGGTTGATGAAGTCTATGCCAAGCACTGGAGGGGTGAGCATGAGACCCGGAGTTGTTTGAGGAATAAGGACATGAAGGATAGTGAAAATGTAGGTAACACACTCATAGTTTGATATTTCTCATTGTCTCATTTCCGGTGATATATGGTATGCCACGTGGTTCCTCTTGGTTAGGGAGATATTCCCTCATGAAGTTGGAAGCCCCGAAGAATGGTCAAGAAGCCCCTAATTGGTTATAAGTCATTAATGAAAGGGTAAATTTGTTGCAAAAATAAATTTCAAGAAGACCTAATATTTAGGAGAGAAGTTACTTGGAAAAGTGTAAATAGACCTTAAGGAGTCTTGCATAAGGAGACACACACACATTCATTGAATATATATATTATGATAATATTTTGGTCTATTGGAAAATCTGAGGTTGAGTCTGAGGCAATGAAGAAAGTGCACAAGAAGAGTGAAAGTTTTGGAGATACAAAGGGAAAGGGTTTTTCTGTAACCCTAAATTAGTAGGCCCTCATGGGTTAGCTTGAAAGTGTCATTCAAGGCACTCTTTCGAGTTTCATAGTGATTGTCAAGAGACACCTCGTGTGATAGGTAGTCTTTGTCCTGCGAGGCCAAGACAAAAGTGAAGTATAATTCTTGTGATAGGTTGTTGATTCCCACGTTGGTCTATTTGTTTGATGTGTGATACAATAGGTCATATACAAGTTACATGTATGATTATGTATTTGATTTGAGAGTTACATATTATGGTTATGGTGCATGCTTAATGCATGATTGGTAAAGTTTTGAGACATTGGCTCATGATTGAGGCAGATATTAGGTGCATGATGTTGGAATTTATATGAAGTATATTTTTGGATGATATTTATGCATGGTTGAGGTAACTCTTGTGTTGGTACATGATTAATCCATGTCATAGTAGTTATTGTGCATGGTACACCTTGATAGTACCATATATTGTTAGAGGCACATCTGGGATGTATGTTACATGTTATTTGAGGTATATCTATTGAAGTACATTGTTGGTGCATATCTTAGACATATTGGCACATGGTTTAAACTTGAGGCACATGGTGTGAGGCATATTATTGGTACATGTATGAGGTGCATGTCTTGGTGATATTAGTACATGTTGAGATACACCTTAGTGATTTTATGGTACATTGATTAGTGTGACATATTGGCTATATTGGTATCTTGGTATTTTGGCTATCTTGGTTATGCTTGACGAACTTCATTGATGATATCTTATGATATGGTACATGGTTGATGCATGAGACATTGCATTGTTGATGCATGGTTTGGTGCATGTTTTGGTGCATGGTTGATGCACAATATGGTGCAGTTGTTGGTTCATGATTGATGCATGCTTGATACAGGTTGATGTACATGGTATGGTATAAATTGATATGCATTGTTGATGCATGGTTGGCATAGGTTGATCTACATGGTATGGTACATGTTGATGTATGATGTACATGGTTTTGTGATGGTTGTTGTATCCATGTGAGTGGATATAATTGATGATGGTATATCAATGATAGTGATAGGTTGGACACAGTGATAGGATGGATATAGTGGAAATGAAAGTGGAAGTGATTGTGGTAGTGATAGTTTGGTATACATTTATATTTCAGGGCGACAGGAAGAGGAAAGGAAAGGGGGTTGTGTCATCCTTCTAGTTGGTGTCGGAGAACTTAGGGAGTTAGACCTTCCTTCAGGTTGAAGCCTGAGAATCCAGGGGTTGTAGCCTCCTTTCGGTTGGATCTAAAGAATTCAGGGAGTTGGGGCCTAAAAATTAGCAGGTTGAATCCTCCTTCTCGTTGGAGCCAAATAATTTAGGGAGTTGTAGCTTCCTTCAAGTTGGATCTTGTAAATAGGGGTTTGTAGCCTCCTTCTAGTTGTAGATAGAGAATTGGGAAGTTAGTTCTTCCAATGAATGTATTATTGACAATATATAAGAAATCATTATGTGGTTTTCTCCCATTTGGGTTTCCACGTAAATATTGGTGTATCGTGTATTTGATCTGATGTTGTTGGTGTGATGTTTCTTATGTTTATATGCTCATGATATATTGGATGCAATCATAAATGATATATTGATGATATAATGTTGATTAAGTTGAAGTTTATATATTGTGGTTAAAGGTGGTTAAAGTTATGATATTGATTCATCCCCCCTCTCAATATTCCAACAATTGGTATAAGAGTCAGTTCCTTCAAGAAATAATTTAACCACTGGAAGGTAGATCATGGATAGAAAAAATTTGTATAGGAATGGGGTATCATAGTTTCATGGTCAAAATGGTTATAGATATGAAATTTGGAGTATCAAGATGAAATTTGTTTAGAGGCACAAGGGTATGATGTTTGGAAATAATTTGTTACAAGATATATCGTTACTAAGAAACCAAAGACAGTAGTCAATAAGGAATTGAATATAAACAAAACAAAAAAAGCAATGGATCTCAACTTAGAAGGATTACCTGATTCAATAAAGGAGAAAGTGGGAATTTGTTCATCGGCCAAAGAACTTTGGGAAAAGTTACAAAATATCTATTCAAAGAAATCTCATCCCATCACATGGCCAAAGTACATTGATCATAACAAAGAAGAGGTTAAATCTGAACAAGAAGAAATATGTTCACCATGTCAAATAGATTCAAAAGAAGAATATTATGAATATGGAATAGTAGAAATTGAAGCAGAATTAATCAATTATTTAGACGAATTCACGCAAGAAATGTAGAAAAACAAGTCTCTTGAAGAACAATTGGTCAAGAAGAATTCTCAAAAATTTCCAAAGAATCCCAACAGATCATCGTGCATCTAAAAACCTAGTTAGAATAAGCCAGAAGGATTGAAGAAACATACAAAAGTAAGATGGAAGAGAAGTAGTGTATGGAAATCGAAATAACATCACAAAGAAAGGAAGAAGAAAAGAGAGAGAATATTTTGACAGATCATCTGAATGAAATATCTAAGGATTTAAACCATATTGAAGAAAAATTTAGTCAACAGGAGAAAAGGCTTGAAGAATAAATCATCTCTTTGAAAATCCAACTTGAAGAAGCAAAGAGAATGGAAGAAGTCATGAATATTTAGATGATGAAGAAAGTAGAAGAGGTTGAGAAGATTGAAGAAGAATTTGTTACATTAAGATTTAAAATTGTCAATCTTAGAAATAACATTGAAGGGAGAGAAACATCCACATCATTAGAAAATAAAATTGAAGATAAGCACTCCAGGTTGCCAGAAAGGAAGAATGAAGAAATAGGTAAAAGTTATGCAGAAGTACTCAAAGAAATGAATCATGGTCATCAAGAAGAAATGAATCATGGTCAACAAGAATCAAATAAAAATGACTATAAATCTTCAAGAAGACCTTCCACTTTCAAGCAACAAAGAATATTCAATTAGGATGAAGGAATCAAGAGAAGAAAAGATCATGATCAACCAAGGCATGAATTTAGAAGGACTACACCACAAAGAATACCATTCACTCCTTGTTATGTAAATTTATTTTATGGTAATTGTTTTAATTGTACTAAATTTGGACCTAAAATTACATATTGAAGGGATTATCGAAGAAATGTTCAATAAATAAATGCTTATGTGGCCCCATATAAAATTGAATGTTAGAAATGTCACAATTATGATCACATAGCTTGGAATTGTACAACCATGTTAGAGACTTCCATGAAATAAAATATCTATTTTAAACAAACGAAGGTTTGGAGAAGAAGATAATGACAAGAAGAGCAGGTGAATAAAGAACAGGTCCAAGAGATCACAAGATTTGCAGTAGTATGAGAAAGAAAAGAAGAGAAGGTGAATAAATAATAGGCTCAAGATATTGCAATATCAAGAATTGTAGTGAAATATCATAATGAATCCATAGGAAAAAAGGAAGAAGTCAAATTTGAGAGATATGATGAGCCCACAAATGAAGAGGAATAGTATTCCGCATTAGGGAACATTCCTTCATTGTTCTGAGCCATCCATCTTGGAGACTCCTAGTAAATATCAATATTGAACATGGGTAGTCGGTGCAGTAGCTACTACAGATCAGTGAACCATCCATCGAGCAGTTTGAAATGTTTGTAGAGACATATTCATAGAAATCAGATAGAAAAAGAACATAATGACAGATTGATCGATTGAGAAGTAGTGTTCCCATGCAGATATCAAAGGAATATCACTGACACACTTTCTATTTAGGGATATAGTCATTATAGGTTCGATCATGTATTGCAAATGAGTGGACATATTTAATTCAGTCTTAGAAACAAGAATATTTGATGATCAATTGCAACAAAGAAGTCTTCATAATAGTACAGTGACAGATGGGTCAACATTGTTGACAATTGAGTATCATATTTATTGACATATTATGACATATGGACAAACATGGATTTATGAGATGAATGGTAGGTATAGATAGATATATAGAATATAATTTTTACAATTGGAATCAGTGGAATTGGTGAAGAAGAAGTCAAAGGCATAGAAGAAAAGCGAAAGGGAAACCTTCATCATAAGCTAGATCATTAGAGGAACAATGTTGAACAATATGGTCATTAGTGTCTTAACAATAAAAATAATAGTCCATGAAGATTTGATGTCAAGAAATTTTGAATTATTTTTATATATGTCAGAGAGTTATAAGAGGAAGCACCAATGGAAAATCAACAACACTAGAAGAGAGGAAAGGAAACATACACAAGAAATCCCATATTGTTATACATGTTGCAGAGAAGTCAAGGGAAGAGAAATCATCAGAGAAAGAAATTAGGAAAGAAATATTAGAAACATGCAGATAGGAGGAGACATACCGACTGGGGGATTTATCCTTTTTCCCATGATGTCAAAAGAAGAGAAAGAGCCAAGTGCATGAATTTAGAGAATAATTGTTTAGAAAAGGTATACTTTCATGGGAAGTTACTCTTTTTTATTGATGTCAAAAAGAGAAGAGGAACTTGGAAAGAAACATAAGGATAGAAACATGTGAAGAGAAAGAATAAACACATGAAGATAGGGGGAACATCCCTAAGGAGAGATAAACTTTGTCATTGATCTCAAAGGGGGAGAGAGAGAAACATTGATGCAAAGCGATTGTCAAGGGGGAGAATGAGTATTGGAGTATGATTTTTTCCATCAATGTTTTTGTTTCCATCAATTCCAAAGGGGGTTATTGTTGGGAAGTTGGTTTTCATTGATGTGAACCCTTAAATCATTTGAGATACCCCAGAGTTGTGGTCACAATTTATGGTGAGTTAGTTTTCATTGATGTCAACAAGAGTGGTTGATTTTAATAGATGCGATGGGTGAATTTGATTAAGTCTACACAAATCCCTGGAGGGGTGGTCATGAGACCCAGATTTGTTTGAGGAATAAGGACATGAAGGACAATGCAAATGTAGGTAACACACTCATTGATGGATATTCCTCATCGTCCCATTTATGGTGATAGGTGGTATGCCATGTGGTTCCTCACAATTAGAGAGATATGACCTCAAGAAGTTGGAATCCCCAAATAATGTTCAAGAGGCCCCTAACTGGTTACAAGTCATTAATGAAAGGGTAAAGTTGTTGCAACAAGAAAGTTCAATAATCCCTAAGATTAAGGAGAGAAGTTACTCGGAAAAAGTATAAACACACCTCAAGGAGTCTCTCAAAAGGAGACACACACAAATTCATTGAAAATATATCTTATGAGAATATTTTTCTCTATTGGCCAATCATAGGTCGAGTATGAGGCAACATAAAAAGTGCACAAGAAGAGATAAAGTTTCTAAGTTGCACAGAGAAAGGGTTTATCTGTAACCCTAATTTAGCAGGCCCTCGCGGGACAACTTCAGAGTGTCATGCGAGGCACCCCTGCGGGTTTCATAGTGGTCGTCATGCGAGGCCCGCCACTATAGGTAGTCTTATCCCTTGAGGACAAGACAAAAGTGAAGGAGAATGCTTGTGCCACGTTGTTGATAACCAGGTTGGTCTATTTGTCTGATATCTAATAGAACAAGTGTTCTACAAGTTACATGTATGATTATGTGTTTGATCTGAGAGTTACATGTTATGGTTATGGTGCATGCTTGATGCATGATTTGCATATTTTTGAGATAATGGAACATGATTGAGGCACATTTTAGGTGCATGGTGTTGGAAATTATATGAGGTACATTTCTGGATGATATTGATGCATGGTTGAATTAACTCTTTTGTTGGTACATGCTTGAGGCATGTCATGGTAGTGATTGTGCATGGTACACCTTGATAGTAGGACTACTAGGATGCATTGTTAGAGGCACATATTAGATGTATCATACATTCTAGTTGAGGTATGTATGTTGAGTTACATTGTTGGTGCATATATTACAAATATTGGCACATGTTTTATACTTGAGGCACATGGTGTGAGGGATATTCTTGGTATATGTATGAGGTACAAGTCTTGGTGATATTGGTACATGTTGAGATACACCTTTGTGATGTTATGGGACATTGAATAATAACAAATCTTGGCCATATTGGTATTTTGGTATTGGGACTATCTTTGTTATTCTTGAGGAACTCCATTGATGATATCTTATGATATGGTACATGGTTGATGGATGAGATGGTGAATTGTTGATGCACGGTTTGGTACATGTTTTGGTGCAGGGTTGATGCATGGTATGGTGCAAGTTGATATGCATGGTTGATGCATGGTTGGTACAGGTTGATGTACATGGTTTATTTACATGGTTTGTGTTGAACACACCGCCCACACTAAGAGGGGGGGGTCAATTAGTGTGTGGATGTTTCTAACTTTTCTTCTTCTTTCAAGTTAGTAGTTAAAAAATATTTGAATGGATTAAGAAAAATCAAATAATAATCACAATGGACACATAATATACCAGATGTTTGTATATAATTTATATGAATATATGTGAATATAATAATAAGGATTTTCCCAACACCAACTAATTTGTTTCAGCACCAACTAAAGTAAGGAGCACCAACTCCTTGGAGAGAACCCACTCTCAAGAAAGACCCATCTTGCTGCAAGACCCAGCTTGTTGATAGAACACAGTCTATCCAACTAGATTTCAACCAACTCTAGTAGCAATGATTCATTAATGAATCAATTATGTTTAATGATCAGAGGTATACAATCAACACTCATAACTGCACTTCATATTCTCGTTGAAATTCACGCCTTCTTCACTTCGTCTTTCCTATGATATTCAGGCCTTCTTCAGTTCTGCTTCTCTCTGATATTCACATGGACCTCAGGTCTATATCCCCTTTATTTTCTCCGCAGGACGCTCTTTCTCAGTGAGCCTATCTTTTCCACAAGCCCGTATGCTTCTTCCTCAAGCACACAATATAGTGAACCAATCATCGTTGTATTTATAGTTTCTTATTCTTAGAACTTTTTTAAGTTATTGAGATGACCTGTGCAACAAGTTATAATCAATTTTTTCATTTAAAACAACTTTGGGACCACCAGATATCAACATTTTGGGTCTTCAACATTAAACCTGGTGTCCCCTTTTCTTTCATAAATCGATCACATGATGGATCGATTTCCTTCATCTCTGTGATAACAGAAATAAGTGCTTCCTTCAAACCATGTTCATATGATCATAGGCTTAGAACCACATGATTAACAATTTAAGAGACACATTCCATTATGCCTTTTAAATCTCTTTACCATATGACCAACGACGGTGACCTCACGTGAGGCGAGACAAGCACTTATCAATTCAAAGGCCGTGATTCAATATCCCAATGAGATGGATGATTGTTGGGACTTCGAGACTTTTCCCTTCGGGACTTCGAGACTTGCAACATGTCAAATCTCCTGCAGCGGATTTCACCGAATAGATCAAACAATTCACATTTACTTCGTAGAACCAGATCAATGGTCAGATTCAATCCTTGGACCTATACTTCATTTCTTAATCCAACGTCTAAGACTTAATCAAGCAATGAGATGGATGGCCACCATTTACTTTGTCAGTTCATCTATTATACTTACATTATCCTTCCACTGTGTTTTATCAATGGTTGTGAGTACACCCGACATCGGATCGATGGTCGAGTTCTCTTTCGGGTCTCCAGACTTCATAGATTTCGAGTCTCAACCCCTTATTTCCACTGTACATCAATCTTCAGGATCTAACAAAACATTGATGCATGTCCCTCTTGTATTAATAGTCGAGATCTCCTTCGAGTCTTCGGACTTCAGAGATTTCAAATCTCAACCCCTTCTTTCCTATGGAGTGATCACCTGCTGAGTAAGTCATAAATGGTGGAGATCTCTTGTTGTTGGTTAAAATTTCTGGTTACACTATCCTTCCACTCTAGTAGATTGACAGACGAGAATGATCTCAAAGTGATCTTTAGATCATATTTCTCGTGTCCACTTTGGGACTTTGGGACTTTGGGAAAGTGTTGCTGGTAAAAATCCCAAAGAAAATCTCCTGTAGTGACGTAAATTTCTTACGTCACTTGATGACATGTCACGAGATGATTAACTTCCATGCGTCACTCCGATTTGTGATTCGTACATACCTAAAATGTTGAATCAACTTGAAACTTTTCATTGTCTGATTGTGCCATGTGTCCTTGGTGACGTAGTTTTGCTGATGTGGATCTCCTCATGTGGCACATATTCATCTCCTTGATCTAATGGTCAGGACAGTATCGAAGGGTTTCTCATATCTACGACTGAGAGCAACTTCATACCTTTGTCCTTCGAGACTTCAGGACTTCTAACATTTCTTGGTGGTGAAACTCTCGAAGCAATTTTCTCGGAGTGATGTAACTTGCTTACGTCACTTGTTGATATGGAATGACTCAATTTCCTCTTGACACTTCACATCATCTGATTATTCCATGTGTATGTGTTGATGTGGTCTTATGACATGGTATTCCATGTGTTCTTTCTGATGTGGTCTGCCACACGTACTTGTTGATGTGGTCTTCCATACGTCCTTGCTGACATGCCCTGCTAACGTAGATCTCCCATACGTTCTTGTTGACGTGGTCTACTGACCAACAACCTTGATACAATGGTTATTGCATGTCCTCCAAATCTAATGGTCCTTATTGATTTTGGATTTCCGGGCTTAAGGTATTTCAAATCTCAAAGTTTCTGGAGTGTAACCTCCTCACATCTTTAGACCCGAAGTGAAAGATGTTCATTCGATTTGGATCTTGGATCAACGGATCGATCTCTCTATGGTGATTCTCTTCTATATTATCCTATCCTTCCACTTAGAATTATCCAACAGCTGACGAAATTATGCACAAATGAGATCTTAGATCTTATATCGCTTATCCTATCCTTCCACTCTAAAATGATCCGACGACTGACGGAAATTCTAGTTTGATCCGACAACTAGAAGGTATTCGGTTAATAGAAATATCAACCTTTTTACCTCACTTATCCTGTCCTTCCAATCAAAAGCGATCCAACGGTTGTGAATATTCTCGAAGGAGATCCACGATCAAGGATGATTGTGGAACCACAACTTTTGAGTGATTTAACTTGTCACCCAAACTCCGAAGTTGGAAGTTGTGTGTTGTTGGTGATTCAAACACAATCGTCGATCTTCGAAGCTATAAGATCAGACAGTCCTGACTAATTGTGGGATTGGAACTAGCACAACATTTAATTCTTATTTCAATCTTCGCAATTCATCCATGTCGTTGATCCGGTGATTGCGAATCCGACAGTAATGACTTAATTTGACTTAAAATGATCGCTTGTTGGATTAGCCACATTCATCAATATCCGAGTCTATGATATCTAATGATCTAGACCAATTGCAGGATTAGAACTAGCGGTTTGTTTAATTTTTCTTTCTCTTCCCGCAATTCATCCCTGCCGTTGATTTGGCTTGCAGATTCGACAGTCACGATCCTCCAATGATCCAACAGTCATGATCCTCCAATGATCCTCAATCCCACGGTCACTCATATAACTGACATCCATAATATGATATGACCAAGACGGTCAATTTCTTGATTGGATGGCTACTAAGGATTCTCACCTTTTCCTGTGCATTGGTCAACTTCTCAGTCTTTCCATCGATCGGACGATATTTCTATAATGTGCTCTTCATTCGCTAACTCTCTTTAGATTTAATAATTGTTTATGCATTATTTTATGCACTAATAGCCAGTTGCTAATTCTCCTTATGTTTGATCATAGGAACATTGTTGATCCTATCGTGATCAACAATAATCATGAATTTCTTCATATTGTTTGTTGCTTTTGCTAACTAATATACTATGCAGTGGGCTCTTCCTTCTGATCTTTGATCTTCATTCACTTTTGTACTGTGTTTTCCCTTCTGATCTTTGATATTCATACTGTTCTCTTCTTCTACTAACTAATATATGGTTGACATCAATGTCAATCTCATCTCTGGTAAATCACAATGATAATTCATTATAACAACAAATCATCACAACGATTGTTGACATCAATGACAATATGTCCAATAATCTCCCCCTTTGTCATTGAGGGAAGCACACTAACTTCATATACAAAACTCCCCTTTTGATGATGCTTTCCTCTTATGAATTTTTTCTTTTATGAAGTTTCTCTCCCCCTTTGACATCAATGGAAAAGGTTTTTTCCTCATGTGGTAAATCTCTATATGTTACTTACCATAATATGAACTTGGTTAACACTTCTTACAATTATGTTCTCCCTTCCATAACTGAATGACTCCCCCTGTCAATATGCTCTCTCTTTGTTTCTGACTACTCTCCCCCTTTGTTTCTGAAAAGGTAGCTCTTCTTGACAAGGTTTCTTCCCCTGTTAATTTACTAAATTCTTATCTCAGTTGATTAGGATTTTTTTGTTTCAAATAAGTAGTCTTCTTGATACCAATTTTTGTAGTGATAGAGTCTTTTCAAAACATAATCTGATTACTTTCTTATTTACTAACCAAAATACTTCCCCTGAGTTTTTACTGATTGTTCTCCCCCTTTGTTTCTAAAAGGGTAGATTTTTCTAACAGGTTCTCTCCTCTTGTTGTCTTTGCAGGATGTCATGTACATCATTTTGTACATCACAATGTTGCTTCTATGGATGTTAATGTCCTACTAGAACACTGCGCAATTGTAGCTCACATTATTCAAACAACTTGTAGATCTGCCCATTGATTCTCATCAATCTCTAACCAGATGTATCCATCTTTATCCAAGATGCTTCTTTACTGTACATTGCTCTAAAGTTGTTTGAGAAAGTTTATATTGTTCTTTTCACATGACTACAATTCTTTTTGCAACAATTAACTTCACTCCTATTCACTTGTTTAGTCTTTTCTATCCACATCTGTGAGTTTCCTGATTTCTTGAACTTTGTTCTCTGATCTTCTATTACTGCAACTTCATTTTTCTTCCATGTTTCATTTACTCCTTTTGTCGTATTATATGAATCATTTCTCATTGACTTCTTTTTTGAGTTTCAACAGTTATTGTCTTTATGGCCATATCCACCACAACTGCATCATCTCATAGTGTAACAAAGTGTAGCAATATGTCCAGCATGATTGCAGTTCCAACATATTATACTGTTGTTGAGCCTACCAAATATTTTTCTTCCATAATGCCTACAATCCAAGGATTTATGACCATATTCATTACAATAAAAACAATAACCATTAAAAACACTCTCATACCTTCTTTGATTCATCCATGAAGGTGTCTCTCTTCTAAACTTTCTTTGAGGTATATGAGTAGCTTTTGTATGTCTTCCTTGATCTGATCTTCTAAATTTTGTAGTGTTGCTTTTATTTATTGAACATGAAGAAATTGAGTCATACCTTCTTTCACCTTTTACAAATGAAGGAGTTGTGGAAAACCTGTCTTTGTCCTTTATAAATGAAGGACATATGTCAAACCTGCTTTCACCTTTTACAAATGAAGGACCTGCATCAGATTTCATAAGAGTACTGATTTCTTCCTTGTTGTATCCAAAATTCGATTTGTAATTTGGTGATCTCTGATTATCCAATATCTCATCCAGGGTCATGGAGTTGTTCAAGAATTTGATTTGAGTGTTTGACTTCTAAATCTTTTTTCTAAGATTCACAACTTCTCCTTCCATCTCATGACAGGATTCTTCCTTTTTGTTCAATTGATTCCTCACTACCTCCTCTCTTCTTTTGGCTTCCTCAAGTTGGATTTTAATATTGACATTGTTTTCCCTTAGTTCTTTTAGATCTGCAAGGTTTTTTCTTGGTTCATCATCTTCTTTCTTTTCTTCTTTTGCTTGAATGATTTCATTTTTCAGACTGTCGATCTTGTTTTCCTTTGCTTGACTGATTTCATTTTTCAGTCTCTCGATCTCTTGTTCCTTTGCTTGATTGATTTCATTTTTCAGTCTCTCGATCTCCTCTTCCTTTTCTTTTGTTAGATCAACAACTTTTGTTTTCAATCTTTTGATCTCTTCTTCTTTTCTTTCTAACTGAATCTTTTTCTCAAATATGATTTTTTCATTGTATTTGAGATTTTCTTTTATTTTCAGGATATGATTTTGATTTCTAAACTCATCATCTTCCTTCTTATTTTGTTTTACTTGACTAATTTATTTCTTCATCTTCTCGATCTCCTCTTCTTTTTATTCTAAATTATTCTCCTGCTCATATATTATATTTTCATTGTCCTTGAGCATTTCCTTTATTTCCAAGATATGCTTTTGACTCTTTTCAAGAAATTATTTAGTGTAGTCATGAAGATAGCTATAGTCTGAATCATTATGGTCATAGAAATATTCGCAAAGAATCCAATCAACCTTTTGTTTGGCATTTGTTAGTTATTCTTCTACTTCTTCCATGAGATAAATGATAACAAAACATTCTTTTATTGTATCTAAGTCTTCTTCTTTACTTGCAGGGGAGGATTCAATATCAACATTATTACAATCAAAATATTGTGGAGAGACTTTACCTTTATTGATGGTTGAGTCTTCTTCTTCATCCTTGATAGGAATTTCTTCTGTGTCTTGTCTTCTGGTTTGATACATCTCTTCTAAGTTCAGCCATAAGTCCTTGGCGGATGTGCATAGTCCTATTCTTTCCTTGATTGTATCTGATAATCCATTGAGAATAATATTAAATGCTACTTCATTGTTCTTCATTGCTTTTCTTTGGACTGTAATCTTGGATAGATTCTTTTAGGTAGTTAAGTCCCATCTTGTTGATAGAACAAAGTATATCCAACTAGAGTTCAACCAACTCTAGTAGGAGTGATTCATTAATGAATCAATTATGTTTCATGATCAGAGGTATACAATCAACACTCATCACTCCACTTCATCTTCTCTCTGAAATTCATGCTTTCTTCACTTCGTCTTTCCTCTGATATTCACTCATTAATTTTTTCTTCTCTCTGATATTCGCATGGACCTCAGGTCCATATCCCCTTTATTTTCTCCGCAGGCCACTCTTTCGCAGGGAGCCTGTCTTTTCCACAAGCCCGTATGCTTCTTCCTCAAGCACACAATCTAGTGAACCAATCATTGTTGTATTTATACTTTATTATGCTCATAACTTGTTTAAGTTATTGAGCCGACCTGTGCAACAAGTTATAATCAAATTGTTCATTTAAAACAACTTTGGGACCACCAGAGATCATAATTTTGGGTCTTCAACATTGAACCTGGCATCCCCTTTTCTTTCATAAATCGATCACACGATGGATCGATTTCCTTCATCTCTATGATAACAGAAATAGGCACTTCCTTCAAACCATGTTCATATTGTCATAGGCAAAGAACCGTAGGCTTAACAATTTAAGCGATGCATTCCATTCTACCTTTTAAATCTCTTTACCATATGACCAACAGCGGTGACCTCACGTGAGGTGAGACGAGCACTTGAGCGCTTATCTATTCAATGACCACAATTCAATATTTCGATGAGATGGACAATTGTTGGGACTTCGAGACTTTTCCCTTCGGGACTTCGAGACTTGCAACATGTCAAATCTCCCAGAGCATAATTCAATGAATAGATCGGACAGTTACCATTTACTTTGCGGAACCAGATCAATGGTGAGATTTGATCCTTTGACCTATACTTAATTTCTTAATCCAATGGCCAGGACTTAATCAAGCAATGAGATGGATGGAAACCATTTACTCTGCAACTTCGTCTATTATACTTATGTTATCCTTCCACTGTGTTTGATCAATGGTTATGAGTACACCTGACATCAGATTGATGGTCGATATCTCCTTCAGGTCTCCGAACTTCAGAGATTTTGAGTCTCAACCCCTTCTTTCCTCCATATGTCAATCTTCTGGAGCTAACAGACCACTGATGTGTGTCCCTCTCGGATTAACAGTCGAGATCTCCTTCGGGTCTCTGGACTTCGAATATTTCAAATCTCAACCCGTTAGTTCCTTCAGAGTGATCACCTATTGAGTAATTCATAAACGGTAGAGACCTCTTGCTGTCAATTAATGCTTCCGCTTACAATATCCTTCCAATGTTACCCATACTATAAGGAAATATCCAAGACAATCTCTTACAAAGTTAAGTCTTCTTTTATTAATTCAAGTCTACTTAATTGGATTTCCCCCCTCCCCCTTTTTTCTATTTATATTTCCCCTTCTAGATAATTCCTTCTCCTAAAAGAATCCATGATATTCTTAATTTAGACAAAACTAAATCCTCTTTAAGATTTTAAGTATAAAATTTATTGAGTGATTTTCAATAATTACCATGATTACTATAATTTACTAAGGTCAACTCAAGTATTCGTCTCAAACTTGTTTCTCACCATAAACCTCTTGTTTACAACTTTGATTCTACCTAGATCTCTTATTATGGACCCAAAATCATTTATTCATATTATAAATTGCATTCCGATATAAATTTTAAAGATCCATTCACCTTAAGGTACTAGTAGGGTCACTATGACTAAGAACAAAATATTACTTCAAACTTTAGGAATAAATCCGATATTAAAGTGATTGGAAGAGATAATTTGGCAACGATATATCCACCAACATCTCTGATATAAGAATAATTGTTTGGATAGTCATTCGTTCAGTCAAGGATATATTAAAATGAAATTGAGAGTTTACAATCTTACAACTACCACTAAATATTTTAACCATGACGGTGCCTACATCCTAAGTAAATATCCAGGCCACATATCCATTTGACCACGAACTTACAAGATTTTAAACCCATATATATAAATTAATTCGACATCGACCCTAAAATTCTAAATTTAAGAGTTGTCAAATAACTATGTAGCAACCAAAACTATACAAATTCAATTTTAATTAATGCTACAATGTCCCTCTAGTTTACCATGTTGCCATTAAAATCTACAACGATCAGGACGGAATAGAAACTTATGATTTGCTCCTATAACACTTTCAATTCAGAATTTCAAATAATTTCCAGCGACTATATGTATTTTTAAAATTTGGATTGTCAAACAAATTTGACATGTCATAGTGAATCTATAATCTATGTCAAGTCACAGTTAATACGACTATGAACCAGCCCCTAAATTGACGATGTAACTACATCAATGTGATTTTGTTAGAGATAATGCCTAATTAATGCCACTACTAGAGTTTGGGGATTGGATTTAGTTAGCTGGAGGATGTTGAGAGATTCTCTCAACCTCTCCCTCGAAGAGTGGAATAAGTTAGATCTCACAACACTTATTTTAGTGTGATGTATCTCTATTCATTGTGTGCAATATACAAACTATTTTTTGTGTGTGTATTTCATGTCTCTCCTCTCATGAATTCTATTTTGGTATTAGAGATGAGGGATCGCCAATGAAGACTGAACAATGTCGCTTGTTGTTCCATGAGATTCATTGTTGCAAGAGGTGAAATATCTGTGTAGATTGAGATCTTTCAGCAGAAATCATTTGCTATTGGGATTGTTGCACTGTCCAGGAGGGAATTGAACCACTGTTTGAAGAATTATTGTGTTTTTGTGATGTTGAATTAATTGTTGTGTTTTTGTGATTGTTGTGCCACTTGGAGATTCCATCGCTGCTTGAAACGAGCATTTATAGATTGGAGCCGTGATTCTAAAGTATTTTTTTTATGCTCAGATGTCAGAGAGAGTTGTTGCATAATTCATGAAAGAAGATCCCATGGTGATGAAGGACGCAGGAACAACCGTCAAGAAGTTTGAGAAGAGTTGAAGACATCTGCATCCGTGGAAATGAGATTGCTGCAAGGCAAATTTTTGTGAGGTAAAATGGATTCCATACCTATGGAGAAGTTTACTGGTTTCAATTTCCATACATGGAAAGTTAAAATTCAAATGCATTTAATGAATAGAGGTGTGTGGAGCATAGTAAAAGGCACTAAAAAAACTCCTAGTGATCTCAGACTTCTGGTTGAATGGGAAAAGAAGGAAGAAAGGGCTAAAGCTATTATTGGTTTGGCTCTTTCAGACAGACAATTGCATTTGATTGATTTGGAAAAATCATCTAAAGTAATTTGGGAGAAATTAAGTAAATTATTTGGAGAAAAGGCACTTAATGCAAAGTTTTCTTTAAAGCTGCAACTTCTTATCCTCAAAATACATGATGAGACCCATCTTTCTACTCATATAAACGAGTTAATGTCTCTCTTTAAGAAATTAACTGAAACAGGTACCGAGGTAGATCCAGAAGATGCTAAAGAAATTATATTGAATAGTCTATCTTCTAAATATAACAATGTTGTATTAACATTATGTCAATTACCCTCACAATCATTCAAAGGAATGGTAGCATCATTATTATATGAAGAAAAAATGACATATTCTGAAGACTCACATGTAGGTGGTCAGCATGAAATTGCACTATTTTCAAAAGGGAAGATGAGAAGAACCAAGGGTTCAACAGAATGTTTCTACTATCACAAGATTGGACATATAGTCTGGAATTGTAGAGCTCATGCTAGGGATCTTATTAATGGAAAATAAACTGCAAACATTGCCAACTTGGATGACTTATCGGAATCAGAGAGTGATGAAAAATTGCAGGAGCCATCTCTCAAACTGTTCTAGAAAAAGGGGTGGTGTGCTTAAATTTTTGTGTGTTAATGTTTAAAGTTTTTTAATGTAAGTACTTATGTAAAATAGGAACTCTTGAATCTTGATATAAGATGGCAGCCCCAGTTTCAAGAACCACTGTTCTTATTCGAAGTCACCTTGTATAATTGATTTTTGAAGACATTTCGTACCTATACTGCCTTTCTACAAACTGACGGATAGTCGAAAGAGAAATATCTGACAATGGAGGTATGTCCATAGGATGATTCATTACTTGACATCTTTTCTCACGGAAGCCCCGGTGAGCCAAGTTTGTCAATATTATCTATTGTGCAAGTTCATGAATATGGTCTGAAGCATTTATGCTTTAAATGAGTTGAAGGGTAAGCTCGAAGAAGAGAAAGAGAAAGAGCACAGTCTAGAGGCATTAGAGTGGGTTTAGGAGCTAAGGCCAGGCAGACGAAAGTTAAAGTGTTGTAACCTTTTCTTTTATGTAATTTGTGAAGTTTTTGTAATGTAGGCATTAGCAAGGGGTGTTAGAGATAATGCCTAATTAATGCCACTACTAGAGTTCAGGGATTGGATTTGGTTAGCTGGAGGATGTTGAGAGATTCTCTCAACCTCTCCCTCCAAAAGTGGAATAAGTTGGATCTCACAACACTTATTTAAGTGTAATGTATCTGTGTTCATTGTGTGCAATATACAAACTATTTTCTGTGTGTGTATTTCATGTCTCTGCTATCATGAATTCTATTTGATTTCACAATATTCAAATTAGGATTTGGATAGAATTTTACAGCGTGCCATATAGATTTAAAATTCCAAAGTGCAAGTCCCATATAGATTTAAAATTCCAAACTGCAACTAATATCACAACGTTCGTAAATAAATTCAGTTCAAGAGTTGCACTTAAATATTCTAGCGTCCAAGTGAAATTCTAAATTTCGTTTTGCAAAATAAATTTTACACGGACCATTCTAGCTCTAGCTTACAGAAATTTCCATACAAGTTTTATAGTGGCAACGTAAATCTAAATTTTGGTATTGCCCAGAAATTCTAATTTTCATATGCGCAACCAATGTTATATTGACCCTACGACATTCCAGTTTTGCATTAGCAAAGAAATTAGAAAAATACATGCGAAATCCTAACTTCTGAATTGCAAATTTATTAACGGTGGCTATAAAATTTAGCTTCCAGATATTACTAACTCTAGCGAAATTAAAATTTTGGATTGTAATATTACAATGAACCAACAATTTCCGAAAATGAGTTTGCAATTTAAAATGGTTGCGACTATGTGTACTTCGAATTTTTCAAATTTCAAATAACAATTGCCATACGATTTCCTAAAATTCTGGATGTCAAAAGACTCGGCAGGGACCCCCATTTTTATTTATGGAGTTAAAATTTAATTCCACAATCATTCATAAAATTCAATTTCTTAAAATGCAATGATTTTACAGCGAACCTACAATTTCAATTTCAATTGCAACTACTTATCAGTAGCTATACAAATTTTAGTTTATAGAAATCTTAACTATTTGCGGTGATTGTAACGTATTCTAAAATTAAGGATTCAACCATAATTGAAAGCTAATAATTAACTATTAGAAAATGGGGTATGTGATTTAATTGCAAGTGCATGCTACCCAGGTAAAGTTTTGATGCATAAAACTTTTATAGTGAAAGAGTATTAATTCATAAAACCATGGGTTATGATTTAATCAGAAACAAACAAGGAATTTTAAATTTTTTGGGGTTGTACATTAATTTGACAATGCTCTTATGAATGTACTGAATTTTCATTTTGTAAATAAAAAGGGCAGCGAACAATTTAAATTGTAAATTTCTGGGTTGTAAAATGAAATGGCAACGAACCAATGAAATTCTATTCTAGATCACACCATGACTCTTCAGCGAACCTGTCAATTTTAATCCAGAATTTCAACTGTTCTACATTTATTTTAAACATTTCTAATCTACAAAATCTACTATTACTACAATAACAACTTTACAAATAATATATCGGAACCAATGAAAATGGAAAATGGAGGATTTCCATCAACGAAGGCTTCTGCTTCTTCTTCACTCTCTCTTTCTAATCACAGAGACTTCACCGATACCTCTGATCCAATGATACATGAACTCTTCTCTCCCCTTATACTCCGAGCCGCAAAGAGCCCACACACAATAAACCAACAAATAATAGATCCAAGACTTGCCTCACAAGGAAGAGCTTCCACTCTTTCCACAAGCTTGGTATCCCAACTCTCATAAGTAAAACACTTTCCAAAAACATTTGGCAGCATAACATTACCAAGAAAAGTGAGTTGCATTTCCCTTCTAACAAATTTGTTTTATAGAAAAATATTCAATGACACATGTTCTCATGCACAATTAATTATCTTTTTAATAAATTTAATTTATATTATTCACCCACACACTTGTCACTCTCTCCCCAATTTGCACAAGTAATTATTTTTTTCATTTTATTTAAAAATCCAATTTCCCTCACATTCCCCAATGTGTTCATATTTTCGCTCTTAGTTGTCCCTTTGTTCCCCAAATTCTCATTTAATGAGTGTCTCCTAACTATATTTTAGTTAGAGTTGGATTACAAGTCTTCTTCTAATTAGACTAGTGGTAGGTTGACTCAAGATTCTATTCTATGTACATCTATTATCTCAACTTATTCTTTATTTATATTTAAAAATCATTTTTTCTTATTTATTTCATGCACACATGTGCAATTTATCCAACCTTTAAATTTTATTCCCCTTTTTCCTAGAGATTGATTATATTCTCAAATTTTTTAACTTATGTCATAATTCATTTACTCCTTTAATTAAATTTAGACTTAGACTCAGTCTTATACTTAGGCTTAGAATTTTGTTGGGAATTATAATTAATAATTTACTGTTTAATTAATTATTTTATTCCAACAAGGTCTAATCATTGCAATGTTTTCTAGGTCACTTAGATTTGTTGACTCAAGTTTTAATTATGAGGCATGCCCTTGAAGACATGCCTCTGTGCTCCAAGGAAGCCACTTTCCTTAGATTGGTTTTGGAATTTTATCCAACCCTTGAAGTCAACACTCCACTCAGTCGACTTTGTGAGAGACGAAGGGCTTCTAAGGAATACGTATTTTTCCTTATTGCATGCCCCTTAGAAATGTCCGTGAGCGACTGTCTCAATCCACCCTCACGACATTGTGGACCTCTTGAACTAGGTAATTGTTAATTTACCGTTGATACCATGGCTGGAGTGCTTAGTAGGTTGTGACACGGACACTACCATACCTCTCCCTCAAATGTTTGGTTTCTATGCATGACTCGTTTTCTCCTTCTGTGAGTCATATTAGCCAACATCATAAAGCCTACATCCACTAAGAAAAAAAATGTCAATAATCCATATATATAAATCATATTGTAATCAATCATATGTCATATGTGCGTAAAATGAAATACTCACACAAATACAATCAACCATGTGACTCATTCTGGACTCCAAGGAAGTTCGTTGATGCCATCAACATCCATAACCTATCATGCGTCCTATACACTCAGGAAAAATTTTCAAAAGCATCTGCCAATACATTTATGTCAAAATAACAATAAGTCACAACATATCATCCTCATCCTCATCATATATAATCTATAATCGAAACGAAATCACAATGTACCATAACCAGATCACTTCCACTCAAGTGTCCTCAAAAAATAATTCAATAAAAATGTACTCAAGAAGATGGGATGTTACAGGAAATATATAATCACAAGGATCATCACTCTTTGCATTCATACCATGGTTGTGATATCATTTTTCATGCATTGTTTCCTTTATTAAAATAGTCTAGTAAAATAATTCCACTTTGTTTAGTTACTATTAGTGACTCCATGGATACTAAAAACCATAATACTTAACTCCAATCACCAAAATAAAATATATAAACATAATACATTAAAATATATGAGATTATGCATTACCATATTTCATGCTATAAATAAAATAAAAATGTGATTTCACGCCTAACCCAAAAATCCCATTAAAAGACCATGTTAACTAATACATGAATTAATTTTACAAAATTACATGTTATAGATTAGTAAAATGCACAAACAAACATTCAACTACATGACAACCATAAAGAAGTAGTAATTAAGGTACATGACAACCATAAAGAAGTAGTAATTAAGGTATATAGTTCCATGAATCACACCAAAGATACAACATGAAATTGCACATTCTATTGAAAACATAAAAAGGTACTTGAGAAGATTATGGTTTGGTCACTTTACCTTCTTCATCACCATCCAAATCACACACTCTATGCACGGACTAGTGGTTATGGAACCTTATATTCACAAAAATTTATTTGATTTGATACGGACTCTTTTGGTTGCACACCATGTATTAAATTCAATACTTGATTCCATTCAAATATGGTATGTATGGTAAAAATTGTTGTCATATATATAAGAAAAACATTAAAAATTATGAAAAGAAAGAACAAGGAAATTGCAGTAATTTTTCAATGGAGATAAAGTTATTAAATTAACAGAAATAATTCTTAAAGTAAATTGAAGTGTTATTTTCATCTACTTCCTTTATATTTAGCCTAAGTTTATCCTTCCATTTGCATTTACTATTAAAGGGGGAGCTCCATGTGGTCCTAAATAAATGTTTTCCTCTGTGTTTCTTACCTATTTCAAAGGTACCCAAAGTTGATAGGAATGAGAAAAAAATGTGAGAATATAATAATGCAAAGGAATCCTTGTTAAGAGTGAGAGCACCATTATATTTTATAAAAATGTTATTTGATTTGATTTAATTTCAGGAGTGCATAATCTTTTAAAACTAAAAACAAGTGAATAAATGAATTCATATTTATCTTAAATTCAAACTAGATAAATTTGTGTAAGTCAATAAGTGGCATCGATGATAAAATACATACGCATATAAGAGTAATAAAATTTATGATAACGATCGAAAAAAACCAATTTTATTGCCTTCATGGTTGAATTTAAACAAAAATAGGAAATCTTGGTTATGTTGTTACACGTTGAAAAAAAATATTTTGAGCAATTTCTTTCTTCTATGTTGTTTTAACAATACCAAGCTTCTCCACCATTTTCAAGAAATGGATCTCAAATCGATTACCATTTATAAAGACTAAAAAATCATTTTCAAGAAATGGATCTCAAATCGATTACCATTTATAAAGACTAAAAACCATTACCAATGTTAAAATAGTTAATGCCTACAAACCCCAACTAGACTTTCAACAATGTAAATAATCTACACTACTTGATGACGTTTCTGTTGGAAACGGTGACAACAATACTCATTTGTGAATAGGATTCTAGATCCTATAAATCAGGATTAGTTGTAACCAATGCACCTAAGTTAAACTACGGATGAGATTACATTTATTAATCAGTTTCTCATATATTGCTATAAATTTGTATGCCCGTAGAGGCTGAGAGTGTGTCTGAGAGGAGTGAGTCTGTCTGTAATCTCCATTAACTAAATAATAAGATAACCGATACCAATGCTTGGTGGACGTAGCCCAACATTTGGGTGAACCACGTAAACTGTTGTGTCTGATTTGTTTGCATATGTATTGTTTATCTTATGGTAATTGTGTTTTCCGCATTGGCAATTACAACAAGTGGTATCAGAGCGACTCCAGGGCCGAGGAGGGAAGTAGGGAGGAATATGAGCTTGGAAGAAATGAACCTTGGCCGATTTATTCTTGGAGATACCACAGGAGGTCGCGGTTTTAAGTCGGTGAGGAGTTGATCAACCGTTAAGCCATACTGCATCATTGTGAAAGGCTGCAACCATCGTTGTAGTTCTTTACGTACCTATCATTAATTTGTCGAAGGGCCATATTTGTCATTTCTTGTTAATGCGTGTTGAGGTGGAGTAATGCTTGGCTGTGTGAGTTCTATCAAAATGAAATCTATTTGGATTTTTTGAAAGGGCGTAGCCAACCCACTCATTAGCCTTCTCCATAAGCAGTGAAAATTTATATACAAAGGAGGGAGAAATTCCTTAATAGGTTTTTTTTCAAAAGTTAAAAATCTATTCGTATGTATACTTTTGAGAGTATCAAAGGTAGATTCGTATGAAGTATTGTTCAAAACGTTAAATCTATACTTTACATTTTTTAAGTGTTAAAGTATTAAAGAAAGGTTTTATAATATTTCAGTATATGGAATGATGGAGGATGTTAAATGGTGGAGGAATAAGGTGGAGTGAACCTTTTTATTAATTTTTTGTAAAAGGTGAATGTGTGTAATTTCTTTGAAAATTACATAACATTATTTTTCACATATTCTTTAAAGGGCTTTTGGATATTAGAAACAACGGTGTTTGTTTCTTTTATGTTTCCTCCCTAATAGAAAGATCACGAGGAGGCCAAGTTGAAATTGAAAAGTTTAATGGCAAAAAACAATTTCGAAATCTGGAAGGTTAAAATGCACGATCTGCTCATGCAACAAAGTGATGGTGAAGGCACTTTTAGGAAAACTCGAAGCAGCTGGCGTCCATACTTGGTGGCTGGGATGGGATGGATTCACAAAATGGCCAGAGTGCCATACGCTGTGTTTGGAAACTTGATGTATTGTTCAACATTGTCCGCGAGAGGCGGTATTGGGTTTGCAATGGTCAAAAGGCTGGGCCAGAGCTTGTACATGATGAATTCCTTGACAAACATGATCTTTCTTAAAAGGCAATTGTATAGTTTGTGCATAAAGGAAGGTATGAAAATTGCTGATCATCTAAATACTTTCAATACTCTTCTAGTCAGTTAGATAGCATGGGTGTAAAATTTGAATCCGAAGAATAAAGGCAATTACTTTATTGTGTTCTTTGCAAGCGTCATGGGATCATTTCGTTACATCTATTAGCTTCAGTTCAAACTGTGAAAGTTTATTAATGACAGACTTTATTATGGAGAAACAAGGAGGAAATCAAATCAAGAAACCTCTACATATGAGGCAATAGTGGTCAGAGGCAGACCTAAAGAAAAGGACGAAATTGAGAGAGTTCTCTCGGTCAAAATCAAAAGGTAGAAAGAGCAAACTCAAGTGTTGGTTTTATGGAAAATATGGACACACGAAGAAGAATTTATTTAGGCGACAACATACCTCCAAAGAAGACCCTCAAAGGAGACGAAGGAAGCAAATGCAAACGAAACAAGTTCAGTAACAGGTCAGGTATAGTTGATGAAGTTTTATCAATTAATGCTTGGTTCGTCATGATCAACATTGGCTATTAGATTACGGTGCTTCTAACCACATGTGTCTTCATAGACATTGGTTTATTACTTACCAGTGTATAGATGATGGAGTTGTTTACATAGGTAATAATATTTCATCCCTCTAAGAGTTGGATTGGTAGCATCCAGAATTAAAATGTTTGATGGGCTGTTCAAAACACTAGCGATGTAAGACATGTACGATCTTAGGAAGAACCCTAATCTTTGGGATTTTTAGGCGGAGGAGGCTATAATACCATTGTTCAAGGTGGAGTGATGAAAGTATACAAAGAATTCTGGTGATGAAAGCAAAGAACATTTGTAATCTGTTTCTGTTAGAAGGGGAGGACTGAATCAGATCATGCGGCGGTAATAAAGGAAGCGACGGTGATTACATTTATTTGTGGCATCAGCGGACAGATCCATATGAAGGCGAACAAAGAGTTAAAGGTATAAGCGATATGAAAGTTACTCCCTAGCTTAAAGTCTTTAAAGTTAGATTTACGCGAAACCTTGTGTTTATGGAAAACAAAATAAGAAGAGATTCCAATCTGAAGACACACCAGTAAAGGAATCCTAGACTATATTCATTCGGATGTTTGGGGACATCCCCTACTAATACATATGGAGGATCATCATATTTTTGTAACTTTTATAAATATTTCTCTGGGAAGGAATTACAGTCCATATGTTAAAAGAGTAAAAGTACGATGTATTTTACAGGTTTCAAGCGAGTTTAGAACTTTAGGTGGAAGAACGCGGGTAGATCTATTAAAATGTTTAAGAACTGAGATAATGGTGGTGAATTTCGTGCTAGAGTTTGAAATTATTACCAAGGAATTTGGGATGCGATAGGCGCCAAAACCATATACTCGGCAAAATGGGTTGATGAGCATGAACAAGACTCTTCTAGAAGGAGCAAGGAGTATGCTTAATGCGCTAATTTGCAGTACGGGAACATAGGCGGCCGATGCTTCTAACTTGTTATCGGTAGATCGATCACCATCCATGACAATAGAATGCACAAATTCACGAGGAGGTATAGACGAGGTCACCCTTGTTATTATTCAAATCTTAAAGTTTTGGTTGTGATTCTGTGCTTTAATTCCGAAACATCGGCGTTCTAAATTAGATCAAAATAAAAAGACTTATCTTTGTTGGATATGGTGGGGTATTATTGAAGTGCGGGTTGTGGGATCCCTCACGCCCACAAGATCACCATTATGAGAGATGTGTGATATTTGATGAAGATCATCTCATCAAATCAAATGAAGATGTTCAAATGAAACTACAAAATACCTAAGTATCAAAGGTTAGGTTTGAAACCGGTCAACTACAGATGAGTGTGAACATGAACAAGTTTCTGAGATGTTCATGAAGAAGTTCCTGTGGAAGAAAGTGTGGATGATGATGACAATCAGCAGTTGTGGATGAACCGAACCACCTAAGGTCTACGAGTTTGGAGTTCACTCCAAGAAGGTTATGATGATTTTGTTTCTTACGGTTTCTTTCAAGGTACTAATGATGATGAAATTTTGTGTTATTAGGAAGCTGTGAAGGGTTCAAGCAGTGATAAATGGAAAGAAGCGATGAAAGGATGGAAATAGAAAGCATTAGGAGAATGCTACATGGGACTGGTAGAGATTCCAGGAGCGGAAAAGCGTAGGTTGCAAATTGGGTCTAAGAAGGTGTTGATGAGCAAATTGGAAGATTTTTAAAGCAAGTTTGGTTATGAAAGGGTATTCTCAGAAAGAGGTATTGACTTTCATGAGATTTTTCACCAGTTTTTAATTTTGTTTCAATTCGAGTTGTGTTAGCATTGGTTGCATTGCTTGATTTGGAGTTGGAGCAACTAAGTGTTAAAACTGCCCATGGAGATTTGGATGAGGGAAATTTACATGGAACAGCAGGAAGAGTTCGTTGAGAATGTAACAAGAAATTTGTTTAGGGCTCAAGAAATCATTGTATGGTGCGGCGTTAAGCGGAGACAATGGTATAAGAAATTTGACTCTTTCATGATGAGCCAAATTATACAAAGGGTGGTATAGATCATTTAATTGTCTACTTTAGGAAATTGAATAATGGCATATTCATTATCTCAGTATTGTATGTTGATGATATGCTTTAGCAAGAAAAATCATGGCGAGGATCAGCGGGTTAAAGGCTCATATGTCTAGGACGTTCGATATGAAGATCTAGGAGCTGACAAAGGCTGATTTTGGGCATGGAGATATTATTCCAGTGAGGAGGAATGGTAAGCTTTGGTTGTCACAACAAGAGTATGTTGAAAGATACTTTTGAGGTTTGGTATCAACGATGTGAAACCAGTTTCAGGTCCTTTGGCTTCCCATTTTAAGCTTTCTTCAAGTTTATGTCCTGGTACAAAAGAATAAAAGGAATATATGTCGGGCCACCATATGCTAATCACGGTGGAAGTCTAATGTATCACGATGGATTGAGTACAAAGACGGACATTTCACATCTTGAGTTAGGGTTGTCCCGTGAGTTTATGGAAAATCACGGTAAGAGCATTGAAGCGTGATGGTAGTTAGCTTGTTGTCGAGGGGCTGAAGTGATTAACGTATCACCTATAGCGGTGGTAAGTGAGTTAGTCATTGGATATGTTGATTCTGATTTTCAAGGTGATTTCGAGAAGAGAAGTTCGACTTCAGGGTACATCTTTACTCTTACAGGTGGATCTATTAGCTGGATGTCAAAGCTTCTGAACATTGTTGCTTTGGCATCATAAAAGCGAGAATATGTTTACTTCACAGCCACTTTACAAAGAGGCATTTTAGCTTTGAAGGTTTGTTTGGTGAGTTTGGAAGGATACAGGACAATTTAAAGTTACTTTGTGATAGTCAAGAGTGCTATTCCCTTGGCTAAGAATCCAGCCTATCGCAGTAAAACAAAACATATACCTATCAAAATTACCATTTTGGCCAAGGCCAGTCCTTCGATGAAGGTGGAGTCTCTCTTGAAGAAGTGCATACAAAAGAGGCATGCGGACAGCGGTTCACAAAGGCAGATAACATTAGAGAAGCTACAATGGTGCTTGGCTACTCTTGAAACTGCGAGAAAAAGGTGATGAAAGAAGCGGGGCAAAGATTATCGTTAATTGTTGTCAAGGTGGAGGTGTTGGAAGCGGTGACAACAATACTCATCCGTGAATTGGATTCTAGATCCTATAAACCATGATTGTTTGTAACCAATGCACCTAAGTTAAACTATGGATGCATTGGTTACATTTTGTGTCAGGTTCTCATATATTTAAGTTAAACTATGGATGAGATTACATTTATTAATCAGTTTCTCATATATTGCTATAAATTTGTATGCCCGTAGAGGCTGAGAGTGTGTCTGAGAGGAGTGAGTCTGTCTGTAATCTCCATTAGCTGAATAATAATATAACCGATACCAATGCTTGGTGGACGTAGCCCAACATTTGGGTGAACCACGTAAACTGTTGTGTCTGATTTGTTTGCATATGTATTGTTTATCTTATGGTAATTGTGTTTTCCGCATTGGCAATTACAACAATTTCCATACATTTGTTGATGCTTCAAATTTGCAAAAGTTTATATTTTATCACGAACACAATGAACCATGTGGATATGCAATGGGATATTTAATTCATGATAACTAACTCACCCCTTAACTAAAAATTACACTTGAATCTATAAATGGGATCTATTAATACACTTAAAAATTACACTTGAATCTATAAATTATAAATGGGATCTATTAATACACTTATTGTCTTCTGTCAATCATCTTCTTTTATCTTTTTTCTTTATTAAGCTGAGTTATCCAATCATCTTCATAGTTTTTTCTTTCTTGAAATCAAGATATCTTGGCTATCATATTTTTCAATATCATACCTCTTTTCCTTGTGTTGCAAACCATACATCCATATAATAATATATTTCCTTAATGAACCTTTGACATGTCTTTTTTTAGACTCCACATATCTTCATTTTCCCCTCCCGAACTTCAGCATATTCTATCATTTCCCTCCTTATACTATCATTTCCCTCCTTATGTTGCAAACCATCCTCCCATGTAATGATATATTTCCTTAATGAACCTTGATATGTCTCTTTTAGACTCACATATCTTCGTTTTCCCTTGCCAAACTTCAGCATATTCTATCATTTCCCTATGCTTATATGTTCCTTCTTCTTTAAATCTCTCACATGACATTTCTTATCATTATCCATGATATAGATACTATTTACTTCTATGGTGATTGTAATTTGTATGAATTTTTTTTATGCCTAGTGTCTCTTTCCTTACAATATTTATTATTATTATGCAAGTACTCCTTTCCTTTCGATAGAGATAAGGATATTCCTTGGACTATAAATAAGGATATTCCTTGAATTATAGTTGGTTTCCTTCCTTTGCTAACCTTTCACAGGTTTGTATTGTGATGTCTTTTCCTCTCCATTTCATTTACCTCTAGAATAATTTTTGTTAATACCTTGGTCATTAGAATAACCCCTATCATTTGCATATTCAACAATATTGTTTCCAGTTTTTTATTCCTTGAACGAATATCGCACTATCATGTGACTCATTCTATGAACTTACTTTTCCTTTCCCTTTTATAGAATGGGTTAATTATAAAATGGGTTAATTCATGGTTGTGAATAGTATGGTTTATTTTCAATTTTGTTTCACTTTTGAAATTGGTTTTCTTTTGACCATATAGTTCGAATTTGATTTTGACTTCATCCGTCGTAGTATGTTGCTCAACATTTGTGCACCTTACCATTGGAGTGGGATCCGTCTTAGTTCAACCATTTTGTATCCCATTTCTAGTATCCATGTTATCTCCTTTTATATGAAAGAGGTTCCCTCGATGAATTTATATTGTTATATTCATGAAAAATGTTTGTTTAAATCATGTGACCCTATGTTTTGGATATTTCTAGTAAAGATAACAGATGAAACATCACAATGGCTTCCATGTGAAGTAAACATATCCTCATACATATGAGTGTTTCGGTGATAATGCATAATGTGTACTGTATAATTAATTTATGCGATTTAATTATGAATTTGAAATTCATATATGGGGAATAAATAGTCCATATAAATGGACATAAAAAGTATGATTTTCTTTGGTGATACATACATATATGCTAAAATTATAAGGCCCAAAAAAATTTTAAAATTACATGAGGGGAATTGTAACCACTTAATTATTAAAATGAAAAGTATACATGGATATGGTATCATTTCACTTAAATTAAAATAAGGACGAGAGTCATGGTTTTATCATTAGATATAAAATTGCACCAAAAATGGTGTTATTTCATGGTGGGGAATTAAATGTTATAGTTTTAACCCATTGATTATATGATGTTAAATCATATATTGTATTAATCATGTGTTTAATGTCACATGTCAATCCACGAAGGATGAGTTGTAATGTATTTCTATTAGTCAACTAGGTTTATCTTGGGTAGTTGGGAGGAATGATTGTTATCATATCCACCTAGGTTCAGCTCCCAAAATTGATATGTTGATGTTGATCTCATAATGAGTATATTGTTGTAATGGATTCAATCCTTGTTTTTAATCAACCTTGTGACTTGAATATTCAAGGGTTTACCATGGCTAGTATCCTTGAAATGAGGGGAAGTACTTTTCCCCATGTAGTGTAATTTGGAAAAAAATGTCTATCTCATGTAATTTAAACATTCGTTATAAATACTATTGGTGTGGATCCAAAGGCCAAGGATTAGTTATAAAATGATATATATAACCATGAGGTAAAGTTACGACAATGAGTGTTGTATGATGAAAATATCAATATAATATATTATAAAAATCAGGCACCAAGGAGGTTTCTAGGGTAACAACAAGTTCGTTATGAGTCAAAAAGAGAGGAAGATAATATAAAATTGACCATAGTGAGATAAATAAAACAAAAAAATAAAGAAAAAATAAACATCTTTGATTTACCATATAAAACTAGCTACAAAGATATCTTAATTACCCTTGCTCAATCTGACCAAGCCACCTAATTCAGGCCACTTTAGGAACTTTACAATTGATTTCACTTCAGCTCCCAAAACTGACATGTTGATCTCATAATGAGTATATTGTTGTAATGGATTCAATCCTTGTTTTTTATCAACCTTGTGACTTGAGTATTCAAGGGTTTACCATGGATAGCATCCTTGAAATGAGGGGAAGTACTTTTCCCCATGTAGTGTAATTTGGAAAAAAATGTCTATCTCATGTAATTTAAACATTCGTTATAAATACTATTGGTGTGGATCAAGAGGCCAAGGATTAGTTATAAAATGATATATATAACCATGAGGTAAAGTTACGACAATGAGTGTTGTATGATGAAAATATCAATATAATATATTATAAAAATTAGGCACCAAGGAGGTTTCTAGGGTAACAACAAGTTTGTTATGAGTCAAAAAGAGAGGAAGATAATATAAAATTGACCATAGTGAGATAAATAAAACAAAAAAATAAAGAAAAAATAAACATCTTTGATTTACCATATAAAACTAGCTACAAAGATATCTTAATTACCCTTGTCCAATCTGACCAAGCCACCTAATTCAGGCCACTTTAGGAATTTACAATTGATTTCACTAAGCCTTTAAATAGGCTTCACCACATCAAATACCATGGGAGAATACCATTCAACACTTAACACCATGAGGTCATAAAATACCTATGGTAAACCAATTATTTACCAAATCAAGGTTAACCCTCCCTTCACCAAGTCAATATTAACCTAAAATTTCCACGTTTTGATCGAGATCGTATCATTATATTAATTTTAATATATCTCTATGCTTTTAGAGTGGAAAAAATTGGAGAAATCAACTTGTAGGGCCATTTTAGTGGCATGTCCTCATTTGGAAAATTGGGGTTCATAAACTTTTGGGGCCATTTTGAGGCATCAAAGAGCATTTTTGGGGTTAAATTTTTCCAACACAACTTGTACCCTGTGACGCTATTCTACACATTGATACCTTTCAATAGTGCAAAAATCACATCAACCAAAGATCGTATGAAAAAATTATGCCTCCCACAAGTTGACCTATCATGTTGATGACCATGGTACAAGAGGATTCCACGTAAACCCCCATTAATCATGCATATGGGGATATCCATGTATGCAATTTCAACAATATTCTAGAAGGTCCAAACCCCTATCGCAATTGAGGGTTGAGGCAGTCAAAAAGATACCCTTAGATGGCTATCGAGCTATGTTAAATACTGGGCCATTGGAGGAGAAGGGGTTTCATTCTTTTTCATTCTACATTTTTTCATAGCTAAGAAAAACATATGAGATTGGTATTTTGTTAACATACTAGAGGAAGAGAGATTCTATAGCAGCCATACATGCCACAGGTCAAAGGAAACTCTAGAGAGAGTCCCTCTTTCTTTCTACTTGTGTCATTTCTATACCAGAAAAAAGAGAGCAGAGCAACCTCACCTTTTGGGTTTTCTCCTATATTGGGTTTCCAAGGTCATATATTGTGTCTATTTATGGATGGTGTGATTGTATTTTATTATTCTTTATTTTCCACATTTTATCTATTTCATGCATAAACAAGAAAATCAAAATATTATGGAAATCTAAAGGAAAAATAACCTTAATAATAAATATTTGATTTATTTATCAGATCTTTTGTGACGAATTGTTCCAGTGGAAAATCCACAGTAGTTTTAAGATCACCTTTAAACTTGAATTTGGCTAAACATGTACCACCTTCAAATTTTATTGCCTGGTATCTGAGATTAAAACATGTCAACCCATCTCAATTCAATCATACCTATGTCTATTTCTATACTTTTCACTTATAAAACTCCAAATCAAGGGTATGCATGCCTCAAAAAGGTCTTACAAATATATGTCCATTTACATGTGATTATCTCCAACTCCATAAAAAAGTTTCCTACCACTACCATGGGCTCCTAAAATGCCTATGGTAAACCCATTATTTATCAAATCAAGGTTAACCCTCTCTTCACCAAGTCAATATTAACCTAACATTCCCACCTTTAAACTTAAATTTTGATAAGCATGTACACCCCTAGAATTTTAATTCCTAGTATATAAGATTAAAACATGGCAACCTCTCTCAATTCAGTCACACCTAGGTATATATCTAGACTTTACACTTAGAAACCTCCAAATCAAGGGTATGCATGTCTAAATATGTACTTACAACTATAATACCATTTACATGTGACCAACTCCAACTCCAAAAAAAACTACCTACCACTACATGCCTGAGCATATGATGTTATGAGAAATCAACTTATTCAATTTCCTACATCCCTCCAACTCCAAATATTGTTACATGAACTAATTACTTTTTAACCATGTACTTATCCATCATCTCTCATTATTTTATGGTGTCATTCACCATAGATCGTAAAACCATGAACCACTACATTTTTTTCCTCCAATCTAACAATGAGTTGTTTATAGCATGCAAAGAAAACCAAACATATTTCTCCAACAATGAATCGAGGGAAGTTTAGAATTTTCCTATAGATTGCAAATCACATGAATTACCAACTCGCTAATAAAAAATACTTATGTGCTCTAACATTATCAACAAGAAGCCACCGAGGTGTAGGGAAGTTAGTGATGATTTTTTTTATTAAGTCCCTTTGTTATGTGAAGTCACCAGATTTAAACCCCAACTTACCCTGTGTTTCATGTATGGGGTATCGTGGGAACACGTGTAGGTTATAGTGGTAGAAGTTGGATAACAAGATCCCATGTAATTCAAGTACATTCCCAACAAGTTGTTGATTCCACCAGTAAAAAAAAAAGAGATCAACAAGAAAGGCGGCATCCAATGCAAAATGATAGCACCAATGGTGGCTCCCTACATCTTTTTCAAACTTTTCATAATCTTGTTAGCCTCCTTCATAGGAATTTTCTATTCAACATTCAACTATTGTTGAAACTTCCTTCATAATTTTAAATCACATTAGATCTAGTATCTAATATAGCATCGCAAACTTTGTATGTGCTTCCATGACATGTCCATATGTAGGAACATCATACTAAAAAAAACAACTCCATAAACATGATCCTTCACAAAGAGGACTATCTAAATCGATCTATTAGGCTTGATATGAGATATTGACACATTCAATAGGCATCAACAATGCTCAATCAAAATGAGAAACTCCAAGAAGGTAGTTCACCTTCATGGAATTGTGCATCTCTTAACGACCATGAAACTATAGAAACACTGAGAAGGTTTCTTCTCCTCAATATTTGATATGGGTTCTCTAAAAGTAGGTCAGCTATAATTTTTTAGTCTTATTTTACTTCTTTGATGAATTGGGTTCTCACATCAACTGCCACATAGGTGGCCTTTTACTATAATTTCATAGCTTGTAGGAACCACTGATTATTTCCATAATAATATCACTATCATGAGTAGGCTACATTCACCCACCACACAATAGATCCAAAACACCAACCATAAGTATTTCTAGAGGAAAGTTCTAAGTATGGAATCAAATCATTGTCATGGTACTAAAAATTTTGAGCTAGATAACTTCTTTACCGATCAAGCACTTGATCTTCTCAAATTACACGCATACATAAATTTACAATGGTTAAAATGCCCCATCTTCCACTAATTCTCACCCATGAAATCCTAATTTTGGTTCCCATGTAGGCCATACTCATTAATATTTTCTACCATGAACTAAAAACTTGCATAATCTCGTCCTCATGCTTGGCTCCTCTAATGGATTACATCTACATCCAAGGTATGCAAGTCCAATGTCACTTCCTTTCTCCCATTCTGAGATAAACCACTAAATGTAAAATTGAGCATGGAAAGAGAATTAAAAGAAACAAAAATAAAGAACAAAATAAACATATTTTATTTATCCTAGAAAATTAACAACAAAGATATCTCTGTTACCTTTAAATAATCACCTTTAAATAATCGATATGAGATGATCAAGTTAGGCTACTTGAGGAACTTTATAATAGAGTTCATTAAACCTTTAAATAAGTTTCATCACATTAAACACCTTATATGAATACCATTTTCTACTCAATACCAACCTTTAAATAAGCTTCATCACATTAAACACCTTGGATGAATACCATTTTCTACCCAATACCATGGGCCTAAAATACCTATGATAAACCCATTAATAATTGCATGAAGATTAACCTACTCTTGACCATGTCAAGATAAACCTAGGAGAGTAAAGGGGGTGCTTGAGAAATGAAACCCATTATAATAGTGTTACCCTATGCCCTTTCAAGAATTAATACTTTCCTACCTATACTATATTATAAAACTCCCCACCAATTATTGGCTCAAGTTGTTCTTATGTTGATTCATCTTTTTTGGGAAGGAACTTGTGCCTCATTTAAAAGTAGAATATATAATATGCAAATTTCCTTTTGGGGGCATTTTTGGGGGGCATTTTTCTTCGATTGATGTGTGATTCTTTCTAAGAATGGAATGAGTAACATATATTCATTTTCGTGACTTCCATAGTATTCATTTATTGGGTAAGAAAACCTAGGAGATTCAATGACAAAGAAGTATGTGGCTAATTAGAGGGATTATTATTAGTAAGAAAAACATGGATCAACTTTGAAGGGAAAATCATGGCTACGAAGTGAGCCAAGTGTCTAAGAAACTTGAGATCCCCTTATGGACTTGTATAATATGATTGTTGACTACAAGTAAACCAAGGTTTACCTTGTCAAGCCCCTATAATACAATCAATAGATATGTCTCCTTATCTACATTTTAGTAATGAAAGAGATGGAGTTTTTGAGGGATTCAACAATAGAGAATCTAAATCATTAACTTGTGTTGTCTTTGGCTAAGAGTAGGGATTTTATGGTTCATTGGAGGATATGTAAGTTGTTGGAAGGGTTTCCTTGACATTCAAGCATGGTATAAGTTTGGTTCTAAATGCAATATGAGTATTTTAGGTTGTTTTGAGTGAGAAAAATCTATGAATAGCCATTTTTCACCCTTGTGGTGTCATAACCAAACTTGAAGGTAGAATCCACAAAATATTCCCGTGATTAGGCAATGATATCTCCTAAGGAAGTGATGATTTCATGGACATGATTACGAGAAAGGTGTTTGTTTTGTATTAATTTCCATGAAAAATTGTTTTTATGTAAATCTGGTTAACATAAATGACTCAAATGGATACATTTTTAAATTGGAATTCCCAATAATATTTCTAGTTATCCAATGTTTATGTTGTTGTTAGAGTCCAATTTGCATCCACAAATGTTTTTTTTTTAGTAAAAAAGGATAGGACCTGTTATATTATCATTATCAAGTTACAATGACTATTTGTGATCCTAGTTGTCCCGCCTAAGCAGGAAACCGAGACAGTTGGGCATCCTTTGCCATGTGTTTCCTAGTGAACAAAATAAACAGAGTTTCGTCCTGTCCGAAGAAAATCAGGACTGCCACCCATTAAGTTTAAATTGTATGCCATAAACTAGTTGTAAAATAACTAAGATCTATATGGGCCAAAGCCTAGTTTAGAAACAGAAAAAAAAAATTCCTAACCAAGAACATCATTGAACCTTTTAGCCTGTGCGTTCGTCCTCGTCCCCGTACTTTCGCCAACCTACTAGAAGTGCGTAGGCCTGCATGCACGTTGGGCATTGCCTCTTTGGAAGAGTTCTGGAGTGAGCCGCGAACAACATGTCGAGTCGTTGATCAATTCGGGCGAGGCAAAAGACCTAGTCGTCCAGTAGACTCCTCAGATCGAAGATGAGAGATAGGTACCCGAGTCGATGAAGAGTTGTTGGTCCTGCCAGTGGCTGTCGACAAAGGCTGGGGGAATGGGCCCTGTTGCAGCCTCACTTGAATTTTCCGATTGGTTGGAAAACTGGGTCGCTGCCTCCATAGGTGCACCAGGTGGTGAGTCTCTGTTACCGTAGGTGCGGGACGAGATCTCTTCTTCTACATAACAAGTGGTGAGTCTCTGTTCCCCTAGGTGCGAGATGGGGTCTCTTCTTCTACATAACAAGTGGTGAAATGCTCCTCTGGACTGTTGGCTTTGGGACCAAGCAGATTGCCCGAAGGTGGAGGATTGTCGTCTAAGCCAAAATCTGTAGGTGGATTCCAATTGTCCAGGACTGTGAACAGAGGGAGCTTGGGATAGCTCTACATGGCGTCCTCCAAGGTAATCTCTTCCACGTACGCCATTAGAGGTGTTCGTGGTTTCTTGCACCTTCGGATGGAAACCATGGCCAACGCCTGCTCAAATTTCTTCTGTCTCTAGCGTCAAGATTCAGTTGTGTACCAAGCGACACCCCTGCGTGGTTTACCTCTTGCTCTGGGCATGGTGGAGACCCTGGAGGTGACCAGGGTTCCTTGTGAATGGAATGCTTTACACCAGAGATTCAACGGGACCTCAAACTGTTGCTTCGACGGAATGAACTGTTGTTGCTTCAGTGGAATGAACGTTGCGATGGGCAAATGTTGCTCTGTTCTGTCAATTCAGGTGATAAGGAGGAAGGGTGACCACGACCACCATAGCCATTAAGGCTTGTTGCTGAGTGCGCTGGTGCCCTGTACCATTCACTTGTGCGAGGGGGCTCATCGCCTGGGTATGGCTGCGTAGATTCATGCTTGATTAATGATTGAGTGGATGGTCGTCGGTGGATGCATTAATACTATGTCTCGGCGTTGTCCCGTGTGGCTCCGGTTTGCGACGTGGCACCCCATCCGGGGATTGTAGGTCTAGCTAAGGTTTGGAACTTAGTGGAGATGTCTGAGTCTTCTGAGATGTGGGCCTCCCAACAGAAGTGTTCGACTCCCATTTTGACTGCTTCATTTGCTAGGCAATCCACTATCCTTTTTGCATCTCGCTTCACGTGGGAGGGTGTGATGCTGAGATGGGGTTGGAGGAGGCGGGTAAAGTCCTCTAGCAATCCAGAGAGTCGCCAACTTGGTGAGATTTTTGAGGAATGGCTTCCGTGGAGAATCTTGGTGATTAACTTGATGACAATTTGTGAGTCCCCCTCCAAGATAATGTTGTGGTGATCTTTATCCATAGCTACTTGGAGACCCCTCAATAGTCCTGTTAGCTCTGCCACATTGTTGGTTGTTTCCCCTAGCAAGCCAGCAATGAGACCAAGGATCTCTCCATTTGAATTTCTGAGTACTGCTCCATATCCTGATGTTCCTGGGTTGCCTTTGGATGCCCCATCAAAATTTATTTTTATGAAATTTGTTGGAGGGGGGGACCAGGTGGTTGGACTAGTCCGTTGGTGCTTATGCATCCTTGGTATTGGTTGATTGATTGCAATGGGCTGCTAGCTTTGAAGAATGCACTGTTCCTCTGAGTTGCAGTTAAGAACCTCTTTTTTCCATGATTCTGATTGTTTCCTTAATTAGTGAGCTGATTTTCTCCTAGGTGGCTTCCGGCGTGGAAGCTTGGGAGTGGAAAATTCGCTTATTCCGTTCCTTCCAAATTTGCCAGAGAATGAATCCTGATAAAAGCTGCCAGATGTGATTTAGAAGTGAGTTGTTGTAGGTGATTTGCATCCACAAATGCTAAAGTTGAAGAAATTTTGAATTTAGTGCTCCAAAAACCTAGGAGGTGAGTTTGGATGTATTGCAAATTGTACAAAATAAAAAATCAAGAATTAAAGAATGTTGACATTTCAAATTAATGAAAAACAATTCATTAAAACAATTTTATTATAAATTGGCTCATAATAAACTACACATAAATAAAATGAAAAAAAAACAATTCATTGAAACAATTTATTATAAATTGACTCATAGTAAACTACAAAAATACATAAATAAAATGAAAAAAACTTGATGAAGGCATTCCATTATAGTAACTATACACATTATTTATCTGTACAGAATTGCATGCATAACATACATATACAATAAAACTTGTAGAATCTAAGTCCCCAAAATCATTGAACCTCACAACCCTTTACATAGTCAAAAGGAATATTGAATTTGATTTTCTTCTTTCTTTTCAAGAAGGTTGATCGTGCTTGTCTCCACTATATAAAATAGTTATGTGTTAGAGACTGTAAATGAGAAAACAAATAATATGGTATTTTTCATTGAAATATAATATATTACAATGTTAAAATAGAAATTACCATTAAAATTAAGACTATCTGACCATATGGGTAGTAGATATGATTGCAAGATTTTTCTTCTTCATAGATGATCTTTCTTTGATCATAGCCTATGAATTTTATAAAAAATTGTGTAATTATCATTTAAAATGGTACAATAAATTTGAAATTTGAACTTATAAAATGATTTTAATAAATTGTTGTTTCCAGTAAAAATAGCTTTAGACTGAGCTTTTAGATTGAGCTTTATAGATAAGTGTTCAAAATCTTTTTAATTAAATTACTCTTTAAAAAAGTTTTAAATTATATAAAAAAAAATCTTATATAAAAGACTTATTTATTTCAACTTATTGTTTCACTTTAATTAGACTTAAAAATTCATTGAGGCCAATCCATTTTTTCACTTCAATGAGTAGTTCCTCTCTAGTAGTAGAAACATGAAATGAGGTATAAGACTCATGTTGTAGAGAGTTAGGGATGTCTCCAATCACACTACAAATACATACATATTAAACAAGTTACATTTATAAATAAAATTTAAATACAACATATATAAAAATAATTTCATCTCATAAAACGAACATTACATACTCATTTCTGTTAACCCAACTCTCAACCATAATTAATTTCAACAAAGAAAATTAAATTACATATACAATAATTAAAACTAATATATATAGTTATCTTTAACTTGATTGTAAATTTCGGTGATCGAAAGGTCTATCAACGAAGTTAATAGTTTATTTCGTACATGAACCTTTAAATACAATTGAATTCAACCCAACTTCAACTCATATGCAAACATATTTCAGAAGTTCACAGTGCTTGCATCCAAGCCTGTAATTTGACGTTCCAGAAAACGTTTTTTTCTCTCTCAAAACGTATTTGACACGCCACTTATGATTTAACACGTAGAAAGATACAGGACTTGAAACAATAAACTCATGGTTTTAGGTTTGTATATATAGATAGCAACTCTTTTCTCTTGCCTGGTGGTAAGTTATTCCCTCTCCTCTGGTGTCACCCTGCCTGGCTAACTCGATATCACGTATGACAATAACTTGTCTCAATCTCTTCTGGTGGGAACTTGGAATGGATGGAGGAAGGAGTTAGGGTAATGGGTGCTATCACCTGGCTGACTGGCACTATTTAGCCCCTCCTCTCCCTGAGGTTTAGTTCTAGGCTTTTTGTGAACGAATCGTATAGCCGCTGTTGCATATGATCCTCAAATATGGAATCAACGTATGTAACGCATCGTCCTGGAATTTGACCCTCGAGAGAACGTTTTTTTGTCTTTTAAAACGTAATGGACAGGCCATTTATGATTTAACACGTAGAAAGATACCGGAGTTAAAACAATAAAATCATAGTTTTTGTCAAACAATAATCATTTCACCGCCTGAATAACGACGGATCGGTGGCCGTCTTGACCCTTCAAGACTCGAAGATCAAACACCGTTTTACTGATAGCTCAAGAGGTGGCCACCTTAACCTCTGAAGCCACGATATACCATCACCGTTTTAATGAAATTTTTTCAAATATTGAAGGGGCTAACCTCTGAAGCCACGATATACCATCACCGTTTTAATGAAATTTTTTCAAATATTGAAGGGGCAATTTTTGTTTTATAAATACCTGAAACGAATTGTAATTCACATATAGCTTGAAAGCACATTGAATGATTTTTTTTTATTAGGAGGTGTTCTCTTTGTTGATATGTTATTTTTATTGAGTTCATAAACTCTTTAGATTTATATCTTAGCCTTAAGCATTTCATGCTATTTTATACACTATTTTATTTATTGACTTCGTATAAGGTTGTTGGTGCGCGTGTGGAGTTAGAGCACGTAGAGTTGTAGTGCGCAGAATTTATTTGTTTGACTGCGCAAAATTTATTTGTTGAGTGTGTGGAGTTTATTTGTTGTTTTGTCTTTTGTGTCGGGTATTTGTAAAAGCCTAAATCTGAACTCCAATCAATTTCCGTTTTTTCACATTTGGTATCAGAGCCTGTATTGTATCATGTGAGTTTCTCATTGTTTCTGTTTGTGCCCAATTTTACTGCGCGAGAATTTATTTGATTCCTTTCAATTTTTTTATATAAATGGTTGCGTCTAGTAGCAGTTCTTCTCAGATTCAGGTTCCTATCATGAGCGAGAAGTCATATGATTCCTGGTATATTCTGATGAGGACGATTTTGCGTTCTCTGGATTTATGGACCTATGTTATTGATGGTTATGCTGAGCCAGCTGATGTAGCAGCAAAATTGGCTCTTTCTAATACTAACCTTGTTTTGCTGAAGTAAAACAGGAAGAAGGATAACAAAGCTCTTGGATTAATATAGCAAGGATTAAATGAATCCATTTTTACAAAGATTTCTAGTGTTGCATCTTCAAAGATGGCTTGGGACATTCTTGGAACCTGTTATCAAGGTGTGTCCAAGGCAAAGACAGTCAAGTTGCTGAATATAAGAAGGGATTTCAAAAATTTGAAGATAAATGATAATGAAAGTGTTGATACTTTCATGACTCAAGTGATGAGTGTTGTGAACCAGCTCGGACAATATGGAGGTGATATTGAGAATAAGAGAGTTATTGAAAAAGTGTTGAGAAGTTTACCCAAGAAGTTTGAACCCGTTGTTGTACCCATAGAGGAATTTAAAGATTTAAGTCTAATGCAAATTCATGAATTAACTAGTTCTTTTGTTGCTCATGAATCTAGGATATCTAGATATGAAGAAGGATCATTGGAACATGCTTTCAAATCCCAATTGCACGTTACCAGAGGCAAAGGCAGATGAAGGTCTTATAATTATGGAAGAGGAGGTCGATTTTCTAGTCGAAGGGACAACAGAACTGAATCAGTGTCTAAAGAGAAGTTCCAGTAGAATCCTCCTAATTTAAGAGGGAGCAACAACAAACCCTAGAAGCAAGAAAATCAGAGGTATGATAAAACTAAAGTACAATGTTACTATTGTAATAAGTTTGGGCATTTTGCTAACAAATGTTGGAAGAAACAGACATATGATGGAAAATAGTCTGCACATATTACAAATGAGTCTAAGGATCATCGAAATCTTGTGTTTTTGACCTGTAATGTCACTTAGGAAAGTGCAAATGATATTTGGTTTTTGGATAGTGGTTGTCGTAACCACATGACCTGGAATAAGGATTTATTTTCATTTATTGACAATAGTATTCAGTCTGAAGTAAAACTGGGAAATGACTGTAAGGTTACAATTAATGGTAAAGGTGTAGTTCCAGTTTACACTAAGAATAATCAGAGAAGAAATATTAACGATGTTTATTTCGTGCCTGGTTTAAAATGCAATCTTATTAGTGTTGGACTGCTGATGGAGAAAAAGTATAGAGTGTTCTTCAAGAACAAGGTATGTACAATCTATGATAAATTACCCAACAAACAGTTGATTGCAAGAGTAGAGATGACCAATAATAGAATGTTTCCACTTGTTATGAGAAATGATTTGAGTGGTTCTTTGAATTCTTATAAAGCTGGAAGTTTAGATGAATCTTGGTTATGGCATTTGAGATATAGTCATTTACATTTTGGTGTCTTAGATCTGTTATAGAAGAAGCAGATGGTAAAGGGGTTACCTTGTATTCAGCAACCTGCAAGCTCTTGTGAAAGCTTCATACTTGGAAAACATCACACAGAAAATTTTGTTTCTGGTGTTTCCTACTAAGCAAAAGCTCCATTGGAAATTGTCGACATGGATTTGTGTGGACCTATGCAAACACCTTCTTTGAATGGTAGTGTTTATTTTATGACTTATATTAATGATTTCAGTAGGAAGACTTGGTTATATTTGTTGAAGAAGAAATCTGAAGCCTTTGAAGTTTTCAAGAGGTTTAAGTCTATGGTTGAGAATGAGAGTGGTCGAACCATTAAGATCCTCAGGTCTGACAGAGGAGGTGACTATAAACTTAATGAATTCATTGAATTTTGTGATCTTCATGGAATTAAAAGGAAGTTTACTGCTCGATATAGTCCACAACAGAGTGGAGTGGCTGAAAGGAAGAATTGAACCATCATGGATATGGCTTGAAGCATGTTGAAAGAAAAGCATCTTTCAAATGCATATTGGGGATATGCAGTTATTTGCTCTATTTTTATCTTGAATAGAAGTCTGACCAAGACCATGAGGGATCGTGTACCTCAGCAATCCTGGGATGGTAAGCCTTGCAATTTTCTCATTTCAGAATTTTTGGATGTGGTGCATTTGTGCATGTACCTGCATAAATGAGGAGGAAGTTGGATGACAGAAGTGAGAGATGTATCTTTGTTGGATACAGTGAAGAGTCTAGGGCATTTAAAATCTACAATCCCATCACCAAGAAGTATGTAATCAACAGAGATGTTCAATTTAAAGAAGAGGAAGCTTGGGATGGAAGTATTGATAAATCTGTTTCAGAGGGAGATGTGTTACCCCATGAAGATGATGATGGAGCTGAGCAGGTTGAAGGTGGTGGACAGTTGGTTCCACATGCACATACACCTGCAATGAGAAGTCCTATAAGGGAAGCACGAGATATCAGCCCATCTCAATTTAGAACGCTCAATACTCATGAGCATGGTGAGTCATCTGGACATGGTGGACATCAAACAAATTCAGAAGTAAGTAGTGAATCAAATCCTACTTTAGCATCCTTGAAAAACGGATTTAAAGGTCAAAAGACTAGGAGCTTAAAATAATTATATGATCAGAATGAAGAAGTAGATGAGATTTCAAATTTTTCACTAATGGCATGTGATCCTGTAAGTTTTGATGAAGTTGCTAAAGAGGATGTCTGGATAAAAGCAATGGATAAGGAGATCAATTCCATTGAAAGAAATAACACTTGGCATCTTGTCGATATACCTGAAGGTAAGAATAGTATTGTTGTTAAGTGGGTTTATAAGACTAAACTAAATGCAGAAGGTGAAGTTGAAAAGTACAAGGCAAGACTTGTAGCTCAGGGGTTTAGTCAATAACTTGGTATTGATTACAATGAAACCTTTGCTCCTGTAGCAAGAATTGACACCGTGAGGATGGTATTAGCTATTGCATCTCAGAATAAATGGATCATGCATCAGATGGACGTTAAGTCTGCATTCTTGAATGGATGTTTGGTAGAAGAGGTTTATGTAAGACAACCCCCGGGTTATGAGATTGATAAGCACAGAGATAAAGTTTACAAGTTAAGGAAAGATTTATATGGATTGAAGAAGGCATCTAGAGTTTGGTATAGCAGAATTGATGAATACCTAATTAGTCTTGGATTCAGGAGAAGTCCAAGTGAACAAACTTTGTATACAAAGGTAAACCAGGAAGGTAAAATTTTGATTGTATGTGTGTAGGTTGATGACTTTATTTTTACTCGAGATCTATCTATAGATGATTTTAAAAATGCCATGAAAATAGAGTTTTAGATGACTAATTTAGGATTGATGATATATTTTCTTGGAATTGAAGTGGACCAATCTGATGATGGCATTTTCATTTGTCAAACTAAATATGCAAATGAAGTATTACAAAGGTTTAGAATGTTGAATAGTAAACCAGTTGCAACACCAATGGAAACTGGTACTAAACGTAGCAAATATGATGAGGGATCATATGTTGATCCAACTCTGTATAAGAAGTTGGTTGGAAGCCTTATGTATTTAACAACAACCAGACCTGATATTATGTTTTCTGTAAGTTTAATTTTCAGATTTATGGAGAGTCCGAAGAGTACTCATTGGCAAGCATGAAAGAGGATCCTAAGATACATTGCTGGAACAATTGATTTTGGTATCCGATACACATCAAGCTTGAACTTTGAGCTGATCGGATATACGGATAGTGATTTGGCAGGTTCCATTGATGATAGGAAGAGCACAACTGGTTATGTGTTCAGTCTTGGATCTAGAGCAGTGGCATGGGCATCAAATAAACAACCCATAGTGACTTTATCTTCTACTGAGGTAGAGTATGTTGCAACAGCAACAGCTGTATGTCAATTTGTATGGATGAGAAGAATCTTAAATGAATTATTGCATGAGCAGAATGGTGCAACTCAGATTGTCTGTGATAATAAATCTATCATTGCACTGTCAAAGAATCACGTTTTTCAGAAGCAGAGTAAGCACATTGATACGAGGTATCATTTCATTCGAGAGCTGGTAAATGGTAAAGAAATTTATGTTCAATTCTGCAGGTCTGAAGAACAATTTGCAGACATATTTACAAAGCTTTTGGGAAATGAATTGTTTAAAACTCATAGAGATAATATTGGGGTTTGTAAGTTGTAATGCATCCTTTACAACAATCTTGTATTGCATGTTTTTTGTTGTTTTGTTTTGAAATGATTAAGAGGGAGTATGTCATACAGTAATCATTTCACCACCTGAATAACGACAAATCGATGGCCGTCTTGACCCTTCAAGACTCGAAAATCAAGCATCGTTTTACTGATAGCTCAAGCGGTGGTCGCCTTAACCTTTGAAGGCCACGATATACCATCGCCGTTTTAATTAAATTTTTTCAAAGATCGAAGGGGCAATTTTTGTTTTATAAATACCTGAAACGGATTGTAATTCACATATAGCTTGAAAGCACATTGAATGAATTTTTTTTTTAATCCGAAGTGTTCTCTGCATTGATATGTTATTTTTATTGAGTTAGTAAACTCTTTTGATTTATATCTTAGCCTTAAGCATTTCATGCTATTTTATAAGCGATTTTATTTATTGATTTCGTATAAGACTGTTGGTGCGCGGGTGGAGGCCTTAAGCATTTCATGCTATTTTATAAGCTATTTTATTTATTGACTTCGTATAAGGCTGTTGGTGCGCGGGTCGAGGCCTTAAGCATTTCATGCTATTTTATGCGTGGAGTTAGAGCGCGCGGAGTTGGAGTGCGCGGAGTTTATTTGTTCGTTTTGTTTTTTGCGTCCGGTATTTGTAAAAGACTAAATCCGAACTCCGATCTGCTTCCGTTTTTTCACAGTTTTGAGATACAGGAGTTAAAAAAATGAAAACGCAGTTTTGAGATTTATATATATAAGGATCAATACAATTTCCACCTTTTTAAATTAATAACTTGGATTGATGGTATATCAACTACTTTTGTGATAGTACTTTGATGATGCCGTTGTGATTATTTATGTAGTAATTAAAACATTTTATTTTTTAACATTTAAGATTTAGTAAATAAGAAAAATTGTAAATTGTCTACTGCTTGTTCATTTGTGATTCATGTTAGAGATAATGCTTACAACTGTAGTAATTATGAGTTTCTAGGTTAACTATGACTGTTGTAACTGTGAGTTTCAACTATGACTGTTGTAACTGTGAGTTTCTAGGTTTACTATTTTTAGCTAATCAAATTCACTTTCTTAGGATCTAGATTGCTAGAAGTCAGTGATCTGCATGCTATATATGTAACCTCTATTTGTCTATTAAGAAATACATTTTATTATTGTGTGTTAATCTTGTGCAATGGCTTCTCTCTCAATTTCTAATTTCTAAGTATTCAAAGTATCAAAATATCTAGAAGACTTTTAGGAAAAACATAGAAAATCAAAATATATAAAAAATTACAATTTAAGAGGTTTGGTATTCCTAGAAAATTACAATCGTTCGATTTCCCACATCAACCCTAGGCGTTTGGAGCCCCTGAGTAGGGCCAGGACAAGGAAGCTGATGACGTGAAAAAACAAATGGGCCGCTTAATTTGAATTTTGATTTCCTCATATGAATATGAAGATGATGGATAGCATGCTCTAGGGTTCATAGTCGGTTTGGTTTATTATTAAAGTAATGATGGGTGAACATCGCAGCTGAGTCGTTTCTGTACGAAGGTGAGATGTGAAGGAATCTTAAAATAGAGAGAGTTGTTTGACCGCGCTACTCAAATTCACTACTCTATGGTGGGCTATTTGAAGAGATCAGACGCAAAAGACACAGACAAATAACCAACAGAAGAAATTGTATTGCTTGATCTGATCTACATGGTTACATTTGCCTTGTATTTATAGCATCTTTGGACGACTCTAGAAAATCTGGAGAGTTCTCGTAGCAGCTGTATTTATAGAGGCTTTGGAAGATTCTGGAGAATCCAGAGAGTTCTTGCAGCCGAAATATCTGGAACCGTCGAGTGAAACTCTCTAGAAATTTGGTGGTTGAGTAGAATGTTCTCGGTTAATGGCTGTAGAAATTAATGTATTCCAACACTCCCTAATTTCTACCACCAATTACATCAATATTTTCACGTCCAGTGCTTCAAATAAATTGGTCTTGTGCTCATAGTCTTTGCAAGTTGCTCTTTTGATCTACAATGTCTCCTCCTCAACAAATACATGTCTTGGTTAGGCTCCTACCGGAATATGTCATCATCTTCAATTTCTATCTTCATATGATTGGGCTTCCTTCAACACACGCTCACTTGAGTTTCATCATTTTTGCTTCTTCTTTGTACTCAAGAACAACTTGGTCATTGATGTCCATATAAAAGAGATCCATCTACCGAGATACATGGGTACCATCCACTGTACTCGTCATTTCTCTAGGTATCCTTTTCACACACATGGTTCATCAATACATTAGGCTTTTTTAGTCATAACTTGGTCCCAACTCACACTTTGAGATTACTTAATCTCACAGTCTCCCCCTTAATCGAAGATCTAACTTCTCCAATCACCATCAAACCTAGATACAAGTACACCTTACCACCCTCGTATCTATCTAGTGGTTAATTCCACAGCTTGATGCCACATCCACTTTTTATGCCTAAGAGGGATACACGCTACATGATCAGCCCAATACATGTAGGCCTGTCTTAACATGGCTTACTAAACACTTGGGGAATATAGCTTGCCTTGCCTATGGCTGAGCTTTACAACTTTGGACCAACAACCTATTGGGGGATATAGCTTGCCTATGCCTATGGCTAAGCTTACAACTCAAACCAAAAAAACTTTGGGGTGTCAGGTACAACCAATCATGCACCCCTTACATCATATATGCATCATTTCATCTCGGTACAAAATTCCACATTCTTTACTAAATACCCAACAAATTATTAAGCCCATTACATATGCCCTTTAAGCCCATAATGCCCTTTAAGCCCATAGCTTATTATCACAACAGATGCCACATATCCAACTCTAATTTGAAATTAGACATGACTCATACTTCGATCTTGACCTTTCTCTCACTCTTTAACTTGACCCTCAACTTTTACAACTTGGATTTCACTTTTTACCAATAGAAAGGAGGACTTTTACATTCGTAAATAACTAACTTTCACTTTCACTTTCACTTTAACTCACACATATACTTCAACATTCTTGAAATCCTTGTAAATGATCCATAAGTACATGAACTAAACCCGCAAAGGGCGTTGTTTCAAAGTAAAACAAGGACATCCATATTGAGCACCATAACAACCAAGCAACCATTGTAAAGAAGAGAGAGTATTGCATAAAAAGAAGACTAACTGCAAAAGCAAAACCAAGTATCGAACCAGAAGAAAATGGATGCAAACATCCTCCCTTCCAACGCATACATCGGGACTCCTTCACGCAAGGGCTCATCTTTTCCTCTTCATTCAAGGATCACAATTACATAATGATCACCCACCACGCTGCCCATCTCTCCTCACTAACTATCGTGAACCACACATTTGCTTATGTAAGTCGATTATGGAGCAGCTCTTAAAAACCCACAACTGGCTCCTCCTCATCTGCACGGATCTTCTTCACCTCTGTTTACTTGACGAACATGAATCTGTTGGGCTTCATTCCTCCTCGGACATTATCAAGTCTCGATAGCCTCATGAATCTCAGCCTGAAAGTGACAACCTTTAGGCAAACTCATCTCCTCATTTTCCTCTAGACAAACCCCGTGCCGTATTTAGGGATTCAACACTTCACGCATAACTTCAAACGAGCCCGAATTCATTTGAGCAGGAAAACGGGGCAATATCCTCATGCCGTCCGCTTAAACTCCTTCAAAAGCTTTTCTGGATTCAATCCCCAACGAACTGCTCTGCGTCTTTCTTCCTGGCAGCGGATTTCTCCAACTCTCTGCGGCATTAGCTCTCTTAAGACTGACGGCCCTCTCTTCAATGCTTCACGGCCTTCACTGCTACCCTGGAAGTCAAAGGGGTTTCTCAAATTTCCAAATTTCAATATAAAATTATGATTTCACTACTACGGGCCTCTTCTGCCTCCGCAGATTTCAACAATTGCAAAAGATTTCTTTTCAACAATGCACAAGATACTCTCAACCTCACGGCACTCAGGGCAACTCAATGCTTAGCGTTCAACAATTACTGAGAACAGAAATGGGTCGGCTCAGTTGCGGCATTCCTAAGCTCTCAATGCTTTATGCGGACGCTCTTCAGTGCTGGGCGACTCCTCTCAGGATCCTGGGCCCTCCCGTGAGGGAGTGAGCCCAGTCCTGCGCTCTGATACCACTATGAAGAGATCAGACGCAAAAGACACAGACAAATAACCAACAGAAGAAATTGTATTGCTTGATCTGATCTACATGGTTACATTTGCCTTGTATTTATAGCATCTTTGGACGACTCTAGAAAATCTGGAGAGTTCTCGTAGCAGCAGAAATATCTGGAACTTGCTGTCACAGTCGGTGAAACTCTCTAGAAATTTGGTGGTTGAGTAGAATGTTTTGCTTTAATGGCGGTAGAAATTACGTATTCCAACACTATTGACACAAGAAATTTAAAAATTTATATTCGTTTAATAAAAAATTATTGTCCACCTCATTTACAATCGATCCTTAATTGACCAATAGATCTAGTTTAAATTTAATCATTAAATTTGATATTCTATATAGAGGATTATTATTATATAAAAGAGAGTAGAAAAAGAATCTAAGCTTTTATCATTTCAGATCTTATTTTCAAAAACATTGAATGTTTAGATTATGTCAAAGAAAAATGTACTGAGAGATAGAAGAGTCGAATTGAATTGCTATTGTCTATTTTTTCTGCTGGTGTCTCTATACATTATCCTTTTGATCATCATTTGTTCAACTGAGCAGATCTAATTGGGATTTGTATTCTACACAGTCCGAGCCTACCATCAAAAAAATCCTTTTGATCATCACTTGCTCAACTGAGCAGATCTAATTAGGATTTGTATTTTACACAGTCCGAGCCCACCATCAACAACATTAAGATTTGTGTGCTTGAAAAAGCGTTGCAAGAACATATTGTTGTATGAGAAGTTGAAAAACTTGAGGAAGGCGCACTCGTTGAAATACCCAGAAGCCATACCTCAAAGCAAATCTCTTACTCAGTGAGAATTCCATACGAGTTTTTTTTTTAAATCGCTCAGCATTTGTAATAATTTGTTTCTCCATTCCATGGTTTGCACATAAAAATATTCAATTCTATCAAACATTTATCCTTAGCATTAACATCTATTAAATCTATTAACAATTTAGAAACTATAGAACATTATATTCCATAAACTAGGAAAAACTCAACCCAACTCATTATATGAATTATTTTAATCTTGTAAACCTAAACCTAGTAAGCTTTTAATGAAAACCGTTTCACAAAATGAAACTGTATATACACTACAAACTCACTCATCCTGGAAATCACCCTTTTTCTAACACAACCCACATCATCGTTTCCAAGCTCCTTCTGCGTCATAATCTTGAGATCCTTTTCTTTTATCTCCTTCAAGGATAACGAAATACAACAGATTCAATATCTTTATTTCACTCGTATCTCTATTCCCAAATATTCCCATTTTCTATACATAAATATTAATGGTCCTGGCATGGTACCCATATTTTGTAAATATTTTGTTTATTACACGTAATAAAATTTCAGTAGTATAGGGTTTCAGCTTGCATCAACGAAAACAAACAAAGTAATTGCTTACAGATTAAACACATGTTCGATTTATTATGCATCCATGTGACCGTGATAGCCTCGGCGTTGTGGCCTTTAAAACTCGTGAAGAAAACCCAATGCAGGATTGGGTGGTGGCTGCAAACCGGTGGAAGAATTGAACATTGGGTTTGATGGTATTTCAAATACCTGATTTTATCAGAATTTCATTGAGATCCTAACGACACAAAAAGTACACCAAATGTGTTGACCTGTGGAGAAGCATGCAGTGAAAAAGTTGAAGATGAGGTCTATTTGATGCAAGGATTGGCAACTTTAAAGTAAATGACAGTTAAACTATAGAAATTCCGTAACTCTCTTAATGATATCTGTTTTGCAAAATATCTATCTGCAGCATAATCCATAGAGGATACGTCTTCAAATATACAGCTATCTCTCTAAAGTATTGTCTGATTTTTATTATAGCGAATTTTTCTTTCAATCTGTAGCATAACCCATAGCGGATACGTCTTCAAATAGACAGTTATCTCTCAAAGGCATTGACTGATTTTGATTATACTGGAGCTTTCTTTGAATCTCAGGTTATAAGGAGCTGAGATTGAAGATGGTGATTGGTACTTACATTGACTTTGATCCAGCTACCTCACTGGACGGAGAATGGGATCTGAAGAAGTTCTGTTGTCTTATAGCTTGAAACGAATGCCGTGGGTCCCCATTTTCCAATACAGACGTGTTGGGTTACCTGAACGTTCGGATTTTCCAATACAGACGTGTTCATTACCTGGTAAGGAGAGTGCTCTACACATGGTAAAGAGGGGCTCCACGCACTCATGAACACCTAGCGCACTAAAAAAAGAGTTGGTCGCACCATTCAATTCCAGTTAAAGACGTAAGCACACTAAAAACCTAAATCTAAAATGTTCATTAATTTTAACTTAAGCACACTAAAAACATAAATCTAAACTGGTTTAAAGTGGTCATTAATTTTAATTTAAACACACTAAAAACCTAAATCTAAAGTGATTTAGAGTGGTCATTCATAAATTTCTCACTCATTATTATGTTAATCATTTTAATCATTTTTTTTTATCACATAAACTTAAATTTAAAATAGTTATTAATTAAATTAAATCTAAAATGATTTTAAATGGTAATTAATTTTAATTTAAGCATATTAAAAACCTAAATATAAAGTAATTTAGAGTGATCATTAATAACATTATTAATCATTACTATATTAATCATTTTAATCATTTTTTTAAGATGTGAAAAGTTTTATAATCCAAATTAATGATTGAAGTCACATCCCATTACATTAGATTGTAAAGATTAAATTTACATAGCATTTCATTTCATGACAAATGAGAAGATTTGTAAAGATTAAATTCACATGGCATTTCATGACAAATGGGAAGATTGAAGTGTATTGCTCCACAAAAACGTTGTTAAATTTGGCTTCAATATCAGAAATAGTTATATTCCTCTTTGCAATTCGATGTTATTTATTCACTATTATTTATACATATAAAAAGATGAGGACAAATCCCTTTAGATGACCTAATAGTTTTGAGTTCGGATGAGAATGTAATGTTTCCAAGCTAATTTTTTAGCTTGGGAATATTAACTATAATTCTGATCGTTTTTGTTGTAGGATGGCCACAGATATTTCAGCCTTAGGGCTTATATTTAGTTATTCAGCACAATTTATCAAGATTCATTCAACACAATGCAAGATTTCATCAACATACAGATCTGGAACCACAAAGCACATATCTGACCTCTTTATTAGGAAATAGCAAGAACTTGATACAATATATGAGTAGATCTAGAATAACATCAGATGGATCCAAGAATAGAAGATATGAGCTGCTACAAAATGCTCCTGGAACACAAGACAAGCCTCCCTAAGGCTAAATACAATCTGAGAGATCCAATACAAAAGCTAGGGTTTGCACAAACCCCTAGCTGTTGGTACGTCCTGCTGAAGAAGAGGAAGACCAGGGGTACAACCCTCCTGAAGAAGACCTCCATATTCTACCAAAATCCGCCAAGGGATAGATCACGTCAATATGAACCCCCTCCTGAAATATGAAGCCCAAATACCACGTCTTCCTCCTCCAATTGCTGCAATCCTAAACAGGTTTGTCCCTACTGAAACCCTAGATAGGACCAACAATTTGGCCTAGATGAATGATGCCTCCAAACCCCTTGAAACTCTCTAGGATGATAGATCGGGCAGTCACAAATCCCTAGGAGAAGTTTCAAGATCAGATCTCAGGTAGAGCCTCCTAGATCTCATAATCACTGAATCACCAAAACGTCCTCCTTCATTCAAAATTTGTCCCAACCTGTGGATAATGATCCAGCCATAGTAAATCTTCAAGAAAGCCTCCAAACTGATGACCAAGGTCCTGCAAGAAAAACCCAAGTGCTATAATCTCCCAAGTCTTTGTCAATAAGCTGGATCGAACTTCTCTTCAAACAATGGTGTGCCCCTGGTGGAAATCCCTGAAAGTACGGGCCTGTTGCTCTCCTGAATCAATGGAAGAAACCTATGATGAATGTAGAATGGTGTGGGTGGATTATTTCATCCCCAAGACCAAGCTTGGAGCAAGTGAGTGGAATCTTTCACCACTCAGTTGCTCTCTAGGGTTTGTAAACTCAAAACCCTCAAAACTGTGTGCTCAAGAGATCAACAAGAAAATACCAAAATATCCAAGATGACATGAGAGGTGCACCCTAGCCTTTCGTTTATACCTCTATTATGTTTTCCTATTGAGTTAGTTTAACCCCTAGGTTCAACTCATAACTCAACCTCCAACTTCTAATTCTTCATTGAGTTACCTTTTACCCTTTTCCCTTTTTCCTAAGTTAACTTCAAAATATACCATTAGTTTGGTTGAATTTTCCCCATGCTGTGTGAGACTACGGTCTAGTGGGTATGCCTAGACCACTAAGCCTTCCGATACCTCTTCATCAAGAGGTGGGGGACATTACAGTCTCCCCTGCTAGAAATTTCTTGTCCTTAAGCAATTCCAAACTTGTCTCCCGCACCACCGGTTCATTCTCCCACGTGGCATCCTCAATGGGTAAATCCTTCCATTTGATCAGGTACTCTTTGATGCTTCTCTTCTTGAGCTTCTTCTCCTGAACCTCCAGTATCTCCTCCGGAATCAAAACCAATTGCCCCTCTTCATCTAGAGGTGGAAACACCTTAAGGGGGGTGATGTGATGGTCGATGGCCCTCTTGAGGCAAGACACATGGAAGACATTATGTATCCTGCTACCCTATGGGAGTTCCATATCATAATCTATGGTCGGGCTACATTCCTCTTGATCCTATAGGGCCTAAAGAAACGTGGTTGAATATTCTTTGCTCCTCTTCTTTTTATAGAAGCTTGCCTGTACAGTTGGAGCCTTAGGTAAACTAAGTCACCAACCTCAAAAGTACGCTCAACCCTGTGTTTGTATTCTTGGACCTTGTATTGGTTCTGCGCCCTCTATAAATGATCCTTCATCTCCTTGAGTATGTCCTACCTCTGTTGTACCCAATATTGTACCATGAGGGCCCTACTGTCACCAAAAAAAATCTCCACGAAAGAGAGTTGATCATAGCTTTACAATGCCCTGAATGGGGTCATGCCTATGGACATGTGATGAGTGGTGTTGTAGCAGTATTCCCCCAAATGTAGCCATCTGACCCAGGCCTTCATCTTCCCTTCCACATAATTCCTAAGATATCCTTCCAACCATTTGTTAACTATTTCGGTTTGTTCGTCCGTCTGAGGATGTCAACTAGTACTAGGATTCAAGGTCATACCAACTAGCCTGAATAACTCCTGCCAGAATGTACTCATGAATCTGCTATCTGTGTCACTGACAATGGTTTTGGGTACACCATGGAGTCTGAATATCTCCCTAAAGAATAATTCAGCTACCTGGGTTGCACTGAAGTTTGTAGCAATGGAGAAGAAGTGTGCAAACTTTGTCAACCTGTCCACCACTACGAAAATGCATTCTTTCCCATATGCCTTTGGCAACCCTATGATGAAATCCATGCATATGCTTTCCCACTTGTGCTCTGGGATGGGTACGGGTTGGAGTAGTCATGTCGGGTGAGTGTGCTCATCCTTATTCTCCTGGAAAGTAGTACACTCATTGACGTGATTCGTCACATCCTCCTTGAGGCCCTTCCATGAGAACCTCTCTCTCACCTACCTGTATGTCTTGCCAATCCCTTGGTGACCTGCCATTGGTGAGTCATGACATGCCTACAACACTTTGGCCTTGAAGGCCGATTCAGGAACCAAAAATATTCGGCCCTTTTAATAGATGAGGCCATCAATGACCCTAAATTTATCATCCTGTATTTGCCCATCCATTACTTGACAAGCGAACTGATTCTCATAATATTCCATCACTAAGTGGTCCTCCCAATTAATATACACATCTTTCATGGCATAAATGGATGGCCTTCTCGACAATGCATCTGCCACCACATTGTTCTTCCCTTTGACGAATTCAATGTCAAAGTCATAGGTATGTATTCTTCTTACCCATTTCTGGTTCCTTTCATTTAAGTCCTCCCAGTCCAATAGATACTTAAGACTGTTATGATCTTGTTTCACCACAAACCGTGCACCTACCAGATATTGTTTGAATTTGGTCAAAGTGTGCATGATGGCCAACATCTCTTTGTCATAAATGATGTAAAGTAACTCAGGTCCCTTGATTTTTCGGCTCTAATAGGAAAGAGGGTGCTTATGCTGCATCAGTATGGCCCCAATACCTTCTCCCGAGGCATCACACTCCAAGGTGAAAGTTTGGTCGAAATATGGTAGGGCTAAGACTAGGCATATTCTCATCACCTTTTTCATCTCGTTGAATTTAAATTGGGCCTCCTCACTCCATTTGAAAGCTCCTTTCTTGGTCAAGTCGGTTAAGGGTGCACAAATCTGAGAGAACCCCTTGAAAAACTTCATATAGTAAGTGAACATGCCTAGGAATCCCCTCAATTATGTAAGGGTCTTAGGTGTAGGCCACTCCATTATGGATTGAATTTTATCCTGATGTACCTGTACCCCCTTTGCTTTGATGATGTGTCCCAATTAAAGAACCTTTGTAATTCCAAAATAAGATTTGGACTCCTTAACATACAATGATTACTTCTCCATGATAGACAAAATTTGATCCACATGTCGAAAGTGTTCCTCCCACGTCTTGCTATAAATGAGCAAGTCATCAAAAAACAACAAGAGATGTTTCCTCAACTGTTTGTTGAAGACATGGTTCATACAATATTTGAACGTGGATAGGGTATTGGTTAACACGAAGGGAATCACTAAGAAGTCATAGTGACCATAATGACACCTGAAAGAAATTTTTGGGATTTCCTCCTCCTTCATTTTGATTTGATGGTAGACAGAACATAGGTCATTTTTTGTGAAATAGACAGCCCCAAGAAGTTCATCTAGTAGCTCATCAATCCTTAGTATAGGATACATGTTTTTTATTGTTTTCTTATTTAATGCCCTGAAGTCAATGCATATGTGCATGGTTCCATCCTTCTTCTTGACCAACACCACTAAATAAGCAAAAGGGATGGAACTTAGTGTAATGTGCCCCATATCCAAGATCTCTTTCATTGCCTTCTCTATCTCATATTTATACTTTTTTGGATGTATGAACGGTGTGGTGATGACTGGTTTTTCTCCTCCCTCCAACTTAATGATGTCCTCAAACCTCATGTCTGGTGGCACCCCTGGTGGGATCGGTCCAAACACTTTGTTGTGGTTGTCAATGATTTCCTAGATTTCTGGTGTGTAGTAAACCTTGCTTTGCTCATCCACACGTGCCGAAATTATGTATTCAGCTACATATACTATGTCTTCTCTCCTGAAGATGGCCTCCATCCTCTTCGTCGTAACTACCTTGGTTGAGTTACCTATCATGCCTCAGAGAACTAGCTTCCGTCCACCCTCTTGTGTGAAAGACATCTCCATGGTATTGTAGTTGGTGGTAATAGGCCCCAACGTACTGAGCCACTGAACTCCGAGGATTATTTTTGTATCTAGAAGTTCCATCACATAGACATATTGTACCAACTCATGCCTACCCAATGTAAGATTCATGTCTGGAATGTACATGTCACAATGCATGGTGCTCCCAAATGCTACCTCCACCTTGAACCCTTCAAATTCAACCGTGGGTATATGCCTCCTCGGTAACAATGTTGAGTCAATGAAGTTGTGAGAAGCTCCCCCATCAATCAATACTAACACTTTTTTCCCCTGCAAGACTCCTCTCATCCTAAAAGTGTTGTACTTGGGCACTCCACTGATGGATGCCAAGGTGGATTTATCTTCAGCCGTACTGTCATGACCTATGGTATCCTCCTCTATCGTCTCTGTGGTGTCTGCCTCCATGTTCTGGATATGGCCGAAATCCTCCTCCTCCTCATTGTCTGAAGTCACCTCTATGTAGTGTACTTGTCCACAACCCATGCATTTGTGTGATGGGTTCCATGGCTCTTTTCAAGTGTAGAAAAGGTGCTTCCTCCTCAATTCCCTTCTGGTGTTCTCATCCAACCTGCCTCTGCCCCTGTCAAACCCCCTTGGGTCATGTCCTCTTGGGTTCTTTGGAGGTCTCTGATATCTTCCTCCTATGTTAAGAGGTGGTCTAGGCACAAATTTCAGTTTGGTAGTTGGTTCTAGGTCTCTCAGCCTCCAGATAACATCCTGTAGGTTGGTGGGCTTAAAATCCTTTACCCAACCCTTCAAGGGTTCCATCATCCCCTCAGTGAAGAGAATCATGAGTCTGGTTGGTGATACATCCTCCACCGTGACTGACAGCCTCTGGAATTCCTCAATGTACACATGTGGTGCTCCTGTCTGTCTGAGTTGTGTGAGCTCTCGGAAATGTAATTCAAGATACCCCTGATCAAATATGTCAATGAGTCTTTGAGTGAACTATGTGTATGCCACTATCTGATTGTGGCCTAGTGTGGTCAGTCCATGATACCATCAATCATGAGCTTTTCCATCCAAGTACATGATGGAAAGCTTGATGGCTTCCATCTCCCTCATGGGATTAAGCTACAGATAAGTGTCCAGCTTATGAACCCATGCCTGTGATGTCATCTTGGCCATACCATAAAAGTAGGGAATATCCATCTTCCTTGCTCTGCGTTCAAACTCATAATTTATCATGTGATTCAACCTAGTCTTATTTCTGAATTTGAGTTAACAATATTGATCTAGGGACATCTGCCTCTAAATCATTATATCCAAATCATTGTACTCCCTGGTACACTATGCCACCTGCTAAAAAAAGTCATCCACTTGTTCATGATGTGCCTGTTCATCTGTGAACGTGGGTAAGTATGGTCTAGGGGTAGCCGTGCTACCTATCTCTCCATGGGGTGTGCCTCCCCCATTTCTTCCCTCAGACTGATGATAGGGAATATGTTCTGGATTATAACTGTTTCCATCGTGTGATCCACTAGTCTCCCTATTGTAATACATCTCTGTCTCTTTCCCTTTGTGAGTCATCTACATCAAAATATTGGCTATCCTAGTCTGGTTCTCATCGACCTTCCTCACATTCTCATCTACCTTCCACAGGGTTTAATTGATTTTAGTTTGTCCCTTATGATTTGCCTCATAGTTCTCCTGTAAGTGGTTGATGAGGGTACTTTATGTCTAGTTTATGGTTTTATGGAACTCATGTGCTAAGAAAGCCAAGCCCTGTGGCTCACGGTCATCCCCTAAACCCTCCATTTCGACTTCTATTTCACTCATCTACTTCTTCCTTGGGCCCATATAGATACCATTGTACCTCTGCATGCGCTAATCCTCCCAAGATGGGATGATCAAAGCTCTGATACCACTGTAATGCTCCCAAGCCAATTTTTTCTCTTGGGAACACTAACTAACCATTGAACTAAATGTTGATTGTTTGTGTTGTAGGATGGTCACTGATATTTCAGCCTCAGGGTTTATATTTATTTATTTAGCACAATTTATCAATATGCATTCAACACAATGCAATATTTCATCAACATATAGATATTGAACCACAAAGCACAGATCTCGCCTCTTTATTAGGAAATAGAAAGAACTTGATACAATATACGAGCAAATTTGGAATAACATCAGATGGCTCCAAGAATAGAAGATATGAGCTACTACAAAATGCTCCCAGAACACAAGACAATCCTCTCAATGGCTGAATACAATATGAGATATCCAATACAAAAGATAGGGTTTGCATAACCCCCCTAGCTTCTGGTACGTCCTGTTGAAGAAGACCTCCAAATGCTACTAAAATCCACCAAGAGCTAGATCAGGTCAATATGAAACCCCTCCTGAAATATGAAGCCCAAATACCACATCTTCCTCCTCCAATAGTTGCAACACTAAACATGTTCGGCCCTCCTGAAACCCTAGATAGGACCAACAATTTTTCCTAGATGAATGAGGCCTCCAAACCCCCTGAAACTCTCTATGATGATAGATTGGGCAGTCACAAACCCCTAGGAGAAGTTTCAAGATCAGATATGAGGTAGAGCCTCCTAGATATGAGAATCACTGAAGCTGTCTCAACTTGTGGATACTGATCTAGCCATAGTAACTCCTCAAGAAAGACTCCAAATTGATGAGAAAGGTCCTGGAAGCAAAACCCAAGTACTAGAATCTCCCAAGGCTCTGTTAATAAGCTGGATCAAACTTCTCCTCAAACAATGGTGCGCCCCTGCTGGAAATCCATGAATAGTACCCTGAATAGTACGACCCTGCTGCTCTCCTGAATCGATGGAAGAAACCTATGATGAATGTAGAATGGTGTGGGTGGAGTATTTCATCCCCGAGACCAAGCTTGGAACAAGTGAGTGGAATCTTTCACCATTGATTTGTTTTCTAGGGTTTGTAAACTCAAAACCCTCAAAACTGTATGCTCAAGAGCTCAATAAGTAAATACCAAAATATCTAAGATGACATGAGAGGTGCGCCCTAGCCTTTCTTTTATACCTCTATTCTGTTTTATGATGAGTTACTTTAACCCCTATGTTCAACTCCTAAATCAACCTCCAGCTTCTAATTCTTCATTGAGTCACTTTTTTCCCTTTTCCCCTTTTTCTTAAGTCAACTTCAAAATATAACATTAGTTTGGTTGACTTTTCTCCATGCTGTGTGAGACTATGGTCTAGTGGGATGCCTGGACCACTAAGTCTTCCTAGACCTCTTCATCAAGAGGTGGGGGACATTAAAGAGAGAATTAAGTCATTGCCGCATTCAAGCCTCACCGGTCACTCTTCTAATTGATGGAATGCGAATATATTCATGTCTTTGGCCATTGAGAGAAGCATTTGGTCATACGATAACTCACTGGACAACCTTCCAGTTGTAGGAGGGAGATAAGAAGCACAACGAAGGGAAAAGGACATCCTCAGAATGTTGTCATTATATCAATAAATTATTCTCATGAAATGTAGTGGAGCCATATATTAATATGTCAGTAGGTTTTCCGTAGTTCCCTTTGGTTGTTCTATATGTAAAATTTGTACACACTTTGATTTCTTTTGCGATAGTTGGTGCCAAAAAAATCTCTAAATGAAAATGGTTACAGTAATTTTGAATTGATTTGAACATTTTAAGGAAAATGGTTTTAAGGAAAAATTTTAATGGATGCAGAAATATTTAAGGTTTAAATATTTTTCCTTAACTGTGCGAGCAAAGGTTTGGTCTGGTAATTAGCCCAGTGATCAACAACCTTGAAGTAGCCTGGTGATCAACAACCTTGAAGTGTAAAGTTCAAAACATGTGGTGATAAGCAGCTTTGAAGTGTAAAGTTCAAAACATGTATAGAAACAATATATATTTCATTTGTAATATAAAAAGTAGTGAAAAATATGGTTATGAGTTCAAACCACCAGGAATTCTTGTCTTCTTTATTAGTTGAATGGTTCAATTTAATAAGCTCTACGTTTTCATTTTATCATCACGTTTATAAGTTTCAAACCTTCATATTGGTTTGTCATAGAGGGAGGAGGAGGCTAATTTCAAACTTGGATAACCGTCATATACTTGGTATATTGGATAACCATGAGACTCGGTACATGGTCAAAAAAGTTCAAATGAAAATTAATACTTATAATTTGTATAAAACTTAAAATGATAAAATATAATTTGTATTGTGAAGTATGGAAAATAAAAATTAATATTTTATAACTCTCTACTCGCATCACCTTCTAACCGGAAACATAACGATTTACTTCGTCCACATTCGGATCTTTATGTTTCAACAACAATCTGAGACGTGTCTTTATAATACAAGTGGATAAAAATTAATATTCTATAACCCTCTACTCGCATCACCTTGTAACGACAATTCTCAAAACAATTCAAACACAACAATTTACTTCGTCAACACTCGCATCTTTATGTCAAAAGGCGTACACCTATTGACAATGGGCACAATTAATGATCTTTTAATCTTAAATTCTAATCTGATGGCTAAGCATTGAAGATGTTGACATATTCTTAGTCATCCTCCAAAATCAATGCGTCAGATTTATTGTTCATAACTTCCTTGCATTTATGAAGGCATCCGTTAACATGTTTACTTTTTTACATTTACCTAATCACATTATAAATTTACTATAAAAATACATAATTGCCACTTTCAAATGATTAAGGAGGATTAAAATATATGCAGGCCACGTTTATATCATTAAAAAACACTCCGCACATGTTTCATTTTTTTATATCTGAAAGTTTGTTTGATGCCATGACGTGCACGGACGTTTTATGTGTGCTCCGTGTTGGAGTCGTCTCAGTCACAACTCTTGTTCTGAATGGAACCCTTTTGGCGTTCTCCATCCGACTCTCCTTTCGGCATTCTCCAGCCGCGAGTCGGTTGTGCTAGTTATATTTCAACCACATAATAGTGTGAGATGTTTGTTTATGATACAAGTGGATAACTAAGAAGCGTAAAACCAATTTAATCATAATTAATCATGACAAAATATAAAACCTACTTGTCAAGGTTAAATAATTTATTTATGTTTTAACAGTTGGATTGTCAATTTTTCATCGCATTCGCCTGGCATATTAGAATAGATGGTTTCTCTCATTGTTAAGTATAAGAGAACTCATAGAGACATAGACACGAAGAACACATAAAACAACTTGTCTATTGAATTACACTCATGGGTATTTATACAGTGGTGGGATGAGCTCCACTATTGATTAATTTCTAGATCAATAGCTAGAATTGTTTTTTCCATAAGTTTTTGGTTCTTCCGGGAACTTCCTGGAGTCGGTGCAATTAGTCGTGCATTTACTGCACGCTTATCTCTATCACCTACTTCTCTGGTTGTTTAATTAATTTCTAACACTTCCCCTTAATTAAACAACCTTTACAACACCTATCTTATCTCTACATATTACAAAATTAGCCTTCCCAAGATGCTTTGTAAATATATCTGCAGCATTATCATTTTCGTTGCAATACAATACATCGATTTCATTTGACTGTATTTTTTCTCTTACAAAATGATAGTGTGTCTCAATATGCTTCGACCTAGCATGATACATTGAGTTGTTTGCTAGTTTGATGGAACTTTGGTTGTCACATTGGATGAATGTTGGTATTTTTTTATTTTCTCCAACATCTTCAAGTATCCTCCTTAGCCAAATTGCTTCACAGGTGGTAGTGCATAATGCTTTGTACTCAGCTTCAGTGGATGACAAAGAAATAATTCGTTGTTTCTTACTGCTCCAGGACACGATCCCTAATCCAATATTGAATGCATATCCTATAGTATACTTCCTGTCATCTGGATCTCCTGCCCAATCAGAGTCTGAGAAACCTGTCAACTCAACATCAAAATCATTAGTATACTCAATACCAAAATCAATAGTCCCTTTCAAATATTGAAGGACTCTCTTTGCAGCTTTCCAGTGATTCTCATGAGGCTTAGCCATAAATTGGCTAAGAATGCTAACTGAATATGCAATATCTGGCCTGGTTGTGGTGAGATAATTTAGTTCCCACCAATTGTCGATAAAAAGTACCATCCACTTCTTTTGAGTCATCATTATTGTTGAGCTTAACATTTTGTTTTAATGGAGTAGATACTAGCTTACATGTGTTCATATTAAAACTCTTGAGTACCTCCTTGGTATATTTGCTTTGTGTAATTAAGCTCTTACCATTTTCTCTCCATACCTCAAGACCTAAATAGTAATGTAAATGTCCAAGATCCTTCATTTCAAACTGTTGTGACAACTTTATTTTGATCTCTTTAATTATCCGAGTAGCACTTCATGTTATGATAAGATCATCCACGTATAGATAAATCAAAGCAATTTGACCATTTCTATCTTTCTTGATATACAGGTTTGGATCACTTTTACTTTTTATAAAGCCTTGTTGAAAGAAAAATGTATCAATTTTCTCATACCAAGACCTAGGTGCCTATTTAAGTCCATATAAAGCTTTCTTCAACTTGCATACAAGATGTTCTTTTTCTTTCTTTACAAACCCCTCTAGTTGAACAAGATAAACCTCTTCTTTTAATTCTTCATTAAAAAATGCCGACTTGACATCTAACTGATGCAACTTCCAATTATACTTGGTAGCCAATGCAATCATTAATCTAATAGTATTCATTTTTGCTACAGGAGAAAAAGTTTCTTCATAATCTATCCCTTCTTTCTGTGAATAACCTTTGGCAACCAAGCTAGCTTTGTATTTGTCTATACTACCATCAACATTAAATTTATATCTGAATAACCATTTTGATCCTATGGGGGTTTTGTTCTCAGGCAATTCCGTCAATTCCCATGTTTCATTTTTAATTATAGAGTCATATTCTTCCTTCATGGCATCCATCCATTCTTTGTGGTCTTTAGGTTTCTCATAATTTAAAGGTTCTACCACATTCATAGCTTGAGTTATTAAGGCATAGTCTCTATACTTGACCGGGGTCTTAGATTCTCTTGTTGTCTTCCTTAGTTATTCACCTCTTTGTGGAGTTCCTTCGCCTCTTCTAGGCGTGCTCTAGCTACTTGTAGAATCTACGATGCTTGGAGCTTCTCCTTGGACTTCTTCTTCTTCTTATTTAGCATTTTCCTCATTTTCTTTAGGTAGATTCCACACATCATAATCATATGCTTTTCGTACTTCATCTGCATTTTCATGAAACAACACATCTCTACTTGCAAACACCTTATGATTGTTAGGATCAAACATCTTATAGG
>SNQJ01S0001778.1:215941-257799 GCA_010110895.2 Picea sitchensis | reverse complement strand
AGGAAAATCTTCTCTACGTTGTTTTCCTAATGCACATCCTTCACATTCAACATGTTCACTTTTAAACATTGGAAGACCTGCTACCATTTCTTTCTTCTGAAGCATCATAAGATCATTATGGTTTAGGTGTCCATACCTTTGATTTCATAACTCTTCCATTGACATAGTTGTGGATGCCAACGCTTGATGATCCCTCCTTGTAACATCAAGCTTATATAGTCCTCCAACTCTTGACCCTCTTGCAATGATTTTGTAGTGATCTTGTATATCTTTCACCACACATTGTGACTTAACAAATTCTACTTTTAGATCTTGATCTGCAATGGTGGATACCGAAATTAAATTCTTCTTTATGCCTGGCACATGCATTACATTATGGATTTGTTTCACCTTCCCAATAGGTAAAGTCATAGATACATCTCCATACCCTTTCATTTCATGTGACCTATTATCTCCTAGATAGATCTTATCAACATCATTAATGTTTTCATGATATGTATCAAACCAATTCTTATTACATGACATATGAATTGAAGCACCAGAATCAATAAACTAGGCATTAACATCATCACTGTCTGTTGATAAAGCAGCATAAGAAACAAACAACTTGAGATTTTTGAAATCATCACATACTTTGGCACCTTTATCAACAAAATTTCCTAAATGTTTGTTATATTTGGACTCATTAAACTTCCTCCACCTACAATCTTTAGCATAATGTCCAAACTTAACACAGTAGTAGCATCCTTCATTCTTCTTCACATTTGTGTTTGTGCTTGGTGGTGCCCTGCCATTATCTGGTTTTGAATGTGGTCTACCTTCTTTATTTATCCTCCATGGATTTCCTTTGTAGGGTTGTTTCCCTTTTGCCACCAATGCTAGATCTAAATTGTGAGATCTTCCATTGAGATTCTTTCTGCACTCCTCCTCTCGCAGAAGAATTCATGTTAATTCATCAAAAGTAGTGGCCCTTTCCCTAGCTGCAAGACCAGTTATAAACATTTGATATTCATCTAACATGCCATTTAATGTGACAGTGACCAGGTCAGTACTAGAAATATTTTCACCAATATCTCCTAGCTTATCTTTCAAATCTTTGATTCTAGAAAAAAAATTACTGATATTTTCATTCTCCTCCATCTTAATTGAAAAAAGCTTACTCTTAAAAAATAATACACGGTTTGTGTTCGTCGTCTCATACAAACCTTTAAGTATCTCGCAAGTTTCATGGGATGTTTTGCATTCCCTAATGTGTGGGATGATGTTGTCCTTGAGAGACATCCTTAAGAGCACCTTCGCTTTAGTCTCTCGTCGCTCCCAATCTTGAACTGAGGCTGCTAGGGCTACTGGTTTTGCTTCGTCTCCCCAAGCGATTGACCAAACATTGTATTCTTCCATCAACGTCTCCAACTTAAACTTCCAATTGACATAATTTTCTGCATCTAACTTATTTGATTCATTTATATATGAATCTGCCATGATATTTGTCATCTTTTTTAAAAAAACACTAAAATCACTTCAAAATGATCTAAGCCTTTTAGAACCCAATGTAAAAACTCTATACTAATCAATAATTCAAATTGTGATCCCAATCACAATATCATCTTATCTTCACAAGATAAACATGTTGAACCCTCACAAATAAACACACTTTTTTAGATTAACACACTATCATCATTATATTCTTCAATATATGATATATTAAAATTAACTTTTCATTCAATTCAACCAAACTCACTTTCCACTCAAATTCAGCACCAAAGTTACCACCACCATAAAACAAAATTACTTTAATATTCTTAAGACTTCAAAAATTACCACAACCACTTTTATTTTCTTAAGTCTTCCAAAATTACCACAACCATAAAAAAACAAATTCAACTTCTACTCAAATCAAACCAAAACAAACCAAGGCAACTAAGCCATAAAAAACACAATATGCATACGGCTACTTTACCATGCGAAATTTCACTACCATAAAACTCCTCTACGGATTAGTGTGCAAGGCCCCGAGCCAACAGTTCCTTATGGAAATCTTTCTTCGTGCAACAGGACATGAAATCACCTCATAATTTCTTCCACACATCCACGGCTTCTTTCTCAACAACTCAGGGATTAACCAGTCTCCACGCAGCAACTCTTTTAAGCACACGACAAAGGGCCCAACTCTTCCAGGCAGCATGACAGAACAACAAGTTCTACGGCCTTCTCACCTAGCTTTCACCCTTCACTACACTCACGGCCCTCTCTGTTTTCACAGGGCACTCGCAGCTCTTTTGCACAAGAGGAGAGCACTCTTGCACAGGAAGCTAATCGATAGCAAGAATTCCTCACAGCCCTTACAGTTTTCTTGGACCTCACATCTCTGCCCTCTCCAGCTCACACGGACCTCACAGCTTTCTAGGACCTCAAGGCTCTGCCCTCTCCGGCTCACACGGCCCTCAGAGCTTTTTGGGACCTCACGACTCTGCCCTCTCCGGCTCACACGGCCCTCACAGCTCTCTTGACTCTGATACCATATCAGAGAATTCACATAGATACGAAGAACACAAAAAACAACTTGACACAAAGAACATAAAAAAACAACTTGTATATTGCATTACACTCATGGGTATTTATACACTGGTGAGATGAGTTCTACTGTTGATTGATTAATTTCTATATAAGAGAATTCACATATATACGAAGAACACAAAAAACAACTTGACACAAAGAACATAAAAAAACAATTTGTATAAAAAAACAATTTGTATATTGCATTACACTCATGGGTATTTATACAGTGGGTCTATGAGTTCTACCGTTCATTGATTAATTTCCAGATCAATGACTAGAATTGTTTTTTCCAAAACGTTTCTGATTCTTCCGGGAACTTCCTTGAGTCGATGCAGTCAGTCGTGAATTATCACCTACTTTTGTGGTTGTTTGATTAATTTCTAACATTAAGATCGATCTATGAACAAAAGGATTTTAATTTATTGGAAAAGTGGAACATTGACAAATTAGATGACAGAATAGAGAAATTAAGTTCATACCCTTTCGACCAAAACGTCGAGTATCATTAGTAACGCTGCTAACAATTTGTGATGTGGTTCTGTCTTGGGTGTAGAAGAATCCCTCGTCCTGTCTCAATACCACTTTCAGATATTTTCTACGCATCCGAGATGCTTTCCTTTCTGCAGTCCATCCCCAGCAGAACGCCTCTGTTCAAACAATGCAAAGGTTTCATATTCACATTCAGTCATTCATGATAACCGGCCACCACCATTTTCATAAAGTGTTACGCAGCAAACCACACACCAATTGAAAAATACACCAGAAATAAAGTATACTGCATAATTCACAAACATCCAGTCACTAATCAATCCGCTAGATCATGGATATGATGCCACGATTAGAAGTATAAAAGATCTGTGTTTTACTTTGTTCAAATTTCCCCGTGGGTCACTTCTTATTGCGTTCAGTAAACTAGTCAATATAAGCATCACCGCAGCCGTGGTTATTGCATCTGCAACTGCTTCTAAAGTGCCGGATACCATAAACCGCAAATCAACTGATTTCGCATGATGGAAAGTTAATTTCCATACTGAAATATCTGAATCCTCTGAATGAGTAGCAGACCGGTGTTTGTTGCTTTTCATACAATCATTTGGATTATGTGAATTCGCTACGGTGCTCTGCATCTTTTCGTCAGCCAGTTCTTCTCCTCGTTCATTCGCACTTGATATATCTAGTTGTTCCTTCGCCATATTTTTGCGCCGCAGGAATTTAGATCACAGAACTTCTCTATGCTTATTTTATCTCCCAGTAAAGATATCGACTAGTGCACCCATAAGTCTGTCGTATTTCCAATTCTGTAATGTAGTCAAAATCAAACAATGCACATTCATGGTAAATACTAATATAAAAAAGTCTTCCAGGAGCTCACGACAAGAGATTCCGTAACAAGTTGTAATGATAATGGCTGGAAGCTCATCTTTTGCTTTTCGGTTTTCTGTGTGGAGGCAATAACGAGCTATGCCCCATTTTAATTTTGGATGAGTAAAGCACTCCAGAGTTTGACAATTCAAGCGGTGTACAAGCCACAGGACGGCAGAGCTTGGTTGTGTTCACATATTAAATTATCTAATTTTGGATGAGCAAAGCACTCCAGAGTTTGACGATTAAATTAAGGAAAGAAAAATTGCATAATCCAATATTTTCCGAACATATAAAATCTATACAATTAAATGAAGGAAAAGTAAATTGCATAATCCACTATTTCTCTGGGAAAAATTTGATAACAGATTGCATAGAACTGCAGAGGTTTAAAGACGTAAAACAGAATTCGGATGACCTAATCGAATGTTTGTACTGCGACATTCTGTACAGCAGCAATTTCAGTCTATTCTGATGGCTGCTTATAATAAGTCGGTAACGACCCAGCTGAATGTCCAGCGCTAACTTGCACAATACGACTCCTGCTTAATCCCAACGATGTGAATAGGAAGATTCATCAATTACAAGGGAGGTGATGGTGGGGTATATGACAATGAAACGTAATCATAGAGCCGTTTACGAGAAGGAAGGATCACAGATTGTCCATGGAACCGTCGTGCTGATTGTGCACGATCCTGACAGAATAGTGGGGCAAGAGTAAATTAGGTTAACTGGAAGTAGACCTCATCATAGAAAGATGCCACGAGGTCGCAACTTTTGATATCAAATACAAAAACAAAATGCCAAGACAACGAAATCTGCATCAAGTAATATTACCGAAGAGCCCGATCATGCTCTCTGGCTTTTATCCCAAAGGATCCACATTTCGGTGGCCTTGACAGCTATCGGATCCATTGCCGTCCCATACCTGAAAGAACCAATTAAATTCGAACAACCTTCCCTGGGAAAGCGATTATTTTTGTCGAAGCAATATGATCCATTAAACCCGAACAGCTTTGCCTCGGAAAGTGATTATTTTCGTGCAAGCAATCATGGAATTAACGATAATATAACTTGATATATAAAAAAATTATATAAGACGTGATGTAATTCTTATATCATCATGTATTATGTAATTTTCGAGGAAAAATATTTATAACATATAATAAGATATTATTATATTTTAGTGAAATATAAATGTGATTCTAAATCAAAATATAAGGAAGTGATTAACTATGATTTAGAAAATTAATTTTTTAGCTTTAATTAAGTTAAAGAAGAAAATTTATATTGTTAAAATAAGAATAATTTTTTACAAACTTCATATTTAATCATTCCTAAAACATTTTAGGTTGAAAATATTTGTATTTTCTTTACATTACAAAGGTTGAAGATAAAAAATATTTTTTCTTAAAATTTTCTTCTTACACCCATATTAGATTTCAATTTCGAAATATTTATTACAATACCTACCTTCCTAACTTTTTAATTTTCATTTATGAATGTTTTTCTTAAAAATTTTGAAGCACACAAATAAGAGACACATTTGATAATTTTGAAGCACAATAAAAAATAAGAGACACATTTGATATATATATATATATATATATATATATATATATATATAATACTTCAAAAGAATATTTATAGGGTAGTCTCTTACTTGGCTCCTATCAATTCTACTATTTATAAGAAAAACAATCTAGATAAGAATTGTCCCTACAAAAACATAGAACAAAATATTTATAATAGAGGAAATAAAGGTAGTATCATCTTGCTAGGAAACTTTAATGCTAGAACTCAAACTAATCAACCTATTTTTCCAAACAATGGTCTAATCAAATGGAAAAATTCTAACTAAATGACTTGTATCCATGGGCTAGGAAATAGTGTCATGGACTATGTGATATTATATATAGTCATGTACAACCAAATAGTAAATTTTGACCTACTCGGATCATATATCTTTAGCCCTATATTTAAACCTTGCCATACACAAAAGCTCCATATATGAAGAAAATGGATACCAAAGGAACTTGGTTTTTGAAAAGAATAAAGTCAATCTTTTTTTAAAGCACTTAAATATTGAGTTAAATATCATATCATAGAAGAACAATATTTAAGACCTCTATTATAATTTTACTAAAACCCTCTCTACATCCATTAACAAATTCTCTATCGAGGTATTATATAAAAAGATAAAGAGGATGGCCAACCCTTGGTATGACGAGTGTAAAATTGCTAAAAAAATCCATTAGGCATGTCTCTAATGAGTCAGATAAAATGATACAAATCTCTAATTAAAAGAAAAAAAAGACATTACATAAATAGAAAGAAAGAGAAGCTACTACACCTATCAAAGCTAGATCCTAAGATATTAGGTAAATTTTCATTTTTAAAACAAAAGAAAATAATATTTGCACTTGTAAAACTAAAGAAAATAATACGATTCTCGTTGAAGGACTCGGAAATATTTATAAATCTCCTATTGTTTTGGAGAACATCCCAAACATTTATATAGAGGATAAAGTGTTTATATAGAATACATAAAGTTTGGGCTTAGATGGCTCACAAAAGGGAAAGATAAGGACATTGAAGGCTACCAAGATGAAATAATAAAAATTGGAGGTCATATCCTCATCCCTTACAAACACAATCTCTTCAATTTAGTAGTCAAACATGGATTCTCTAAACCATGTACTTAGAGTCTCATTGTTCCTATCTTTAAAAGTGGGGATAAAATTAATCCTTCTAGTTATAGGACCATTATGTTTAGCCACATCTTCGCCAAGCGATATGGGAGTAGTTTGGAAAAGAAGATTAGCATATGGCTTGAAAGCCACATAATAAAGCTACATTAGGCCAAGCTGGATTTAGAGACTATCATTCAACTATGGACCATATTGTTATGCTTAGGATCATTGTGAAGGAGTATTGCAATAATAAAAACTAATCTCCTTTGTTGTTTCGTTGATTTTAGAAAATATTTTTACACAATGCCCAAGGCCAACCTTTGTAATAGGTTAAAGGACATAAAACTTCCTTCCAAGATGAGAGTTGTTGTAGTAAGGCTATATGAGACTGTTATTTCCAAGTTTAGGAACATTGAGGGTTGATTGGAAGAAATAAACTATAATATAGTATTCAAGAAAAGTTTTCACATCTCCCCTACCCTCTTTGGCATATACATTAACTAGTTAGAATATTGGCTGGAAGATGTTGGTTGTATTGTCCCTACTCTTGTTGGCATAGTCATCATACTTATTCTCTATGATGATTTTGATACTCCACAACTTGGATTTTTTAATTATTATTTCTATTATTGCTTTTATTTTAGAATTTTAATTATTTTTCCAAAAAGACAATTTGGTCGATTAACCAAAATTGAATTGTAAAACCTTATTATTTTATGAAAATAAACACATGTGGAAAAAGGGGCACACGTTGAAGCAATTGTTAAATAGGGAGATAGGAATCCAAAGGGGTTGGCCAAGTGGCAGCAAACTGACACAATCTGTGGAGTTAACTCAACTTCGAAAAGACACATTCCAGATCTATAGGACAATCTGTGAACATGTGTAAAGTTGAATCAGACAGGTGGTCAGTGAGAAGGAGGCTCAATAAAAGTGTCACAAGTCCTAGTAAAAATAAAAGAAGTCATGACAAGGGAATGGGACGCCATTCCTAGGAGGAAAAGTGATAGCTTGAGAAGGCTACGCACAAACTCACTTGACACAATAAATTTTCAAAGATCACACACAACAACTGGAGCTCATAATTATGCAAGAGGCCACACAGGTATCCCCTTCGATTCTGACCTCAGATCAGGATGGTTGGAACGTTCCTCTGGTTACGTCAACAAGCATCATACAACCGACACATTTTATTTTTTTTGGCGTTAAACACATCACACTTGTTGGGCAACATCATTCACAAGTATAACAAACAATAATAATGCATACATAATTATATGTGAGCAGTGTATCAAGGGCCACAAAATCTAACAATTAACCAAGTATAAAAGCAATCACCTGTCACATTAGTTTTGTTTGCGCAAGACGACAAATTACTTCTCAATCATTTATTACAACATAATATCCTTGCCCCAAGAAGTCTAACCATTTACTAGTCATAAATCAAAGTTAACGCGCTCTGCCAGTAAGCTAAACTTAAACATTCATCAATCATCAATATATATATTGACGCAATAGAACCGATAAACGACAATCATTATATTCTACAAGGCATATAATGACACAACTAGTCACCATCGCACTAAAATCATGGCGAGAGAGAATAAATACCGAACTCATCTATCAACGACATAAGACAAGTGCAATAATCCACTTATAAGACAAGTGCAATAATCCACTTATTAACCTTTAAGGCAAAACGATTCCTACTTAACTACTAGAACTCTTAAGGGGTCTTCGAGTTTTCAGCATTGTACCTTTTTCAACGGCAATGAAATTTCACTTTTTGTTCCAAGCACTAAGTATCCAATTGTACACACTTTAGACATATTTTTTAAATGGAATAGTCATAGTAGTTTTCGTTTCCCCACTTTTCTTTTTAGTTTTTTATTTAAAATTACTAACATAAGTGAATATAAATGTACCTCTTAAAAGGATTCTTAAGTTTTGCAAAAATATAAATTATAGAAGACATGCTTCGAATGTAATTTTATAATAATGGAAATATTTGCAGAGTTCTAAAATATTCTTGTTTGCATAATTGGAGACCTACTTTAAATTTAATTTTATAATAATGCAAAGGTGCGTAGAGTTCTAAATCCTTACAGATGCCAAAAATTTAGTTCAAATCTTGAGGAGTGAAATTATTTAGCTCAATATAGTCGAGTACTATGATGAAGAGAAACAACTCAAGGGAATATGTGAATAATAAAACTCCCAATACCAAATTACATTGATTATTTTAGAGAGAAATAATTCTAAAATAAATAAAATTCTAAAGTAAAAATAATTCTAAAATAAATAAAATTCTAAAGTAAAAATAATTCTAAAATAAAATTTCAGGGAGAATCATAATTCTAAAAAAATTTCAGACATAAACAACTAAACCGGGTAACCTTTCCACCCGATTAAAATTCCTAGTTGTAATTGCATTGAACAACAAAACTAACTTACAAAATTGCAACAAAAGGCACTGAACTGGACATTAAGAGCATTAAAAAAAATTCGAATTGAAATCACAGATTTAGTCACTCGCCAGGTCAATGAGAGGAAAGTCCAGCGCCAGGTGTCAGCGCCTTCGAGGGTTGTGGGGAGAACCATTCGTGAGTTAATTAGCTGCCAAAAATCGCTGGAACGAAGCCTCAGTCAACGGATTCGATGTCAGCTCTAACCACGCGTTGATATAACTCCTTGTGATATTCAGAACCTCAGACTATTAAATAATCTTCTGTGTTTTTAATGAATGGCCTTGTAATTACACACAGGGTATTTAGGAGTTGGGCGCACCTGACCACATATCAGGAATAGAATGTTTACGCCTGCCATCTGTCCGAACGAATACCACCACAACACAAGGAATAAGTAATAAGTATACACTCAAACTGATAATTTTGGTCAATTGATATTCGTTTAGTGCACGTCGAGGGTCGCTCATGCTAAGTGTTGGAATTCTCTGCGTTGTATGGGAACTTGCATGTCTGCATCTCAGTTGACCGTGAAGGTAAGTGGGATCATGGTTAAACATGGATGGGGTGGGTCGCTAAGGTTCTACTATTAGAAATTACACAGACAGATATGAGTGACGCATTTCTACCCGTTTGAGGAATGAATCGAGTAGTGAATGAAATAATCAATTTGTTTTCGTGCCTTATTGATGGTGCACCCACCCTGTGCACCTCCTCCAATGAGCTTTGTCGTCAAAGTGTTAATGGCATACATTGTGGAAGAAGATGAAGCTCATGGGATTTAAACCTCATAACTGCATTTACGACGAACCCAATAGATAATTTACCAAAAGAACACATATACATGGTTACTTGTGCATGCCCACATGATTTGTCCAACAGTGGCCACCAATCCCTCAGGTGTTTTCTACTACAACAATGCCAACAAAACTAAGAATATTTGTATTCCAAATAATCCAGAGTTGAATTAAATATTCAATGTTGTGAATGAATCGAGCAAAGAAATGTCCGATACAATGAATGAATCGGATAGACTTCGCTGTAATTGATCCCTCCATTTGACAGGAAGAGTGAAAAGCAATGTTCATTCCAATTGATCCTCTACAACCTCTACACTACGGTCATTAATGATAAGGCAGGAGCTATAGATAATAGGATGAAGGATAACTAGTAGTCACTGAAGCAGTAAGTAACAACTACAAAACATGGCTAAGCCATATTTTAGGAAAGTAACAAAATATGGCTAAGCAATGAAAAAAACATAACGTAGGTTTACATCCCATCAATGCCGAGAAGGTATGAAGTCACTAGTAAATAAAAAGACAAATTGCAGAGAGTAAAAACAACAGTAAGAAATAAAGAAGTATTTTTGTGGTACAAAAAGGGATTTGTTGGGCATAGAAATTATACTTCACTTTATTATCCATGCAGAGGAAAACAAGGCATTTGAATCTAAATATTTAACACTAGAGTAAAAAACAGTCAATTCGGCTCCTCGCTCACTGCTCAGGCACGAATTAATAACTTAAAGGATAAAGGAACAGAAGATAAAAACACAATTTTCTTGTATTTAAAAAAATAAAAAGTAGAGTAAAATAAATAATGGCCCAAGACCAAAACGTGGTATTTTTCTTTTAACAACATCTACGCAAGAGAGCTTTAGGCAATAAATAAATGTATGAACAAGAAATTGAGATATTATTTAATACAAATTATGCGCATGCATACCGTAGCCAAATGCGAAGAACCGGAAGTCGTTGTCCCGCACACGCTCCGTCCAACTCCTGCTTGTCAACTGATGTGACCTCACTGGTACCTTTCAACCAATGCTAGGGGTACTCTTCTTCCCCCTCATCTCCTCGAGCCACAAAGGGGCCACACACACAATACCAAAGAATGGTAGCACCCAGCTTGCTTCACAAGGTCAAGATACCACTTGTTACCCGAGCTGGGTATCCCAACTCTCACAAGATAAAGTTCAGTCAAGATGAAATTTCAACAGTGTAATGTTACGCAAGTCAGATGTGTCCATACTCCTCCTTTTCCATCCCTTTAATAAAGATTCTTAGTCATTTGTTTCCCAAACCCTCATTAGATTCTTTTTTCATTTATTTAATTAACAAAATCCTCCCCCATACACATGTCACCTAATCCCTTAGTTGCATCATAAAATCTATTTTATTAATTAATTAATTATTCCTATTTCCCTCACCCACCTAAAAGATTTCCTAAAAACACTCATTGGTGTCCTAATATTCTCTTACAATTCTTAAACGACTTAAGCCTTACTTAATTCCTAGTTGAGTTCATAAATATAAATTTCCAAATGCTAGATTCCTTACTAAGGTAAACATTCATCTTTTTCTTTAAGTTTCCCCTTTTCCTTAAGTGTCTCTTCTTCTTTAAGTTTCTTTTTCTTTTAAGTTTCCCCCTTTTTCCTTTTTAACCAAAAATCAATTTAGCAAATGTAGATAAAAACAACCATTTACCTTTTTAATAAATGTAATCCTCCATTATAATTTTTACTTTAATAATTAAGTTTGAATTTCTTACCCCCCTTCTTGTTACATGTTTATTTAGTTTTTCTTTATCCACATGTTCTACTTAGACTTAGGTTTTAACTTCACTAGGTCGGGTGACAATTTTTAAGGGAACTTTTAGTTATTAAACTGTATTCATACCATCATCTATTTTAAGGCCGACCAGGTCCTAAGGAGGCATAGTTTTTTAGGCACTAGATTTATTGACTTACCCAAGTTAAAATTGTGACGTGACCTTCAGGACGCACTATGTGCTCCAAGGGTTCAACTCACATCTTTCTGTTTTATTTGGGCGACGTGCCCGTCAAGATGCAATAAGTGCTCCAAGGGTGCTACTCACCTTTTGACTGAATTTCTTAGATGTCAAACCACTAGAGTCAATACTCCGTCAGGCGATCTTGTGGGAGACTAAGGGCATCTAAGGAATAAGGCCCCTGCCTTATTGCATGCTCCTTAGAATCATCATGATCGACTATCACAATCTTCCCTCACGACATCGTGGGTCTTCTCGAACTAGGTAATCATTAACCTACAACTCAAGTCACGACGAGAGTTCTAGTAGGCTGTGGTAGGGTTACTGCCACACCTCTCCCTCAACGTCTCTGGTTGTCGAGTGTGACCCCTCTACTCCAAATGTGAGTCTGGTTGGAAAGATATCATCAAATTGCATCCATCAACGAATCATGTTAGCAATAAAAATCAACATCATAATATATAATCATATGTACATATGTCACATTAACAACATTTAAACCCTAACAGTCCACTCTCTGACTCGATTCTGAGTCGAAGGGGTTTCATCGATGCCTCATCATCCTCAACGTTCAGAGTCCTGCACACTCAGGAGACCCAATCAATAACACTTATCTATGTAAATACTACAAAATAACATATCATCAAATCCACAATTTATCATAATCATAATCAAAACAACCAATAGTATAATGACCTGAATCACTTGCAGGAAAGTTTCCTCAAAGAATAAGTTCGCTCAGTGCGCACAAGAGCGAGATGTTATACACACCCCCTCTTGTTTTAAACTTCGTCCTGAAGTTTCACAGTATGTAAGTGTCGAAATAAAGTGTATCATAATACCATAGGTCTAGCTATCAAACAAAAATAGAAATTGTTGACGCATATCATATGTGTCCTCCCAGGTCATCGAGTGTGGACTATAGTTGTTCCACTAGACCTTGACATGGTCTACTATACTACATTGTAGTTGTTGAATGGGATGATCCAGGATGTGGCTTGGCTCCGCCGTGAGCGAACCCTCGTCAGATACCTGTAAGGAAATCATTTCAATAACATGTGTAGGATCATTAACATAATGTCTCAAAATAGATATGTGAAAAACATTGTTCATACGCCTGAAATAATTAGGGAAGGCTAGTCGATAGGCCACGGGACCCTTCTTTTCCAAAATATCGAAAGGTCCCACCTACCAAGGAGAGATTTTAGCACCCTTTCCAAAATTGATCAAACTCTTATGAGGTTTCACCCGTAAGAAGACTCGATCGCCAAGTTCATAACTATCATCGACACGACATGCATCAGCATAACTCTTCTGCTGATATTGCGCTTCCTCGATCCTTTGTCTTATTTTTTGCATTTGATATTCCATTTCTTGGATTGCTTCTGGTCCCACTAGGACCCTATCCTCAAGCTGATCCAAAATCAAAGGCGTCTGACATGGTCGCCCGTAAATAAACTCTAAAGGCTCCATCTTAATGGTACTTTGATAACTGTTGTTATATGCGAATTCTACCAGTGGAAAGAACTCTTCCCATCGCTTCTTTTGGTCCATCACGTACACACGCAACATATCCTCCAAAATTTTGTTTGTTACTTTTATATGTGTGTCTATCTCCGGGTTGTATGCAGTACTAAAGTTAATTTGGGTTCCCAAGGCCTCTTGGAAACTAGTCCAAAATCATCCTGTAAACACCTATCCTCTAGCAGATATAATCCTCTTAGGCACGCCATGCAACCTCACAATCTCACTGATGAAAATTCTAGCTAATTCAGGTGCCTGATACGTCGTACACATAGGAATAAAATGAACACTCTTCGCCAGAGTGTCGACTACCAAAAAAATTGAGTCATGTCTCCTTGCCGTCAGTGGCAATCCAACAATGAAATCCATCAAAATGACCTCCCATTTTGATTCCAGGATAGCGTGTGGTTGTAGTAATCCTATCGGATGTCTATGTTCATCCTTCACTTCATGACTAGACATCATGCCATGTAGTTGACTATGTCCTCCTTCATTCCTTTTTAGAAGAATAAGGGTTTAAGGTCTTCCCTCTTCTTCTTGACTCCTGGGTGAGCCATGTACACCTCTCTGTGAGCCTCGTTTAGGATCAAACTCTTCAACTCATCGTTGGGTGGTATGAAAATTCTAGCTTTAAAACTCAATAATCCGTCATTGTCCATAGTAAATCCCTCAAATTTTGGTACCATCATTGTGTTTTGTCTTATAAAATCCTTGACCTCTTTCTACCAGTCATCGTTGCGCTTTAAAGTTAGGATCTTTTCACATAGATTCGTCTGAAGAGGCATCACTGAAAATATGCATGGTCTCCGACTCAACACATCAACCACTTTGTTCATTGTTCCCTTTATGTAAGTAATCTTGAAATCGTACTCGCTAAGTAATTTCGACCAACATCGTTGTCGCACGTTAAAGTCGCTTTGCATAGAGATGTGATGTAGACCACAGTGGTCCGTTTTTATTTCAATTTTTCATCCAATAAGGTAGTGTGTCCAAACTCTCAAGGCATAAACAATGTCTAACAACTCCAAATCATGCATTGCATACTTTTCCTCATGCCTTCTCGACTTTATCGAGATGTAAGAGATCACTCAACCATATTGCATCAATACTCCGTCTAAGCCTTCTTTGGATGTGTTAGTGCATACCATGAAGTCTATGTCCATGAAAGGGACCTTTAGTATTTGTGTTATTGTCAACAAATCCTTGAGCTTATGAAATGTCTCCGCACATTTCTTGGTCCAAACAAACTTCTTTCTCTTCTTCTGCAATTTCATGATCGGATTTTCTATTCTTGAAAAACACTTAACGAACTGTTGATAATATCCTGCTAAACCCATGAAGATACGCACTTATAGGACATTGTCAGCGCAGACCATTCCACAATAGCCTTAACCTTTTTTGGATCCACAACAATACCTTCGCCGGAGATGACAAGGCCTAAGTAATGAATCTTCGATTGATAAAACGATCATTTAGAAAATTTCCCATACAATTTTTTATCTCGTAGACGTTGTAGTGCCATGCGCAAGTGCTCTTGATGCTCCTCCATCGTTTGAGAGTAAATAAAAATATCGAAAATGAATACTTGGATGACCTTGTCAAAGTATTCGCGGAACACCACGTTCATCAAACTCATAAATACCCCTAGGGAATTCATCAGTCCAAATAGTAAAACAATACACTCATAATGTCCAAACCTTTTCTTAAAGGCATTCTTAGGGATTTCGTCCTCTTTGATCTGTAGCTGGCGATACCCTCATCTCAAGTCAATTTTTGAAAACACCGTCGCTCCTTTCATCTGATCAAACAGATCATCAATCATTGGCAACAAACACTGATTCTTGATCGTTGCCCTTTTCAATTGATGGTTGTCAATGCAGAGTCTCCATGACCCATCCTTCTTCCGTATGAAAATAACAGGCACCCCCCCAGGGTGACACACTTGGACATATAATTCCTAGGTCTAACAACTCCTTCAGTTTCATTCTCAAGTCCTGTAACTCTGATGTTGAAATCTGATAAGGCGTTCTTTCTATCGGTTCAATTCCCAGTTTTAGGTCAATGGTAAATTCCAATTCCCTCTCTGGCGACATCCTAGGTAACTGGTCAGGGAAGACATCCACAAACTCTCTCACCACTGTAAGGTGTTCTATACCTTCCGCTACTCCATTCTCACTTAACGAAAGGATCACATAAAGCTTACATCCCTTGTGCATGCTCTTCCATAGCTGCAACGAAGAGATGAACCTCAAGTAGAATCCCTCATTCCAACCCACAATCAGGCATCTATTTCCCTTGTCATTGACCAAGCTCAACCATTTCATCTTACAGTTGAGTACCACATCATGCGATTCTAACCATTCCATATTGATCATGATGTCATAAGACTCTAAGGTTGTGACGTACAGGCTAGCCCTAGTGACAAACTCTCTCAGTTTAAGGCTACAACCTGTAACCTTCCCACCAACCTTATGTTCGGTTGTCGAAGCCATTTCTACAAATATAAACTCGTCATGTTTGACTTCTCTTACCTTAATTATTTTTAGTTCTTCCCCAGAAATGAAACTCTTTGTATCACTTGGATCTATCAAAATACTAAGGGTCTGGTTAGTGACGGTACCTGACGTCTCGAGCACAGTTGAATGGTGCTCTGCGTAGCGGTTATTCACTATTGCATGAATTCGATGGGCCTTGCCCAAATATCCCACGGTAGTGGGTTCGACTGATCCACAAGATCTGGTCCTCTCCACTTGGCAGTCATGCTGGTAATGTGGCTCTCCACATGTCCAACACCCTTTCTTCATTCTAGTACTCTTGGTACCTGAGGTAGAAGTTGATGGCCCACCATCCTGGAACCCTGGTCTATTCTATTGAACAAGCCTAAACTATTGTTGTTGCGGTCGACGTTGTTGTGGTGTTGTGGTCCTCGTTAAGGAGTTTGTTGCTGAGACATTGGTCACCGAGGTGTAGTGAAAGTTGATCCCCTATGGAAACCATGATATCCTGGTGAGTTTCTAGCTAGTTTATGATGTTGTTGCGCACCAAATGACACATGCCCGTTGGTCTTGTTGGAGTCTTTCTATGACCCCCACTGATAATCTCCTACTCTGCTATGAGGGCCTTTTGTACAATTCCATGCAAGGCTTGAGGCATCATAATCCCAACCTTTGCATGAATGTTTCCATTGAGACCAAACATGAACCTATTGACCTTAAGTTTCTCGGTATTCAGTTGCGAAGCATACCGAACCAGCTCCATAAAACGGACCTTGTACTTAGGCATCGTATGGCCACCCTGTCGCAAAGCATTGAACTCATCGAGTTGATACTCAATGAATTACTCATACATATACCTCTCCCGGAATCGTTCCTCGAACAATTCCCATGAAACTTCTTCGACCGCCATGTTCAATTGTGACAAGAGCCTCTTCCACCATAGAATAGTGCTCCCCTTCAGTTGAAATATCGCCATGCGGACCTTCATGTTGAAGGTAGAGTCGCGAAGTGCAAGCACATCATCATATTCTCAAACCATGCCTCAACGGCTGCACTGTCTAGGGCACCAAAGAACTTGAGAAACTTGACCTTCTCAGGTTCTTGGTGAATGCTACTAGTACTGACTGGGGCTCGTTGTGGACCCTCAGGGGTACAGGCGCCCTAGCCTTATCTCAGTACAGATGGTTTTTCCAGTCCTCTATCAAATCCCTGGAAGAAACTTGTCAGACCCAACGCATCCCGCGCGACAAATTACTCATGCTCAAGACATGTCCCTCTCCTTGGGGGTTGGACCCCTCTGGCGCTGGTACTACTGGAGGCATTGCGCCACCTCCCCTGGCATGAAGTTGCAAACCTTTGCGGCGTTCTTTAACAATGAGTGATTCATGGACCGATTATAGTTTTAATTTAAGTGTATACTTTAGTGGAAGGTGTGGTTATCCATAGTCACAGGGTTGAACCCGCTCTGATACCATATGTAGAGTTCTCGTGGTTACATCAACAAGCATCATACAACCGACACATTTTTTTTTTTTGGCGTTAAACACACCACACTTGTTGGTAAACATCATCAACACATCATTCACAAGTATAACAAACAATAATAATGTATAAAAAATTATATGTCAGCAGAAGCCCAAGGGCCACTAAATCTAACCATTAACCAAGTGTAAAAGCGATCACCCGTCACATTAGTTTTGTTTGCGCAAGATGAAAAATTACTACTCAATCATTTATTACAGCATAATCTCCTTGCGCGCAAGAAGTCTAACCATTTACTAGCCATAAATCAAACTTAACGTGCGATGCAAGTAATCTAAACTTAAACATTCATCAATCATCAATATGTATTGGCGCAATAGAACCGATAAACGACAATCATTCTATTCTATAAGGTGCAATCAATATAATGACACAACCAGTCACGATTACCCTAAAATCATGGCAAGAGAGAATAAATATCGAAGTCATCTATCAAAGACTTAAGTCAAGTGCAATAATCCACTTATTAACCTTTAAGGCGCAACGATTCCTACTTAACTACTAGGACTCTTAAGGGGTCTTTGAGTTTTCAGCATTGAACCTTTTTCAACAAGAATGAAATTTCACTTTTTGTTCCAAGAACTGAGTATCCAATTATACACACTTTAGACATATTTGTTGAATGGAATAGTCATAGTATTTTTTCTTTCCCCTTTTTTTAAATTTAAAGTTACTAACAGAAGGGAATATAAATATACCTCTTAAAAGGATTCTTAATTTTTGCAAAAATAAAAATTATCGGAGACATGCTTCGAATGTAATTTTATAATAATGGAAATATTTGCAGAGTTCTAAAATCTTCTTGTTTTCATAATTGGAGACCTACTTCAAATGTAATTTTATAATAATGCAAAGGTGTGTAGAGTTATAAATCCTTAGAGATGCCAAAACTTTAGTTCAAATCTTGAGGAGTGAAATTATTTAGCTCAATATAGTTGAGTACTATGACGAAGAGAAACAAATCAAGGACATAAGTGAAGTATAAACCTCCCAATACAAAATTACCTTTATTATTTTAGACATAAATAATTCTAAAATAAATAAACTTCTAAAGTTAAAATAATTCTAAAATAAAATTTCAGGGAGAATTATATTTCCAAAAAATATTCAAACAGAAACAACTAAACCAGGTAACCTTTCCACCAGATTAAAATTCAAACCAGGTAACCTTTCCACCAGATTAAAATTCCTAGTTGTAACAGAATTGAACAACAAAAATAACTTACAAAAGTGCAACAAAAGGAACTAAACTGGATATTAACGGCATTAAAAAAAAATCGAATTGAAATCAGAGATTTAGTCACTCGCCAGGTCAATGAGAGGAAATTCCAGTGCTAAGTGTCAGCGCCTTCGAGGGTTGTGGGGAGAACCATTTGTGAGTTAATTAGCTGCCAAAAATCACTGCAACGTTGCCTCAGTCAACGGATTCGCTGTCAGCTCCAACCACGCGTTGATATCACTTGTGATATTCATAACCTCAGACTATTAAATAATCTTCTGCATTTTTAATGAATGGCCTTGTAATTACACACATGGTATTTAGGGGTTGGGCGCACCTGAACACATCTCAGGAATAGAATGGTTACGCCTGCCATCTATCCGAACGAGTACCACCACAACACAAGCAATAAGTAATAAGTAGACTGGTAATTTCGACAGGTAATTCCGACCGGTTTTTAGATGGAGAAAAGGCTTACGTTTTATGCGACTGGAACTGATAATTTTGGTCAATTGATATCCGTTTACTGCAGGTATAGGGTCTCTCATGCTAAATGTTGGAATTCTCTGCGTTGTGTGGGCACTTGCATATTGCATCTCGGTAGATCTTGAAGGTAAGTGGGATCATAGTTAAATATGGATGGGGTGGGTCACTAAGGTTCTTCTATTAGAAATTACATACATAGATATGAGTGATGCCATTTCTACCTGTTTGAGGAATGAATCGAGTGGTGAATGAAATAATCAGTTTGTATTCATGCCCTATTGATGGCGCACCCACCCTGTGCACATCCTCCATTAAGCTTCGTCATCAAAGTGTTAATGGCATACACTGTGGAAGAAGATGAAGCTCATGGGATTTAAACCTCATAACTGCTTTTACGACCAACCCAGTAGATAATTTACCAAAATAACACATCTACGGGGTTACTTGTGCATGCCCACACGATTTGGACAACAGTGGCCAATCCCTCGGGTGTTTTCTACTAAAAATATGTCAACAAAACTAAGAATATTCGTATTCCAAATAATCTAGATTTGAATTAAATATTCAATGTTGTGAATGAATTGAGCAATCTTCGATACAATGAATGAATCTAGAAATGACCGATACAATGAATGAATTGAGTAGTATTCGTTGTAATTGATCCCTCCATTTGACAGGAAGAGTGAAAAGCAATGTTCATTCCAATTGATCCTCTACAACCTCTACACTATGGTCATGAATGATAAGGCATGAGTTGTAGATAATAGGATGGAGGATAACTAGCAGTCACTCACGCAGTAAGTAACAACTTCAGTAATGAAATGCAACGAATCATGCAACGAATCATGCCCAATAAACCGTTGGGTGGGTAACATGATTTTTTCTGAGGAAAGGAACAAATATGGCCAAGCAATGAAAAAAAAATAACGCAGTTTTACACCCCATCAATGTTGAGAAGGTATGAAATTGTTGGTAAATAAAAAGATGAATTGCAAAGAGTAAAAAAACAGTAATCTCATAGAAATAAACAAGTATTTTTGTTGTAGAAAAAGGGATTTGTTGGGCACAAAAATCATTCTTCACTTTATTATCCATGCACAGGAAAGAAGGACATTTGAATTTAAATATTTAACACCGGAGTGAAAGATAGACGATTCAGTTGACTTCTCAGGCATGGACTAATAACTTAAAGGATAAAGGAACACAAGATAAAGACACAATTTCCTTGTATTAAAAACAATAAAAACGCAGAGTAAAATAAATAATGACCCAAGACCAAAACATGGTCTTTTTCTTTTAACAGCATCTACGCAAGCGAGCTTTCGACAATAAAGAAATGTATGAACAAGAAATTGAGATCGTATTTAATACAAATTATGCACATGAATACTGTAGCCAAATGCGAAGAACCGAAAGTTGTTGACCCACACGCACTTCGTCCAGCTCCCACTTGCCAATCGATGTGACCTCACTGGTACCTCCAAGCCAACGCTAGGGGTAGTATCTTTTTTCCCATGAACCCCCCAAGCCTCAAAGGGTCCACGCACACAATACCATAGAATGATAGCACCCAACTCGCCTCTCAAGGTCGAGCTGCCACTCATTACCCGAGCTGGGTATCCCAACTCCCACAAGATAAAGTTCATTCAAGATGAACTTTCAGCAGCGTAATGTTATGCAAGCTAGATGTGTCTAGACTCCTCCTCCACCATCCATTTTATATAGATTCTTAGTCATTAATTTCCCAAAACCTCATTAGAGTCCTTTTTCATTTATTTAATTAGGAAAATCCTCCCCCGTACACATGTCGCCCGAACCCCTAGTTGCACCAAAAAATCAATTTTATTAATTAATTAATTATTCCTATTTCCCTCACCCACCTAAAAGTGTTCATAAAAACACTTTTTGGTGTCCCAATATTCCCTTAAAATTCTTAAATGACTTAAGCCTTACTTAATTCCTAGTTGAATTCATAAATAGAAAGTTCCAAAGGCTAGATTCCTTACTAAGTTAGACATTCAGTTTTTTCTTTCAGTGTCCCATTTTCTTTAAGTTTCCCCTCTTCTTTAAGTTTCATTTTCTTTTAAGTTTCCCCCTTTTCCTTTTTAACCAAAAATAAATTTATCAAGTGTAGATAGAAACAAGCATTTACCCTTTTAATATATTTAATCCTCCATTATAATTTTTAATTTAATAATTAAGTTTGAATTTCTTACCCCCATTCTTGTTGCATGTTTATTTAGTTTTTCTTTATCCACATGTTCTACTAAGACCTAGGTTTTAATTTCACTAGGCCGGGCAACAATTTTTAAGGGAACTTTTAGTTCTTAAACTTTACTCATACCATCATCTATTTTAAGTTCGATCAGGTCCTAAGGAGGCATAGTTTTCTAGGCAGCAGGTTTATTGAGTTATCAAAGTTAGAATGATGATGTGCCCTTCAGTATGCACTATGTGCTCCAAGGGTGCCACTCGCCTCTTTCCTTTTTATTTGTGCGACGTGCCCTTGAAGACTCACTACGTGCTCCAAGGGTGTCACTCACCTCTTTCTGTTTTATTTGCACGATGTTCCTTTCAAGACGCACTATGTGCTCCAAGGGTGCCACTCGCCTATTGAATGAATTTGGTAAAAATTAAACCCCTAGAGTCAATACTCCGTTAGGTGATCTTGTGGGAGATTAAGGGACTCTAAATAATAATGCCCCTACCTTATTGCGCACCCCTTAGAATAATCATGAGAGACTATCACAATTTTCCCTTACGACATCGTAGGTCTTCTCGAACTAGGTAATTGTTAACCTACAGATCGAGCTACGATGAGAGTGCTAGTAGGGTGTGGTAGGGCTACTGCCACACTTGTCCTTCAATGTCTCTGGTTGTCGATCATTACCCATCTACTCCAAATGTGAGTCTGGTCGGAAATGTATCGTCATCCTGCATCCATCAATTAATCATGTCAGCAATAACAATCAACATCATAATATATAATTATATGTACATATGTCACATCAACAACATTTAAACCCTAAGAGTCCACTCCATTTAAACCTGTCTATGTAAACGTTAGAACAAGATTTTCCTCACCCTATGCAATCTTGAAGAGAAGGCCTTATTCCATTTCCCTATGCAGACTTAATTTCCCTAATTAATGAATCCAGAGAAAAAAATATTTTTTTTTCCACTTGTACACACCTTGCAAGTTATACATCATGTGTATGCATTGGCTGCTCCACTACAGCCTGCATACATCAGGATTTGTGCTAGAAAATCAAAAATAAATGTTGGGTTTCCATGTCACGATAGAAGATCTATGATCCTTGGCCTTCCATATACTGGAAACGTTCTGACTTAGCCCTTCAGTTTTATTTTGAAAGCTATAAAGAAAACAATTCCGAGCTATGGAAAAGGAGAGAGAATTCAACTTTGAGAGAAAAGTTACTCTGGAAAAATTATTACTTCATTATTGAGTCTGCATCCCTTTGTCCTTTAAGTCTGAACACAGTGTTCATCCCCCAAGCTATTCCCTTATTGATGGAGAACCTATTTGTCTCCCTTATATGAGCTTGCATTTTGTAGAGGGTTGAAGCGGTCAAGGCCCAGTTGGAAGGAACTCAGTTTCTCGGTTCTGAACCGTGCCGATATAGAAGTCTATAATGTTTTCACTTCTGCTAATCATTTATTATAGAAATACTCATTTCCTGTCCAATTGATATCTTGCAAATATATGTATTATGATCCATGGGCATGTTTGTTTTGAATATTAATGGATTATTCTATCTAATGTGCTAACCTGTTATATTATCACTATATGCTTACTTTGTTTTTTTGTTGAGAACTTATTGTAGGTATAAAGTTTTGGGTTGAAGTTCTCAACGGTGGACATCATCAAACGTTTGGATGAGGTAGGCCTCTTTATTACCTCCTTTTCACATTAGTTTATATAACATATGTTGGAATTGAGTCGATATCTATAGTCACTTCTATCTGTTGTGGTTCACCCTAGCCATAGAGAGATTTTTCTCTTAACAGAATTGATGACTCCACTGGGGACGTATCTTTTTTCTTAGGGTTTGAAGTACTTTTCTCCTTAGATTGCTTTCGTTTCTATTGTATTTCTTGTCGTGTCACTTCTTGAAAAATCTTGTTCACTCTGGATATGAGTTTTCAGCCTTTGTTTCTCTTGCCTGGCCTTGTTTCAAAGCATATATCCACCTTTTTTCTTGACAGTTGCGTACACACATGTGTTGTCTCACTATGAGCTATGTATATACACATTGTTTACTAAAACAGTTGCGTACACCTTTTTTCTTTGCTATGTTGCTTGGTCTGGTGTTTTCTAGGTGGGATTTTATGCTTGTTGAGCCTTCTTAGGTCTGTATAGTGCATGTGGGATGACAAGAAACCCTCTTTTTGTTGAATTTTTGGGCGAAGTTTTTCTCTTCATATTTTCATTTTTATTGTCCTTGTACATTGGGCTGGGTGATTTGTTGCTTGATATCTTGCTTGAATTGTCTTTATTTTATACACAGTAGGTTTATATATCAAGTTACTTTTCAGTCAATGCATTTTCAGTTTTAATATATTGAAAATACAAAAATATATGCATTTTGCATTGCTTGGCATTTTTTGTCTTTCAAATTTTTGTCATTAGTTTAGTACATACAGTGAAAGATTGCATATTTACTTCTAAATCATATATTTGAATTTGGAAATTGCATTGTTTTTTAGGAGAACATCATTCATCAAAATTTAAAGTTAGACTTTGCATTATCTTCATTTACTTTCTTGCAGAGTCATAACACCGTGGGTTTCATTACCATACACCTTTTTGAGTAATCACGGCCATAAAATCAACGCTATAATTTAAAATTTTATTAGTAACGATTTTATTTTCTAGGGTGCACAAACTAGTCTAGGATTTAGTGCCTTGGAATAGGATTTTGTGAGTAAACTTATCCAAGGCTATTAAATCAACATATGTGTTTGAGAAAGGGAGTTGAGAAATCCATTGTATAATTGGTAAGATCAGGAGGCTCCTCTCACACCTGATTTAATCACGAGGTCACGCGAAGTTGGTTGAAGAGATATGTAACATCCCCAAAAATAAATTATTTTTAAATATGAAATTTCTTAGGAAAGTATTTCCTTTTTTGGTAAATTTGAAATTGAAATTTTTTTGCCATTTATAACAATTCCGAATTTCAAATTTAGTTAATTGTAATTGATGATTATGACTGTTGGGCAGAGATATGATTTGACCCAACTAACTATTTGACTATGACACTTGTATGAAACAAAGTATTTTATTTTTATTGTTGATGGACAAATGGAACAACCAGGTTAAAATCAGTTGAGCATAACTCCATGAGAGGGGAAGATGTTGGAACTACCTGAGGGATGAATGTGAGAAGTGGAAAATCAAGAATTTGGTCATTGGCAGCCCTTGAAAATCAGGGATTTGGAAAGATGCAAAAATTCCGAAGGGGGAAAAGACCTAGGCACAATTGCTTTTGGATATATAGCATATGGGAGGAGGCAGGACGTTGCCTAGTATGTTGGGGAAAAAGGAATTATCTCTTTTTGTTATGAACACTAATTGTTGAATGTGAGGCAAGGAGAAAACTGTTGAAACTAAAGGACTATTTCTAAGGAGGAGTTATGAGTTCGCCCTCATGGATTCATAGTCAGGATAAGGGGTGAACGAGATAGGTAAATTGGTTGTTTTGTTCTAAGGTTGGGAGGAACCTAGTTGTTCCCTTTGTTGTTTCAGCACTTATCCAAATATGTTCATCTATTCTCCTCTAGTTGATTTTTTGTTGATTAAATAGTTGGTAGTATACATGTTTCCTGCTCCTAGACGGATATCCTACTGCTCATGTATGAATAAATGGAATCATAAAGTTATTGTATGATAGCTGTTGTAGGAACAAATATATTCTGCTGAGGAATGAATTTATATAGCTACTGCATGTTATATGTTGTAGGAACAGACCCATCATGTTAATGAATGAAATTATAAGGTGAATGTGTTTTATCTATGGTATGAATACATCTATTTTTTTTGTCAATGAACGATTTTATAAAGCTACGGTGTGTTAGTCGTTGTAGGGACAGATTTACCTTGCATGAAGGAATAGAGTTACTGTATGTTGAATTATGGTGGGTACATGGGGTATGCCCATAAGGGAATGAAGTATAATCATTCAATACTATTTAACCTCTACCAACCATGTGAACTATCTACCTATAAGAAGTCCAGATTCAAGTAATATTTAACCATGAAGATACGAGACATCAATTATGGAAATTCCCTACTAGTTATGTGGATCATACACCTATAAGATATTCAGTTCTGCAAGTGAACTTTAGCCTGTGCAAACATTAAAGAAATCTTGAAAGTGAATTTGAGATAAATATACACATTTATATATATACATTCATATCTCTATCAGTTATATAAATAGGATTGTTTTAGACAGTAGAAGTTACCCACAACACGAATACCAAACGAGACTTGGAAAAATTACCCATGTAAATTTGATATATATATAGTTACTACATAGTCTATTTCTACATCAAGGTTATTCATACATAAGAATTCCAATTCTTGGCACAAGAGATTTACGAATAAAGCTTTCATGTTCAACCATTCTCTTGTAAATCACAACGAGGCTATTTGTTTTAAATATTACAAAATTCATAGTGCAGAGACTACTTAAGTAAATCACAATATTCGAATGAAAGGAAGGATAATTAAACATTCCATTATTAAATAATTTAAAGATCTGTATATCTACAGACTCGGATCCAAACAGTCAAAAATAAGAACGTCAGAGTGATAACCAACATCACTGGGATCACTTTTCTGAATCCTTCAAGAGAAAAATTTTAATTTGAAACCCGAGTACCTTCTCGAGCACGACATGGTTCTAATCCATTGCAATGACCATGTAAGCCTGCAAAAATATGAGGCGATTTTCTTAGCGACAGATGGAGGCCAAACAAAACTCTAAATTAGATAAACCACATAAGACAACGAAGGTATCATCTGACAGGGTAATACTTATCTTGGAATTATCACAGGTATGCTCTTAGTCATAGTCACAATCCATCAACATACCAAAAGGGAAGGAGTGAACTTGAAAGGCCTGATGGGTACCCGCACAACAAATAGGGTCCCATCATTAGATATAATATCCAACATAGAAAGGAAAAGTATATCAAAATGAATTTCACAACTGTACAGTAGATCCGACACCATTTCAAAGTAGAAACATTTAATATCGAACAACGTATAATTATTATACAGAATGACCAGTCGAGTCACAGAGAATACAACAAAGTATGATTCTCATAAAAACAAAGTCAATACAAAAATGGTATGAGAGAAGCTAAATCAATACATAAATATTTATAGAGGAAATTAAATTAACACAGAATACTTAGTTTTCCTCTTCTCCATAAATTAAGACTGCGGAAAGAAAATACAAAGTTTGCAAATGACCATATTTTCATAGTATAGAACGTTTATACCCAAGGTGTGTTTCCAACTCGAGAACTACAGACGAAATTACGGGATGGTTGATCATCTATTCGCTTAAAGTTACAGACTGTGACGAGGACGATGTTCAGTTAAAATGACTCATAGAGGTAAGTAAACAAAATTAAATTAAATAAAAAAACAGTACTCAAATGCCACAAGAAGAATACCCAATCAGAGTTGATGGTAAGATCGAACAATAAGCATGTAACATCCCCAAAAATAAATTATTTTTGAATTTGAAATTTCTTTGGAAATTTCTTCTGTTTTTGGTAAATTTGAAATTGGAAAATTGTTGCCATTTATGGCAATTCTGAATTTCGAATTTAGTTAATTGTAATTAATTATTATGACTGTTGGGCAAAGATTTGATTTGACCCAACTAAATACTTAACTATGACACTTGTATGAAACAAAATATTTTATAATTATTGCAGGAGGACAAATGGAACAACCATGTTGAAATTTGTTGACCATGACTCCATGCGTGGGGAACATGTTGGAACTACCTCAGGGCTGATTGTTACAAGTGGAAAATTAGGAATTTGGCCATTAGCATCCCCTAAAAATTAGGGATTTAGAAATCTACAAAAATTTCCAAGGGGAAAAGACCTAGGAATTTTTTGTTTTTGATATATAGCATATGTGAGGAGGAAGGACGTTGCCTAGTATGCTGAGGAAAATATCATTGATTGCTTGTTGTTATGAAAACTACTTGTTGAGTGTGAGGCAAAGAGAATATTGTTGAAGGTGGAAGGCATTTGCTGAGGAGGAGTTCTGAGTTATCCCTCATGGATTCATGATCAGGCTAGGGGCTGAACAGGACAAGTGATTTGGCTACCATGTTCTAAGTTTGGGAGGAACGTGGCTGTTCCATTTGTTTTTCAACAAATTATTCAGATATGTTCATTTCTCCTTCTTGTTTAAATGTCATTGCAATCTATTGACTTATATGTTTCCATCTGTTTTCGATATGATTGAAGTATTTTTTGTTTACTAAGTTCTATAAAATGTCATGCAAGTAGGATAGACTCTCACAACATTTCTTTAATTTGTGGAATAAAAATCTTGTTGAGTAACTTACATGGAAATGAAAATTTGAATGGGGAGATATACCATGGAAGTAACTATGTTAATGAATTTCTACCCTGTTAATTATATTAGAAATTACTGCCAGTTCGATGAATCTTATACATCTGACCTTGTTGTTTACATTAGAATAACAGTTAGTGTTCTCTATTCTGAAGTAAACCTGACAGTTATAGACAATACCTACTACTTTCGTATTTATTCTTCCTGTGGAGAATCTCGTGAATTTGGACGTTGATCCTAGCACTTTTAATTACAACTGTATAAATAACTGTATATACATAATAGAAGTTAATTGTGTATACATGCATATATATCAATATACATATAGAGAGAACCCCACGACGTGTTATACTCACTTCTAAAAAGTTTAGGTATGTATGTCAATAGATATTAAGGTAATGAAAGGCGATTAAGCCTAACTGGTTATAATTTCCAATTTCTAGAAATATTAAATCAAATGAACCTTTTAACACAAACAAATTTCTAGAACGAAATGTCAGAAGAACAATGATTCGTTTTACCTAGAAATGAAACAGATATTTTGGACACATACTCCGTTAAAATTTGTAATTTTGTTAAGTGAACGAAGAATCGTGACATCTACTATAGATACCATGAATCGATGGAAGGAAAGAGATAACAGATCTATTGACTACAACAGAGTTGTTTCGAAGAAAATTACAATAATGCAAGAGTAACTAAAAGTAGGAAATATACTTCTCAAAAACATAAGGATTGATATACTCTTCATAAATAATCTAACCAACATATCGACAACGACAAATTTTTAATCGTTATGTGTTTCCTTGCTTTTCATTATAAGCATATAAGAGAAGAGTTATGTGTTTTTTAACATCAAATTTCAACCCAACTCAAGATACCAGAATTAGGGATATACCTGACCTATGCAGGAACTACGTTATAATCTCCCATAGGGAATACTATTACAACATTGTTTTTTGCTAAATAGAAATTGAGCTTTGAATTGTACACAGTACGATATTCAAACCGAGAATCTTCATCTTTAGAATCTGCGACGATAATTCTTGAGGAGCCTAAAAGAACTCGAATACCTTTTCCACGAGAGGATGCCCGAGAATCCGAGGGTTGGGAGGTCCAACCCTGCAAGGAGAGCAAGTAAAGTTCATTAGTAATTGTCAATAAATAATAGAAATGCTTACATGCGATATACAAATCTGAATCATTGCAATATAAATGATTATTATAAATTCTTCATAAAGCATAGAATTAAATTTCCTAGGTTACTTATTTAATAAAGACGAATTCAGGGTAGGGTCAAATGATACTTAACTCAGGCTTATGGTAATAGACCGCCCTTCCTCTACGCTTTCCTGAGATGCCATCCGTGATCCCAATGGGGATGGAAGTATTGTGAGTCGCTTGATGGGTACCCTCGTAGTATCAAGGGCCCATCATTAGTATTGGGTATCAAGTCTTTTTTCAATCATCAGAAAGAAAATATTTAAACAATAACCAATAAATTAATGAAGTGAAAAAAAATGGATCACAGATTGAATTAATAGTTCGATCCTTTTTTTATCAGTCCATGTGAAATAAAATAAAGACCTCGAGTTAAAAATGGTTGTTTTTACCGCTACCGTAACCTAATAGAGTTAAAGGGGTAAAATTTAAATCAGAGGGCATCGTTTATAAACTGGAAGGAGACTAATATAGTCGGTCATATGATAGATCTAGGTATCATAAGGAGGACAGTGTAATGATGAATCTAAATTTAAAACCCCTTATTATTTTTCACTATTAGTGTATGAATCTCTTGGGTTACGACAAGCCTAGTAGACGACCGAGTATGACCGTAGTGTTCAGACAGAAAGTAGACTACGTTTTCTGAGGATAAAATCTCATTAATCTGAAACAAAAACTTTAATACCTCGAAACCTCTAGTCCAGGGATTTCAGGGCTACGCGATTTGGTCACAGCCAAAGGAATGAAAGAAAAAAATACTATGATTATAAAATAACGTGAAGTGAATGACCTCCTTACGGTCGAAAGGTTCGTCATGTACCAGAATGAGAAAATTTAGATATACAATCCATGAAAGTATAAATTCAACCATAAAATAAAACTAGGCAAGGAGTTATACCAAGTAGTATGATATCTGAGAGTTCAAATAAAAAATGGCATTTGTGTTGAATGCACAAATCCTAAGAACAGAGAACAAACAACAAGATTTGTCACAGGGGGTAATGACCTTACCCTTGTTTTTTTTAAAAGAACTGGTACAGAGGTAGAGGGGGCCTATGTTAAAGACCTAAGCATTGCTGGGATTAAATCCAACGTTCCAAGGCTATACCAAACAACGAAAACAAGCCAGGAATTTGCTGAAATGACTCGTCACACAGGAATCGTACATAGAGAGAGAAAGAGAGCTCGGATGAAAATGTTTCAAAGGAAATTCTTACCTCACTCAAAGTGAAGTCCAACCAGAAGACAGCTTAATGTTTCTCTCACCTAGAATGAAATCCAAGATCACGATTCCTTGTCCATGACTTTGAGATTAATAGCAACAGAGATGGTCCTGTAATGTTTCGCAACTATGGAGCGCCGAGAGGGAAATGAAACGATAACACTAGAAATCCCATTCTGAGTGGAGTAATGATGAAGGACTGCAGACCGTACCTAAGCCATGGGAAAGATGCAAGCTGTCAAAATTATAGTGGGCATAATAAGTTGAGCCTTAGACCAAACGATCACACCACAGGGCATCATAAATGTCATAGGTAGGTTAATTAAACCGATACAGTATCCCCTACAATTTCATTTTAATGGTGAAAGTAATTTGGAGGTCCAGTTGAGATATTTTTTTCCTCACTACCAATTCTGGTTACAAGTTGAATCAATCTCGTCGATCAGTGCACTAACCCTTAAGCTCTAGTTATTTAGCATGGAGCCGATAAAACGACAAGAAAGGGTTAGTTTCACCAAACGTTATCCATGACCCCTCGATCCATGACTTGAGTGATACCTTACCCTAAGGGTCATGTTTTTTTTCTTATCCAGCGTTTCCCATAATATTCATAGGATATGTGCGTATAAAGGGAAATCCTAAAACATTATGTACATATCTATTTATGTAAGTGGGATGTAAGTCCCAAACAATTACGGTGATTAGTTTTTGAGTTTCTTGCACCTCTAATGAGGGTAGGATAAATTTAGTTATATGTATATGAACCTATATAACTTACCCTATTCAGAACCTATATGTTATTTGAGTTATGTGTTGTACGGACTAAAACAAAAACAAAGAGGCAATGAAACTATTCAGTATTATAATTTAATGAATTCCTGAGAGGTTTATGAAGACAAACGAACAATTTGAAGTATCCTAATTAAAAAGAAAAAAAAATTTATGTAAACTTTGAGGTACATTACATATGGTATCAGAGAAAAGGTTACAACACTTGGAACTTGATCAGGGCCACATTATTTATTTAGCATATATTTTTGTTTATGTAAAACTAATAAACCTTTATTGTTACAAACAGAAAACCCTTTTTTGTTTTGTGTTAATCATGGCAGCCCAGGATGACGCATAAATTAGAATTGATGGGAATCCTAAGCAAACACCTCCTGAAGATCCAAGACATAATAGTGATGGAAGCTCACCTACTGAAGTTATGGAAACAATGAGGAATCTCATTGTTGAGATACAAGTTTTTAAAGAAGACAATGAAAAACCGAAGAAGGCACAACAAGAACATAAGGAAATAAATGAAGTCTTGCTATGAAATATAGTGACAAACAAATACCCAAAGGACAATAACCAGGAATAAGAGGTTAGTAAAAGGGCCTCCAAGAATTATGGTCCTGAAGCAGAAAGAGGGGATAGCTCATCTAAGGGTACACCTTCAGCTGAAGAGAAAACAAAAACAGACAGAAAAAGAAAATAGGTATATCACCTTGGGGGAGAATTTAAGAAAATCAAACCAGCTACCTTTGATGGGGAATCTAGAACATGGGAGGAAGTTGAAGCATGGTTACTAGACATCAAGAAGTATTTCCAGATATACAATTATTCCAACAATATTAAAGTTAGAATGGCTATCTATAATCTAAAAGGAAAGGCTAGCATTTGGTGGGAAGACCTGAAATTAGCCAAGGGTTTAAACGAGAAATAGATGGAATGGTCTGACTTTAAGAAATAATTTAAGAAACAATACTTATCTAAAAGTTACTATGAGAGAAAAAAGAAGGATTTTTATGAGTTACGACTTGGTCAAATGGCTATGGAATATCTGATAAACAGGTTCCTAGAATTACTAAGGTTCGTACTGTATATCCGGGAGGATAAAGTGAAAATCTAGCAGTTCCTAAGCTGTCTACCACAGTCATACGAGGACATAATCGAGTTTTATAACCCCAAGTCGTTGAGTGAATTTTTTAGGAAAGCTCGAATGTGTTACGACCAATACAAACAACGAAAAGAATTTCCCAAAGATTGGAAGGATAAGAAACAAAATCGAATGAACCAGAGGAAGAAGGGATACCAACCAGCTCGTTATCTGAATGCAACAAAAAGATTTCCCAGAAAATATTTTCACTCCAACAATCCAAATTCGCAAGGCAACGGTAAACTGGTAAATCTGGGAACAGTCCCCGCGAACCACTAAAGTGTTGGGAATGTGGAGAAACTCATCTAAGGAGGAACTTCCCACATTTAAATTCAACAAACAAAACTGTTGTTCATAATTTTCAAGAAGCCTCGACAATGGGTGATTTGGGCAGAATATTTCATCGCATAAATGTAGTCGTGGATGGATGGAAAGTTGACCACCAGTCCTCTGTGGTGGAAATCGAAGGTAAAATCAATAACACCCGAATTTCTATTTTAATTGATCCTGGAGCTACGTTAAGTTATATCACTCCTGGTGTAGTAGAGTCACATAAAATTAAGAAAATGAGACACACAAAATCATAGTTGGTACAACTAGCAACATGAACTAAAAGGAAAGTGGTTGACTTTATTTTTTATTATGAGTTCAGTTTAGATGGTCAAAACATAAGAACAAATATGAACGTTCTACCATTAGGATCTTATGATGTGATTATCAAAATGGATTGGTTAGAAAAGCACAAAGCAGTACTAGATTGTTATGTAAAGACACTTAAGTATAAAGACCAAAATGACACTACTAGGACAGTCCAAGGTATACAAAAACCAATATCAGTTAGACAACTTTCAACAATGCAATTCAAGAAATGCATGAGAAAGGGTTGTTAAGTTTACGCCATCCAAGTAACAAACCTGTTAGAAAAATAAGATAAACCCAACTTGGAAGACTTTGTTGTTCTATGTGATTTTAGAGACGTATTTGCTGATGAAATACCTGAACTAACCCCTAGAAGGGAGATAGAATTTTCTATCGACCTACTATCTAGTTCAAGCCCTATCTCTAAAGCACCTTACTGAATGAGTTTGCTGGAATTGATAGAACTAAAAATTCAACTACAAGAATGATTGGATAAAGAGTATATCAGACCGAGTGTTTCACCATGGGGAGCACCAGAACTCTTTGTGAAAAATAAAGACGACACTCTTAGACTATGTATCGATTATAGACAATTAAACAAAATGACTATTAAGAACAAGTACCCCTTACCTAGGATAAATGATATGTTCGATCAAGTAGGTGGGGCAAAGATTTTATCGAAATTAGATTTATGATTTGGTTATCACCAAGTTAGGATAAAAGATGAGGACATAAGTAAAACAACTTTTCGAACAAGATATGGGCATTACGAATTTGTGGTCATACCTTTCGGACTCACTAACACGCCAGCCTCGTTCATGTGTTTAATGAATATTATTTTCAGACAGTACTTGGACAAATTTGTACTGGTATTTATTGACGATATTCTGGTATATTCTAAAACAGAAGACGAACACGAAGAACACATAAGAATAGTTCTGCAAACTTTAAGGAAACACCAACTGTATGCTAAATTCGATAAGTGCATTTTTTATCAAAATAAGATACAGTACCTAGGACATGTAATATCTAGAGAAGGAATTGCAGTCGATCCTGAGAAAGTAAGAGCCATCATTGAATGGTCAGTACTTAAGGATGTAGCAGATATCCGGTCATTCATGGGAATCACCGGATATTATCAAATATTTATAGAGGGGTTTTCCAAAATTGCTTACCCTATCACATCATTACAAAAGAAAGGGACCAAGTTTAACTGGTCAGAGAAGTGTTAGGATAGTTTTAATAAGTTAAAGGAATTGTTAACAACCACACCCATTTTAAAGGTAGCAGACCCAGATAAAGAATTTACCGTCTGTGTTGATGCGAGTAAAGAAGGACTAGGTGGTGTCCTAACTCAAGAAGGACATGTTATTTTTTATGAGTCCCAGAAATTAAAGGAACATGAGAGAAACTACGTCACTCATGACTTAGAATTGGCAGCGATAATACATGCCTTAAAAATGTGGCGGCACTACATAATGGGCATAAAGTTTCTATTATTGACAGATAATAGTAGTGTGAAATATTTGTTTAGTCTGTGGGACCTTAATGCAAAGAAAGCAAGGTGGCTAGTCTTCTTGAGTGAATTCGACTTTGAGGTAAGACATATCAAGGGTAAGGAAAATAAAGTAGCTGACGCTTTAAGAAGAAGTGTTCATGGGTTATTTGAAATAAATGTCAGCAAGGAAAAAAGTGATCTTGAACAGAGGATAAAGACTGCAGGTAATAACGACGAAAATTACACTAAGACAATGGCAAAATTACAAAACACTACAAAAGATTTAGACAAAACGTATTTGAGTATTGATAAAAATCGCCTACTACGATTTAAAAATAGAATATACATACTAGATTCGACAAAGTTAAAGTTAACGGTTTTGGATGAACTGCATAAGAAACCATATTCTAGTCATCCAGGATACCAGAAAATGATAACAACACTTAGAAAATTATTTTATTGGCCTAATATGAAGGGAGAAACAACTAAATAGTTAGCTAAGTGTCAATATTTTCAGTAGGTAAAAGCTGAACACCAGCATCCATTCAGCCTATTACAACCCTTACCGGTACCGAAATGGAAATGGGAGACTATATCGTTGGACTTTATCACGGGTTTTGCTTAAAAATTAGAAAAAAAATGATTCTATTATGGTGGTAATTGATAAACTTAGTAAGTCTACACACTTTATTCCTCTAAAGTCTACCTTTAAAGCTATAAACATCGCTGAAATATTCATGAAATAAATTTTTAGACTGCATGGTGTTAGCGATAATTCTTTTCTTGGGCTCGAGACCATTCGGGTCTGCAAGTTACGCGAGAAGCGCCTGAGCGCAGCATGGAAAAATCTCATTTTTCGACTTTCAATCAAGCGAGCGGGCAAAGTATGTCGTCAACGTCCAGGATCCATTTACAAAGCAAATCAACGATCAGCGGGTAATCGTGGTTAGCAAGGTTGCGCCAGGATTAGCGCAATGGATAGCGCTTATATATCACCGAGAAGATCTCAGCCGTCCATCCAGAGGGACACGCGGTGCACGATTAGGCTCCTCGCCTTTTCACTCATCGCGACTTTGAAACATAAGGACTAGCTCCTCCCAACCACGAGACACGAAGCGTTGAAAGCGTCTGGGACTCAGGCCCACAGTATCGCTGAAGTGTTTTCAGCTGTCCATCCAGAGGGGACACCTGGTAGCAAGTAGAGCCATCTCGACGCCTCGCTCATCGCAACTCCAACGCGCAAAAAACAGCTCCATCATATCCCGATACGCGAAGTAGCGAGAGCATTCAGGACCTGGGGCCCACAGTAGCATCGGGTGAAGTTAGGACCGTCAGATCTAGAGGGCATGTGGCGCCAAATTAAATCCGTCTTGGCGTTTCTCTCATCGCGATTTCAAGAAGAAAGGATTAACTCCTTCCATTCGCGAACGCCAAATGCGCCTTGGGGATAAGAGTGCGATCACAGCCCATGATCATTTGTGAAGGAAAAATCTGTTCAGGAAGGGCCGAAGACGCCATGCATAATTCACAGAAGGAATTGTCGCGACCTCCAAAGTGCCATTTGATCTGACCTCGGTCCTGTTTCCCGTCTGAAGTAAATGACGACAAGAGCGGGTGGTTGAAACCTCATTTCATTCATTAAGTGAGGGGATGGAGGGTCTGGCAAACCATCTGCCCGAGGAAATCCTTTGTATCGAGTTTCTCAAAAACGCCATGCCGAAGTCCTCAACTCGACAGAGAAGTCTGCGCATGCTAGCCCAACACTTAATGGTTTAGCTTCCCTCCTTACAGGAGTCATGCGTAGTTAAGATGGCACTTAAAGAAAGATATCAGTACGAGTTTGACTGAAGAGACACCAAGCCTTGGGCGACTGGGCACGCCTCTGTTAGGCGATTTTATCTGAGTATATAAACTCAGTCTTTGTATTTTGTAAGGTATCGATGGTAGAGCAGAGCTCCCTACTGTAAAGTTTAACAGACATTCTAGTTTGTTGGATATGCATCTGTATATGAGATATCTTGTTTTATGACAGACAGTTTTTCTCACTCCATCTAATTTTCGTCTCATGCTAAGAGAGTTCGTGATTGACTGAGTCGCGCGAATTATTGCACTTCTGTTATGATAAATGATTTATCGTTGCATTATTGTATTCTCTGGTTTTCTGTATTTAAGTACAAGAAGACCTTGTGTTTGGATGCCGTCTTCTACAGTCTGTTAGGAACCTGTCATTTATAACAGACCTTTGCACTCTTCCCATATAATTCTTCCACCTGTTCACCCTTTACTACAACTCACTGTCTGAAGTTTATAAAGACCTCACTCACCTATGCATGCCTGGCCTAGTTTTGGAGTTGGAATGACATCGTTTTGAGTTGGCTTCCATTTGGTCACCCCATCTACAAACAAACCGTGACATAAAACTGATGGGCGTCGGGCTCTTCTCCTGCTAGTAATCCAGGAGTGACTTCCATCACCAACATTTTTGGCACCGTTGCCGGGGACGAAGTTGAATATTTTCCCCGAGATTGAACGATAATGATTAACTGATTCTGAAGGTGCATCAGATATCAGAATTATCAAGATTGCTACTGTGCACCTGGCAACTTCATTGTGACGACTCCACTGTGGAGAACCTGCTCTATCAATTGTGGCTTTCAGAGGCAGACACACGTGGTATCATCCACAACTACCCCTAGCTACACCTGAAACCGATCCGGAGGTGGTTCTCAGAAAAGGAAAGGCCCCTGAAGAAGAATCTTCCACCGCCGAAACAAGTAATCTGCCATCTCCTTCTGTAAGAACTCCATTTTCTCCTCCCCAGTTTCTTAATAGACCTCCTTTAGAAGTTTCCCGTTTCCTGAATTTTGGGAGTGTTCCTGCTGATTTTTTCCCTCCTGGTCTGGGATTGGAGAGAGAAATCCTTGTCACTCCCCTCTCCTCTGAAGATGTACCTTGGCGTAGACCCACGACCACAGAAGATTTCCCCACTCCTGCACAAGGAGGAGCACCCGCTGACTTGAGCTCGTTAGCCTTCCCCTCGAATCCCCTCTTGTTTCCCACTCCACTCCGAGATTCATTCTCGGTAGCCCCTTCGCGAACTCCTTCTCCTCCGAGTTCTCCTCCACCTAATATTCCTATGGCCGATGATAATCCCCCTCTGAATAGAATGGACGCCATAGCTGCTTCTAGGTACGCCCCCTTGATCTTACCTCATCTCACGAATCCTTTCCCTGCTGGAGATTACTTGAAATACATGCCCAAGTTCACCGGGGAAGGAGACATAACTGCAGAAGAACACCTGGCTACTTTCTGCAGTTATGCAGACAACCTGAACATTGGAGATGAATATGTCTGGATGAGGGTTTTTGTCCAGATCCTGGATGGTGAGGTAAGGAAATGGTTTAGAGGATTAGCTCCCGGATCCATTGCTAGAATTGACGCCCTGGATAATTCTTTCCTGAGGCAGTGGGGAGATAAGAAGGATTTCATGTATTACATGACAGAGTTTGGGTCATTGAAGAGAAAGGAAGGAGTGACTGTCCCCGACTTCTCCAAGAGATTTAATAAAATGTACAACATAATCCCTGTTGAGATAAAACCCTCCGAAGCCTCTACAATGATCACCTACTCTAGCACTTTTGATCCTGATTTCTACCTACTGTTGAGAGAGAGAAGAGCTTCTATGCTGGCCCACATGCAGGATGCAGCCGTGGAGGTAGAATCTAACATATTGGCTGTCAACCGACTCAGAAACACAGGTGATAGAAGTACGTCCAAGAACAGGCCTGAAGCTTCCTCATCCATTTCCTCTCCCCTTCCCCATCAGACAGATGAGACAGCTAGAGTGATAAAATCGCTTGCTGCCAAGATGGAGAGGTGGGAATTAGAGGGGAAGCCCATGTACAGAAATCCCCAGAACACTGATAATAGAGGTTTTAGACGACCTGCTAACAATATGTCTTAGGCTTTCCCGAGGGAACAAAGGAGAAAGGATAGAGAAGATCAAAGGGTTCAAACCCCCCTCCAAAACAACCTAGTTGATCATGAGGAAAGAGAGGAGATAGACGAGTTTGGCCCTGAAATCCACTGTATTGAAGAAGCTCCCCCTTTTCCTCATTTGACGCAGTCCGCATATGAAGAATCCATGATGAGTGCTCAAATTCATGAGTTGGGAAAAGAACAAAGGGCCGATCACACTTCTAACAGATATAATCTCAGATCGAGAAGGAAAGAAGGAGACTTTGACAGCCCAGACCAGCCTCTCATAGCAGAAAAAACTACTAAAATTGAAGCAACCGCAACTAAAGAAAAGAAAGCTCAGAGTGCCTCGCCGACAGCCAAAGAGCCTATCACTGAGGTAAGGGAAGATTCTAAACCTATCTCCTCCTTCAATTTTGAGCATGAGATTCAGAAGATTAGAATTCTTGTACCCCTCTCAGAGCTAGTTAAAAACGAATATTTTAAAAGATCCCTCTCCAAGCTGCTACAATCCGAGTCCCCCCAGCCCCCCGCTGACTCAATAAACCTTCAATATGAGAAGCCAACCGTCATCTTAGGCCCCATGGTAGAACACAAAGATGACTCATCCCCCCCTTCTACAAATCCCTGAACATACATGATAAAGTGTTGCATAACTACCTCATGGATTCAGGGGCCTCCCATAACCTTATGCCAAAAATAGTCATGGAAGAATTGGGACTGGAGGTGACAAGAACTTATCATGATTTATATTCCTTCAATTCAAGGAGAGTGCAGTGCCTAGGAGTCATCAAAGACCTGGCGGTTTCCCTATTTCATTTTCCCATGAAAAGTGTGGTCATGGATATTGTGGTAGCCTACATTCCCCCCAAATTCGGTATGTTGTTGTCTAGATCGTGGATCAAAAAACTGGGAGGGACACTACAGATGGATCTCACATATGCCACCATTCCAATCTTCGAAGGGGAACAAAGGAGATTATACAGAGAATCCCAGCTGGCCTATATTGTCAGTGATGAAGCAGACCCTACCAATCACCCCATCTTTGCACTTGACATCGACTTGGGGTCTAGTTTGCTACAGCTTACCGATGCCCCTGAAATCTCTTTACTAATCAGAAAACATCCCAGCCCTGATTGTCCGATTTCCCCTCAAATCTCCTCTGTGTGGAAGATTTTTTTTGACGGATCTTCTTCTAGCGAAGGCACTAGCGCTGGAGTGGTTTTCATATCACCTTGTCAAGAAGTCATGTCTCTGTCATACAAGCTAGAATTCGAAGCCACCAACAATGTGGCAGAGTATGAAGCTCTTGTTCTGGGTATGAGGGCTGCAAAGGAAATGGGAATTAAAGAGATAGCAATATTTGGAGATGCTGAGTTGATTATTCAGCAGGTAAGGAATGCTTATCATGCCCATAATCCACGGGTTAGGAATTATCGGAATGAAGTATGGTACCTTATTGATAATTTCTTCTTGGCTTTAAACATTTCTTTCATTCCGAGGGGAGAAAATACTTTGGCCAATTCTTTAACTGTCTCAGCTAGTGTGCTCAAATTTCCTCTGCCGCCTATGGTAGAAAATGATGTTGATATAACATATAGGCCCTCGGTGCCAGACTATGTCAAGCATTGGAAGGTGTTCGAGGATGATTTTGAACTCGAAAGGTTTCTCCAATCAGTCGATGAATTTTCCGCGTTGCATATTGACCAGGATCCTGACCTGGAAGATGACCCTCGTCCTGAGGAGTTTGTAAATAAAATCGCGAATCATCAGATCATTCAGCTGCCCAGCAATCACATTCCAAGAGGACTTGTCCCTTTAGAAAGATTGTTCGATGGGAATGATGTGCCAGTAAAGGGAAAGGTCTCAAATGAAGATGCCGATACAACCGAATGCAACATTGGTTCACAGGAGGAGCCTAGATTCGTCAAATTGTCCAATAGCCTGACTAGTGAGCAGAGGGCCGAGTACACTAAGCTGCTGAGAGAGTTAGCCGATGTGTTTGCATGGGCATACGAAGACCTCAAGATGTATGACACATCTGTCATTGAGCATAAGATCTCGTTGAAGGAAGAAGCTAGGCCTTTCAGGAAGAAGCTAAGACAGATAAACCCCATGTTGCTTCACGTCACGGAGAAGGAAGTTAAAAAGTTGTTGGATGCACGAATCATTGTCCCCTTGAGATATTCCGAGTGGGTGGCCAACTTGGTCCTAGTAAGGAAGAAAAGTGGGGAAATCAGGCTTTGTGTCGATTTTAGAAACCTGAATAGAATCTCAAAGAAAGACAATTACCCCTTACCTAAGATGGAACACATATTGTAGAGGGTAACTGGAGCATCTAGGATATCCATGATTGATGGGTTTTCAGGGTATAATCAAATATCAGTCATGCCTGAGGACAGAGAAACGACAGCCTTCACCACTCCTTGGGGCACGTTCATGTATGCCAAAATGCCATTCGGGTTGATGAATGCAAGAGCAACATTTCAGCGACCCATGAACATAGCCTTCATCGGCAAAAAAGACCAGTTCGTAGTGATCTACCTAGACGACATCACGGTTTTCTCCAGGTCTGATAAGGAGCACCGCTGCCACTTAAGGAGAGTTTTTTCGAAGTGCCGGAGGTTTCATCTTTCCCTGAACCCCAAGAAGTCTTTGTTTGCTATGCAGGAAGGGAAGTTATTGGAACATATAGTATCGACAGAGGGAGTGAGAATTGATCCCAGCAGGGTGGAGGCAATTCAAGCCTTGTCACTTCCTAGGTCTAAAAAAGAGGTTCAGGCCTTTTTGGGGAAAATTAATTTTCTAAGGAGGTTTGTCTCGAATTTTGCCAAGCTAGTGAAACACATCACGGCCATGCTCAGGAAGGGAAACGAAGTGAAATGGACCGCTAAGCCCAGGGCCTCTTTCGACCAAATAAAAAGGGTATTGACTGAGGCACCTGTGCTTATCAGTCCCGACTATTCCAAATAGTTCCTAATTTTCTCCTTTGCTTCTTTTGATACAATGGTGGCGGTCCTATTGCAGAAAAATGAGGAAGGACATGAGCAGCTCATCGCCTTCTTCAGCAGGGCGTTAAGAGATGCAGAGAGCAGGTATGAAATAATGGAGAAGAAGGCCTATGCCTTAGTGAAAGCTCTTAAAGATTTCAGAGTCTATGTCTTGCATTCAAAAGTAACAGCATATGTTCCTTCAGTTTCCATGAAGGACATCCTTGTGCAGCCCGACATAGACGGGAAAAGAGGCCGATGGATCGCAAAAATTCTGGAATTTGACTTAGAAATAAAACCCACCAAGTTGGTTAAGGGGCAAGGTTTAGCCAAGCTACTGGTTGAATCCAATTGCGAAGCCTTGGGAGTTAGTTTTGTCAATACTTGCCTAGGATCTCAGTAAGCTGAATCACCTAGCCAAGGCTCACAAGATGGCTTATCGCTGGCAGAATGTGCCTGGTATCATGACATTCTGTATTTTCTGCAGGAGTTGAAGCCCCCCGATGGAATGGGAAAAAGTAAAGTGAGGGCTCTTAAGCTCAAGGCGGTCAGGTATTGCCTCATTGACCAAACCTTGTACTGGAAAGACCCTCTAGGGGTATTTCTGAGATGCCTG
>SNQJ01S0001778.1:204886-215568 GCA_010110895.2 Picea sitchensis | reverse complement strand
CAAGTGGTCAACACAGATGGATTCTGACTGCAACAGATTATTTCACCAAGTGGATAGAAGTTGTCCCCACCAGAAGCACATCACACAAATTAATTATTAGCTTCCTGGAGGATATCATAGCTCGATTTGGATGTCCCAGCAGAATCGTCACCGATAATGCTGCTTTATTCAGATCTGAACCTCTAATTAAGTTCTNTGCTAATTCACTCCACCCCCTACTATCCCCAGGGAAATGGTTTAGCGGAATCCTAAAAAAAAAGCCTGATAAAGATCATCAAAATATTATTAGAGGATAACAAAAGAGCCTGGGATTCAAAGTTGAAGTTTTCTTTATGGGCCGATCGTGTCACAACGAAGAAGTCTATGGGCACTTCCCCATTTCAACTAGTCTATGGAGTAGAGGCGGTTTTCCCTACTCAGCTCGCCATACCTGTGGCGAAGTTCTTTAAAGACTACGAGGGAGAACTAGATCATATGATCAGAAGAATTCATCAGATAGTGGAAGTGCAGCAGATCAGAGAACAAGTGAGGGACGCAGCTTATAGTCATCAGCAGAAGATCAAGTAGGCTTTTGATAGAAAAGTCACGAAAAAGGAGTTCGAGGTCGGGGACTTGGTATTTAAGTGGGACGCACGCAGACAGGATAAAGGCAAGCACAGCAAGTTCGACACCCTCTAGATCGGCCCCTTCAAAATCTATGAGATCTTCTCCAACAACACATATGGGTTGCAGGATCTGGAGGGTGAAGAGGTTTTCAACAGCCCAGTGAATGGGCATTTTCTAAAAAAATGTTTTATTTGAGCCTTAGGTGGCTCCTCTGTTTGTAAATATTATCTTTTAGTTCTTTGTTTAGTTTCTTTTTGTATGTTTTCGGCCTAATAAGTGATTCCATAGCCCAATAAAAAGGCACTGAATCTGCAGAAGGATTTCTTAGAGCATCACAGGGACGACTCTATCCCCCATGGAGCCTAATGTTAGAGATAATTCTTGTCTTGGGCTCGAGAGCATTCGGGTCTGCAAGTTACGCGAGAAGCGCCTGAGCGCAGCATGGAAAAATCTCGTTTTTCGACTTCCAATCAAGCGAGTGGGCCAAGTATGTCGTCAACAGCCAGGATCCATGTATAGAGAAGATCAACGATCGGCGGGTAATCGCGGTTAGCAGAGTTGCGCCAGGATTAGTGCAATGGATAGAGCTTATATATCACCGAGAAGATCTCAGTCGTCCATCCAGATGGACACGCGGTGTGCAATTAGGCTCCTCACCTTTTCGCCCATCGCGGCTTTGAAACATAAGGACTAGCTCCTCCCAGGTGCGAGACACGAAGCACCGAAAGTGTCCAGGACTCAGGCCCACAGTATCGTCGAAATGTTTTCAGCCATCCATCCAGAGGGGACACCTGGCAGTAAGTAGAGCCATCTCGACGCCTCGCTCATCGCAACTCCAATGCGCAAAAAACAACTCCATCATATCCCGATACGCGAAGTAGCGAGAGCATTCAGGACCTGGGGCCCACAACAGCGTCGAGTGAAGTTAGGACCGTCATATCCAGAGGGCATGCGGCGCCAGATTAAAGTCGTCTCGTTGTTTCTCTCGTCATGATTTCAAGAAGCAAGGATTAACTCCTTCCGTTCGCAAACGCCGAAAGCGCCTTGGGGATAAGCGCGCGGTCATAGCCCATGATCATTTGTGAAGGAAAAAGATGTTCAGGAAGGGCCGAAGATGCCATGCATAATTCACAGAAGGAATTGTCGCGACCTCCAAAGTGCCATTTGATCCGACCTCGGTCTTGTTTCCCGTCTGAAGTAAATGACGACAAGAGTGGGTGGTTGAAACCTCATTTCCTTCATTAATTGAGGGGATGGAGGGTCTGGCAAACCATCTGCTCGAGGAAGTCATGTGTATCGAGTTTCTCAAAAACGCCATGCCGAAGTCCTCAACTCGACAGAGAAGTCTGGGCACGCTAGCCCAGTACTTAATGGTTCAGCTTCCCTCCTTACAGGAGCCATGTGTAGTTAAGATGACACTTAAAGAAAGATATCAGTACTAGTTTGACTGAAGACACACCAAGCCTTGGGCGACTGGGCACGCCTCTGTTAGGCGATTTTCTCTGAGTATATAAACTCAGTCTTTGTATTTTGTAAGGTATCGATGGTAGAGCAGAGCTCCCTACTATAAAGTTTAACAGACATTCTAGTTTGTTGGATATGCATTTGTATATGAGATATCTTGTTTTATGACAGACAGTTTTTCTCAGTCCATCTAATTTTCGTCTCATGCTAAGAGAGTTCGTGATTGACTGAGTCGCACGAATTATTGCAGTTCTGTTATGATAAATGATTTATCGTTGCATTATTGTATTCTTTGGTTTTCTGTATTTAAGTCCAAGAAGACCTTGTGTTTGGATGCCTTCTTCTACAGTCTGTTAGGAACCTATCGTTTATAACAGACCTTCGCACTCTTCCCATATAAGTCTTCCGCCTGTTCGCCCTTTACTACAACTCACTGTCTGAAGTTTATAAAGACCTCACTCACCTATGCATGCCTAGCCTAGTTTTGGAGTTGGAATGATATCATTTTGAGTTGGCTTCCATTCGTTCACCCCATCTATAAACAAACCGTGACATAAAACTTATGGGCATCGGGCTCTGCTCCTGCTAGCAATCCAGGAGTGACTTCCGTCACCAACACATGGTATTCCTAAAATGGTGATTTCGAATAGAGACGTAAAATTTACTTCTGCTTTTTGGAAAGAATTATTTGCATGGCTACATACTAATTTGAATTTTAGCATGAGTTATCATCCACAAAAGGATGAACATACTGAAAGAACAAACCAAATCGTAGAATATATGCTCTGCATGTACGTGAGAACAAAACCAAGCAAGTGGGAAGACTACCTGCACTTGGTAGAATTTACATATAACAATGGGTACCAAACTTCTGCTAAATTGAGCCCCTTCGATGTACTATATGACAAAAAGTGTATGAATCTAATTAGTTGGGATAACTCGGTTGACAGACTCATGGTTGGACCAGATATGCTCCAAGAAATGGATAGTACGATAAGAAAGGTACAACAAAACTTAAAAGAGGCACAGGACAAAAAAAAAAGCTATGCGGACCAGAAACGAAGACACTTGGAGTTCCAAGTGGGAGATCATGTTTACTTAAAAGTCAAAGCCCAGAGAAGTTCACTAAAGCTAGGGAATTGTGCCAAGTTGGCACCCAGGTTTTGTGGGCCCTTCAAGATACTAGCTCGAATTGGACCCATAGCATATCAACTTGCACTTCCAACGAATCTAAAAATTCATAATTTATTTCATGTTTCTTTGTTAAACAATTATGTTCATGAACCTACTCATATTATCGATTGTAAATTGGTGCAGGTGGAACCAGAAGGAGAGTTCCAGGTGGAACCCCTGCGTATTCTAGACTAGAAATAAATAACACTTCGAAACATAGTCGTCGCTCAGGTAAAGGTGCAATGGAAGCACTTTAGCCCAGAGGAGGCCACTTGGGAGTTGGAGGGAGATTTGCGGAAATCTCATCCAATCATGTTCCAAGAAAGGAATGAACATTGAGGACAGTGTTTTGTTGAAGGGGGAAAGGATGTAAAATCCCCAAAAATAAGTAATTTTTGAATTTGAAATTTCTTAGGAAATTTAGTTTGTTTTTGGTAAATTCAAAATTGGAAAATTGTTGCCATTTATGGCAATTCTGAATTTCGAATTTGGTTAATTATAATTAATAATTATGACTGTTGGGAAGAGATATGATTTGAACCAACTAACTACTTGACTTTGAAACTTGTATGAAACAAAATATTTTATAATTATTGCAAGAGGAAAAATGGAACAACCATGTTGAAATCAGTTGACCATGACTCCATGAGTGGGGAACATGTTCGAACTACCTCAGGGTTGATTGTTACAAGTGGAAAATCAAGAATTTGGCCATTGACAGCCCTTGAAAATCAGGGATTTGGAAAGCTGCGAAAATTCCCAAGGGGAAAAGACCCAGGCATTTTTGTTTTTTGATATATAGAATATGTGAGGAGGCAGGACGCTACGTAGTATGCTAGGGAAAATATCATTGATTTCTTGTTGTTATGAACACTACTTGTTGACTGTGAGGCAAAGAGAAGATTGATGAAATTGAAAGGAATTTGTTGAGGAGGAGTTCCGAGTTATCCCTCATGGATTCATGGTCAGGCTAGGGGGTGAACATGACAAGTGATTTGGCTACCCTATTCTAAGGTTGGGAGGAACATGGTTGTTCCATTTGTTGTTCGGAAAATTATTCACATATGCTCATTTCTCCTTGTTTTTTAAATTTCATTTCAATTTATTGACCGATATGTTTCCATCTATTTTAGATATGATTGAAGTATTTTATGTTTACTAAGTTCTAGAAAATGTCGTGCAAGTAGGATAGAGTCTCACAACATTTCTGTAATTTGTGGAATAAAAATCATGTTCAGTAACTTACATGGAAATGAAAATTTGAATGGGGAGATATACCAGGGAAGTAACTATGTTAATGAATTTCTACCCTGTTAATTATATTAGAAATTACTATCAGTCTGACACATCTTATACATCCGAACTTATTGTTTACATTAGAATAAAATTTATTGTTCGCTATTCTGAAGTAAACCTGACAGTTATAGATAATACCTACTAATTTAAATATTTATTCTTCCTATGGAGCATCTTGTGAATTTGGACGTTGATCCTACCACGTTTAAATACAACTGTGTAAATAACTGTATATACATAATAGAAATTAACTGTGTATACAAACATATATATCAATATACATATAGAGAGAACCCCATGATGTGTTATACTCACTTCTAAAAACTTTAGGTATGTATGTCAATAGATATTAAGGTAATGAAAGGTGATTAAAACTATCTGGTTATAATTTCCAAGTTTTGAAAATATTAAATCAAATTAACCTTTCAACACAAACAAAATTCTCCTCAGACGGGGTGCCATGCAGACCACCCAAGACACATGGAGAGGAGCCAGGCCTAGCCTTAAATGAGGCTGGCCAACCCCCATCCCCTCAGCATTTAAGAGGGGAACAGACTCCATCCACCGCCCTCTTGGAACAAGAATTTCCCCTCACACAATAAGTCTAGTTATGACGCTCACCCACACATAATCCTTAATGGCATCGAACGTCCCGCCGATTCTCTTAGCCTGCCCACACCATGTTTTTCTCCACTTCATTTTCTCTCTACACCCAAGCTGTATCTAGAAACCTTGGAGAAGACATCCTCCTACCTTCACCATCCCCCCCACTTGCATCCCTAGCCTGATTCCTCGCGAACGAGGAAACCCTCATCGAGGAGTAGCCTGGAATTCCTATGTCGCTTGGAGAAAATTCTTACAAGCAATGGAATAGGCTCTTTCCATCGCCCGGACCCAACTTCAATGTAGCAGAATTGGAAGTAATGTGACTCCGGTTGCACAACCATCGTCGAGCCTCCAGTCGCAACATTCATTGTGGAGCCTCCAATTACAACAACCATTGTGGCACCTTCGGTTGCAGCAGTCATTGGGGAGCCTCCGGTTGTGGCATCCATCGAGGAGCATCCCACTGCATTCATCATAGAGGAAATCCTAGAGGAGGTTGTTCAAGAGATCTCAGAGCTGCTTCTTTTCACATTTCTGGACAATTGGGATCCACCAAGTGATTTCAGAGTGGGAGCCTTCCTGTCTGGCCCAGAGGAGGATCATGGCAGAAAAATGAAGGTAACAAAGGATGAAGCCTTCACCTGTTATGTGGAAGAGGAGACCCCAACGTACTTGAACCCTTAGGATGCAGAACTAAAGCAGACTGGGAAGGAAAACACAAGCGAGCCAATCGAAGAAGAGCCAAGCGAGCATCATGGAAAGGCCAAGGAGGATGGTACAATCTTCATGCCACCTCCCATATGTTTCATGCAAACTCAATGGACTGACCTGCCACCTCTACTCCATCCAGACTTGATCAATTTGGTTTTTGACTTGAGGAGCCAAATGGTGGATCGCGCCTATCATGGCACCCTCATGTGCCAATGTGTGGAAATTCTCTTTGATGCCTATTCCAATGCGCCATTGGGACAATGATGCCCCACCTTCCTGCAACACTTTGTCATTCTAGCCAAATCACATGCACCGGATGCGGACACCACCTCAGATTCCACCGGGTATTAGCCATGTTCTTGTTCAAAGATTACAGTCTGTCTTTTATAGTTTTTAATATGATTTTATTTATATCTTGAAAGACACTATGCACAGCTAAGACAATGACTCAGCACCAATCTTGGTTTCCTTTGGGCGGGATTGATGGAAAACTGGTTTTACTGAACAAGGGTTCACTCCGTTCCAGTTTCCAATTCATCAGAAGAACAGAGGGTAATCCAACAACAAATGTACTTTTTGATATCTAATATAGAAGGAACTACCCACATTTTTACTTAAAAAAAAAAAAAAACACAAACAAAATTATGGAACGAAATGTCAAAAGAATAATGATTCATTTTACCTAGAAATGAAATAGAGATTTTGGACGCATACTCCGTTAAAATTTATAATGTTGTTAAGTGAACGAAGAAACGTGACAACTACTATAGATACCATGCATACGAAACATTAAATTACAATAATGCAGGAGTAACTAAAAGTAGGAAATATACTTCTCAAAAACATAAGGATTGATATAATCTTCATAAATAATCTAACCAACATATCGATAAAGACAAATTTTTAATCGTTCTGTGTTGCCTTGCTTTTCATTATAAGTATATAAGAGAAGAGTTATGTGTTTTTTAACATTAAATTTCAACCCAACTCAAGATACTGGAATTAGGGATATTCTCGACCTACGCAGGCACTGCGTTATAATCTCCCATAGGGAATACTATTACAACATTGTTTTTTGCTAAATAGAAACTGAGCTTCGAATTGTACATAGTATGGTATTCAAACATGGAAGCTTCATCTTTAGAATCTATGACGATAAGTCCCGAGGATCCTAAAAGAAATCGAATACCTTTTCCATGAGAGGATTCCCAAGAATCCGAGGGCTCGGAGGTCCAACCCTGCAAAGAGAGAAAGTAAAGTTCATTAGTAATTATCAATAAATAATACATCTACTTACACGCGGCATACATAATTGAATCACCGAAATATAAATGATTATTATAAATTCTTAATAAAGCATAGAATTAAATTTCCTAGGTTACTTATTTAATAAAGACGAATTCAGGGTAGGGTCAAATGATACTTAACTCGGGCTTCTGGTAACAAACCGCCCTTCCTCTACGCTTTCCTGAGATGCCATTTGTGATCCCAATTGGGATGGAAGTAGTACGAGTCGCCTAATGGGTACCCTCGCAGTATCAAGGGCCCATCATTAGTATTGGGTATCAAGTCTTTATTCAATCATCAGAAAGAAAATATTTAAACAATAACCAATAAATTAATGAAGTAAAAAAAAAATGGATCATAGATTGAATTAATAATTCGATCCTTTTTTTTTATCAGTCCCTGTGAAATAAAATAAAGACCCCAAGTTAAAAATGGTGGTTTTTACCGCTACCGTAACCTAATAGACTTAAAGGGGAAAACTTTAAATCAGAGGGCATCACTTATAAACTGGAAGGAGACTAATACAATCGGTCATATGATAGATCTAGGTATCATAAGGAGGACGGTGTAATGATGAATCTGAATTTACAAACCCTTATTATTTTTCACTATTTGTGTATGAATCTCTTGGGTTACGACAAGCCTAGTAGACGACCGAGTATGACTGTAGTGTTCAGACAAAAATTAGACTACATTTTCTTAGGATAAAATCTCATTAACCCGAAACAAAAACTTTAATACCTCGAAACCTCTAGTCCAGGGATTTCAGAGCTACGCGATTTGGTCACAACCAAAGGAACGAAAGAAAAAAAAACTCTAATTATAAAACAACGTGAAGTGAATGACCTCCATACGGTCAAAAGGTTCATCATGTACTAGAATGAGAAACTTTAGATATACAATCCATGAAAGTATAAAGTCAACCATAAAATAAAACTAGGCAAGGAGTTATACCGAGTAGTATGATATCTGAGAGTTCAAATAAAGAATGGCATTTGTATCGAATGCACAAATCCTAAGAACATAGAACAAGCAACAAGATTTTTCACAGGGGGTAATGACCTTACCCTTGTGTTTTTTAAAATAACTGGTACAGAGGTATAGGGAGCCTACGTTAAAGACCTAAGCACTGTTGGGATTAAATCCAACGTTCCAAGTCTATACCAAACCACGAAAACAAGCTAGGAATTTTTCGAAATCACTCGTCATGCAAGAATCATTTATTAACACACAGAGAGAAAGAGAGCTCGGATTAAAACATTTTTAAGGAAATTCTTACCTCGCTCAAAGTGGCATCCAACCAGAAGGCATCTTAATGTTTCTCCCGCCCAGAATGATATCCAAGATCATGAGTCCCTGGACATGACTCTGAGATGAATAGAAACATAGACAATCGTGTAATGTTTCACAATTACGCAGCGCCGAGAGGGAAATGAAACAATAACACTAGAAATTGCATTACGAGTAGAGTAATGATGAAGACCTGTAGACCGTAATTAATCCATGTGAAAGGTGCAAGCTGCCAAAATTATAGTGGGCGCAGTAAGTTGAACCTTACACCAAACGATCACACCACAGGGCATCATAAATGTCATAGGTAGGTTAATTAAATCAAGACAGTGTCCCCTACAGTTTCGTTTTAATGGGGAAACTACTTTGGTGGTCCAATTGAGGTATTTTTTCACCTCACTACCAATTCTGGTTACATGTTCAATCTCGTCGATCGGTGCACTAACCCTTAAGCTCTAGTTATTTAGCATGGAGCTGAGAAAACAACAAGAAAGGGTTAGTTGCAACAAACGTTATCCATGACCCCTCGATCCATGACTTGAGTGATACCTTACCCTAAGGGTCGTGTTTTTTTTCTTATCCAACGTTTCCCATAGTAGTCCTAGGATATGTGCATATAAAGGGAAATCCTAAAACATATCTATTTATGTAAGTGGGATGTATTTCCCAAACAATTACGATGATTAGTTTTTGAGTTTCTTGCACCTCTAATGAGGGAAGGATAAATTTATTTATATGTATATGAACCTATATAACTTACCCTATGATGAGGAAGGCAAGTGTGAGTTATGTGTGGTAAGGAATAAAACAAAAACAAAGAGACAATGAAACTATTCAGTATTATAATTTAATGAATGCCTGAGAGGTTTACGAAGACAAACGAACAATTTGAAGTATCCTAATTAAAAAGAAAAAAACAATTATGTAAATTTTGAGGTACATTACAAAGAATTTTCCCTAATTCTCACAGTCAACATGAACCATAGTCAACAAGGTCATAGGCCAGGTTCCATACAGTTCTTATCAACAACGAAAAACACATTGAATTTCATGGTGAGTGTCACCTAAGATTCTAAGGTCACGATTCGGTATGAGAATGAGTTATGATAGGCATCAAGGGATGTATGTAGAGAATCCCAAGAGGATTCGAGAATTTAATACAGGGATATACCCCTTACATTCTTCATGACTATCAAGTTAATGAATTCGAAGAAAAAAAATTGGAATCCAACACTTACTGCGTAAGGGAAAGATCTCCCTCGGATTTAACCTAATCCCAAATGGGATTTAATGATAAATTGAGAAGCAAAGAGAAATGCAGAGAGAAAGAATAGAACAGTATATTGAAATGTATGAATAAATACTGAACTTGGTTACAATGCAAGAAGGTTGATCTATATAGGCTCAAGAAAGACAAAAATAGAAAGTACAACTGTCCAGTACAGCTGGCAGTGTACAGTCAGACTGTTGAGGTTACATTATGTTTAACACTCCCTCTTAAACTCAATAGTTACAGTCATTAGCACTGACTATGCCTAAGTGTTGTCTCTGAAAATCAAAAACCGACTTTCATAGTGGCTTTGTAAAGATATCAGCAAGCTGATCTCGAGAACCACAAAATTGTAGTGCAATATCCCCATTATTGACTAGCTCTTGTATGAAATGAAAATGAGTGTCAATGTGTTTACTTTTCTTGTGAAACACATGGTTCTTGGATAATGCAATTGATGATGTATTGTCACAGAAAATAGGAGTTGGATCCTTTTCTGTATGTGACATGTCTGTCAATATTATTCTCAGCCATACAGCTTGACATGAAGCTGAGGTAGCAGCTACATACTCTGCCTCTGCAGAAGATATTGATACAATTGGCTGCTTCTTTGATGCCCATGAAATCAGGTTCGTGCCCAGTTGAAAAACATATCCTGATATGCTTTTCCTTTCATCTAGGTTGCTTGCAAAGTCACTATCTGTGTAACCAGAGAGTTGATTACTATCAGATTTACTGTACCATAAACCGAAATTTATTGTTCTTGTTACATATCTCAAAATTCGTTTTGCCATTTTCCAATGAGAATCTTTGGGTGATTCCATGAATTTGGAAACAAGGCTGGCTGCATACATAATGTCAGGCCTAGTTGCTGTAAGATACAACAAACTGCCTACTAAACTTTTGTATAGGGTAGAGTCCACTATAGGACCTTCATCAATCTTGCTCAACTTTGTGCCTAAAGGTATGGGGGTTTCTG
>SNQJ01S0001778.1:185322-199354 GCA_010110895.2 Picea sitchensis | reverse complement strand
CAAATTCTTGGAATTACTCAGGTTTGTGCCTTATATCCGGGAGGACAAATGATGCAGGAGCATCGCCAACATGTCAAGCGAGCCAGTACCAACACACATTTTTGAAAACTTTTTGGGATTGTTGCGCAAATCTTAAATGAACCGTTACGATGAGGCGCACTTGTATATTGTAAATGGACCTTGAGCGGATAGCTCTCGTCCTTTAGTAGATAGACCGGAATTTAAGATAGTTAATGCAGGTAGATAGTATTTTAATTCATAGATTAGACAGTTTTAGGAGCTGGAGGGAAAAAGGATATAGACACCCTCATTGTACATTGTATTATTATCAATCCAAGAAGAACAAGAGCAAGCAGAGAGAGCTGTGTAGACACCCATGTATAGACATTTGAATTAATAGAAGAGTTCTGATTCAAATTCATGGTTTCTGTTGTTCTCTGTGAGTTTGATGTTGATATGCTCATGAATGTTTTCTTCCTGTTATACATTTTCTTTTATATGTTGTGTATGTGATTTTATGTGTGAATTGAAGTTTGAGAGAAGGAAAGAATGAGTTTCAATTGTTTCTCTATTTGAGGCAAGAGATTCCTGCAAGGAGTGTAGTCGAATTGTCCGCAAGGAGTGTGCAGGCCAACGAAGCTTCAGGTTTACGAACTTGAGCAAATTTTTGAGAGACTATTGCTGCAGGAGTGCGCAGAGTCCAGGAACTTCAACACTTAGATGTTTTTTGAGGGACTGCCGCAAGTAGTCCGTGCAAAGGGGTTTTCTGAAGGACGTGAGAGTCGTGAGAAATATCAGGAGGTATAAAACCTTGAGTAATCACCAAGGGAAGCGCAGACAAGTTGTGCCTGGAAGGCTTGCAAGAAGTGTCATGAGTTATGCGCAAGTGGACGGGTTCTGCAGAGGAACACTTAGTCAGTCGGTGGATCAAGAAAGGGAGAATGGACGGTTGAAATCCTTCGGGGAGATCTCGTGAAGTTTCGAGGGTTGTTAGATCTCGTAGAAGCGCAAGGAGGTTACGGCGAGAACATCCGAAGGTTTAAAGCTCAGGAGGGCAAAGCCATTGATCTGAGTCACAAGGACCGTCAGATCTACATGAGATATCGTGTATCGGGGATTTGCGAGTCGAAGCTCCAAGTTGTTGCAACGAGAATTGCGATATCGCGATCCGTGAATATCCCGACAAGCCCAGAACCGTCCATTATTGGGGACACGTGTCAGGAGATTCCAAGGAGTTAGGTCTCGGAGCATCGAAGATTTCAGGGACAAGGTATTCTTGCAGTGTGAAATCACGATACGTGATATCCTGACAAGTCACAGGATAGTGTGGGCCACAGGAAGGTTAGTGGAGGACAGGTGGCGTACCATATCGGGGATCAGGAAAAGGCAAGTCCCGAATCCATTGACATCAGGATTCGCGATCCCGCGAATTCTGAAGTCTCGATAGAAGTGACGGGAGGTGGAAAAAGTTAACTCGCGCGTGTGCATTGGAGTTTCGTCATGTCAGGTATCGGGAGTTGGTAAATTGCAGTGTTCGATATTGCAAGCAGCAAAATCATGATAAGAAGACTTCCGACAGGGGAAAGTCAGCGTTGACTGGTCAGCAGGTCTCGGGGATTCGAGAGCCCAGTGATCGACCATTAGACTCGCGAAGTCGCGAGTTCCGATTTCCCGATAAGTGAAGAGAAGGGGAATCGCGAGAAGAGATCTGTGGGTGTAGATTTCCCAACAGGGAAATAGAAGAGCTATTCAAGAGTTCTTCGGGTCGAGAAGAAGGAAGATCCTATGGGAGCAGCGTGCCTGCAGGTGCAGCTGCGTCAAGAGTGGTATTAGAGATCAGAAAGACTCTTTTCTTTCTGTAGCAGAGTGAAGAAAATTCACCATGCCTCCCAGGAGAGAAAGACAATCACCTGATCCGGAGGATAGGAAGGTGAGAAGAAGAGGCAGACAGATGGTAGATCTAGCCATAGAAAGGAAAATGCGTGATCTCCGAGCTAGACTTGAAGACATGGAGACAGCGCAAAGACGCACAACTAGTGCAGGGGATCTCAGTGATTCCGATAGTGAAATAGAGGTTGAACATGAAGAGGAAGTTGCAGCCGAGGATGCAGCAAATGAATGTCTAATCAAAGCTATTGCAAGAATGGGTGCAAAGGCAAAGATGGACATTTCAGTTTACGAGGGGAATCTGGATGCAGAAGAGCTTCTAGACTGGATTAGAGCTCTTGACACCTACTTCGATTATGAAGATGTCGAAGAGGATAAGAAAGTCAAGCATGTTGTCACATGCTTGAAGGGACACGCAACATTATGGTGGGACGAGATACAAGCAGACAGACGCTGCAAGGGAAAGAAAAAAATTAAAAGTTGGGATCGAATGATTGCGAAGATGAAGGCGAAGTTCATCCCAAGAAACTATCAAATTACTTTGTTCAAGAGAATGCAGAACCTGACACAGAAGCTGATGACAGTGAAAGAATACACTAAGGAATTCTATCGACTGAACATAAGAGCAGGTCATCGGGAGAGCGATGATGATAAAGTTTCCAGGTACATGAATGGCATGAGATATGATATCCAGGAAGAGATGAGCATGGTAACCATCCGAATGATGGAGGATTCTTATCAGATGGCTCTGAAAGCTGAAGAGAAGCTAAGCTGAAAACAGAGTCAGAGGGGCCGAGGCAGAAGCCATCCCAGAGGCAAAGCAGTTGCCCAGGACAAATACCAGAAGCCCAAGGAGGAATGGAAGAAACCTCATACTCGTACTGAGAGAGGTGGAACCTCACAGAGAGGGCCATACGTTGAACAGAAAGGACAACATAATGAGGGAGATTATGCTGACAACACCACTTTTCCTCGTACCATGGGTAGAGGAAGAGGAAGAGGAAGAGGTGGAGTAATCACTTTCTTCACGTGTGGAAAGAATGGGCATAAGTCATACGAGTGTCCAGAGAAAAAGAAGGACATCGGGGAATCTCACATCACCGAAGCACAGAGGCGGGATGTTGAGGCGGAAGACGCAGAAGGCGGAAGGTCGTTGATGATGCATAAAGTCCTTTTGACACCTGAGAAGGAGGTGGAGAGTTCAGCTCAACGGACCAGACTTTTCAGAACAGCTTGCAAGACCAAGGATAGGGTATGCAAGGTTATCATGGACAGTGGTAGCACATATAATCTCATTTCTACATAGATGGTAGAGAAGCTGGAGCTGGAGACGAGTGATCATCCAATCCCATACAGAGTTTCATGGCTACAAAAAGGACACCAGGTAACTGTCACTAAATAGTGCTTGGTTGAATTTAAGATAGGAGGATATAATGATAAGATCTTATGTGATGTCATTCCTATGGATGTATGTCATATATTGCTGGGTATACCATGGCAATATGACATAAATGTGATTCATGACGGGAGAATGAACACATATACCCTAGAGAAAAATGGGAGGACACACATGTTGCTTCCAATTAAAGATAAGGAGGTGAAGTCGAAAGTAAGCAACACAATACTTCTCATGAGTGGGAAGGAACTTCTTATAGAGGTGAAGAAGAAAGAAGATCCACAATTCTTTGTGGTCAGAAAGCTAAAATTTGTTTTGTTTATCACAAGAGTGGATGATCTACCAGAGAAGATACAGAAACTACTGGAAGAGTTCGCTGAAATCATGGTGGACGAATTACCTTATTCGTTGCCACCAATAAGAAGCGTGAGTCATCATATAGACCTCATACCAAAAGATAGTTTTCTGAATAAAGCCATGTACAGGTTGACACCACAGGAAAATGAGGAGGTTAAAAGACAGGTCCAGGAGTTGTTGGACAAAAGGTTAGTCAAGGAAATCTTGATTCCGTGTGTTGTTCCAATAGTACTCAGTCCAAAGAAAGACGGAGGCCGGAGGATGTGTACTGACTCAAGGGCCATCAACAAGATAACCATCAGGTACAGATTTTCGTTGCCAGGAATGGATGATCTGATGGATTGCCTGAGTGGAGAAAAATACTTTTCAAAGATTGATCTGAAAAGTGGATATCACCAGATTCGCATGAGAGAAGGCGATGAGTGGAAGACAACGTTCAAGACAAACGAAGGTTTATATGAATGGATAGTCATGTCGTTTGGCTTGACGAATGCACTGAGTACCTTTATGAGGTTAATGAATGAAGTCCTGAAGGAGTTCATCGGGAAGTTTGTCATCGTGTATCTAGATGACATATTAATTTTCAGCAAGACAAAGGCTGAGCATCTGAAGCATTTGGCCATTGTGATGAAGAAGCTACAGCAGGAGAAGCTGTTGATAAATATGAAGAAGTCCTCATTCATGAAGACAGAGATAATTTACCTGGGTTTTGTTATATCTGTGAATGAGTTGAGGATGGATCCAGATAAAGTGGAAGTGATTAAGAATTGGTCATCACCGAGAAATATTTTTGAGGTGAGAAGTTTTCATGGTTTGGCAAGTTTCTACCGAAAGTTCATTAGGAATTTCAGTGGGATTAGCGCAGCGATGATAGATACAGTGAAGAAACAGCATAAGTCTTTTCACTAGACAGCAGAGGCTGAGAAGAGCTTCAATCTATTGAAGCAGAAGATCACAGAACAACCGGTTCTGGCATTACCGGATTTCATAAAGACATTTCAGGTGAAATGTGATGCAAGCGGGTTTGCCATAGGAGCGGTCTTGAGTCAAGAAGACAGACCGATTGCATATTTCAGTGAGAAGCTTAATGAAGCAAAGTTGAAGTACTCCACATATGATAAGGAATTCTATGCTATCATACAGGCATTGAAGAAGTGGAGGCATTACTTGATTCCAAAGGAATTTGTTTTATATAGTGATAACCATGCGTTACAGTTTGTGACTCGACAGGAAAATTTGAATCAGAGACATGTAAAATGGGTAGAGTATATGCAAAATTTCACGTTTGTGATTAAACACATTTCGGGTACTGCTAACAAAGTGGTTGATGCTTTGAGCAGGAAGTGTTTGCTATTGCAGGAGTTCTTAGTCAAAACGCTGGGTTTTGATGATCTCAGGGACATGTATGCAGATGATAAAGATTTCAAGGAAGTGTATGAAGAAGCTGAGAATCCAGTTCTCAAATAAAGAAGTCCTTGGATAGACTACATGATCCAGGAAGGGTTGTTGTTTAAGGGAAATCAATTGTGTATTCCGAATTGCTCCATGAGGGAGAATCTGTTGAAGGAGAAGCACAGTGGTGGATTAGCAGGACATTTTGGCCATGATAAGACATTTGTGAATTTGAGCGAGTCATACTTTTGGCCAGGGATGCGGTTAGAGGTCAAGTGGTTTGTAGACAGATGTAGAGTTTGCCAGCATTCAAAGGGAAGGAAGCAGAATGCAGGATTTTATCAGCCATTGCCCATACCAGAAAGGTCGTGGGGGGAAATAAGCATGGATTTTGTATTGGGATTGCCAAGGACACAAAGAGGTGTTGATTCAGTCTTTGTGGTTGTGGATAGGTTTTCCAAGATGGCACATTTTATCCCATGCCAGAAAACCAGTGATGCGACTCACATCGCAAATATGTTTTTCAAGGAGGTCATTCGACTTCATGGATTGCCGAAAAGCATAGTTTCGGACAGAGACACAAAGTTCATAGGGCATTTCTGGAGGACACTATGGAAGAAGCTGGGGACTAATTTGATGTTTAGTTCTACTTATCATCCTCAGACGGATGGGAAAACGGAAGTGGTGAACAAAAGTCTGGGAGACTTGCTGAGAAGCTTGGTGACAGAGCACCATAGCAGCTGGGACAACATATTATCACAAGCGGAGTTCGCCTACAATGATTCAGTGAACAGGAGCACAGGCCGAAGTCCATTTCAGGTTGTTTATGGGATGCAGCCGAGAGGATTTTCTAAACTAAAGAATTCAGAACAGACTGCGACTAGCAGTGCTAGTGCAGAAGAATTCACTGAAGCGATGAAGGAACTTCACAGCAGGGCGAAGGAGCGATTGCTAAAATCAAGCCAGGAATATAAGCGCAGATCAGATAAACATTGGAAACAACTTCAGTTTGAAGTTGGTGATCTTGTTCTGGCACATTTGAGGAAAGAAAGGTTCCCAAGAGGAACATACAATAAGCTAAAGATGAAGAAAATCGGGCCATGTAAGGTCTTGAGAAAATTCGGAGAAAATGCTTATGAGATCGAGTTACCTGATGGGATCGGGATATCTCCGATATTCAATGTTGCAGATTTATACCCATACAGAGCTGGAGAAGCAGAGACTGGATCTGAGCAGCCAGTGATCCAGTGGATGAAACAGATGCCAGTTGGAGAGAAGCCGCAAATGGAATGCATACTGGACAAGAGAGTGGGTAAGAAGACCAAAAGGAAAGAATACTTCGAGTATCTGGTCAAGTGGAAGAATCATCCAGTTGAAGATGCCAGCTGGGAGAATGAAGTGGAGATACAGAAGCATGGACAGACCGTGCAGGAGCTCATGGATAGGAGCCCATGAAAATTTTCAAGAGAGGGAGTATGATGCAGGAGCATCGCCAACACGTCAAGCGAGCCAGCATGGAAGCGGAGGACAGCTAGATAAACCGCCACACATTTTTGAAAACACTTTGGGATTGTTGCGCGAATCTTAAATGAACCATTAAGATGAGGTGCACTTGTATATTGTAAATGGACCTTGAGCGGATAGCTCTCGTCCTTTAGTAGATAGACCGGCATTTAAGATAGTTAATGCAGGTAGATAGGATTTTAATTCATAGATTAGACAGTTTTAGGAGCTGGAGGGAAAACGTATATAGACACCCTCATTGTACATTGTATTATTATCAATCCAGGAAGAACAAGAGAAAGCAGAAAGATCTATGTAGACACCCATGTACAGACATTTGAATTAATAGAAGAGTTCTGATTCAAATTCATGGTTTTTGTTGTTCTCTGTGAGTTTGATGTTGATATGCTCATGAATGTTTGCTTCATGTTATCAATTTTCTTTTATATGTTGTGTATGTGATTTTATGTGTGAATTGAAGTTTGAGAGAAGGAAAGAATGAGTTTCAATTGTTTCTCTATTTGAGCCAAGAGATTCCTGCAAGGAGTGCAGTCGAATTGTCCGCAAGGAGTGCGTTGACAAATGGTTCAGATAGAGATAACTTTTGTCTCATTCATTCCAAGGGTACAGTTGGGCATAGGAGCCGTGAAAGGAGTGCGCAGGCCAGCGAAGCTTCAGGTTTGCGAACCTGAGAAAATTGTTGAGAGACTAGTGCTGCAGGAGTGCACAGAGTCCAGGAACTTCAACGCTTAGATGTTTGTTGAGGGACTATCGCAAGGAGTGCGTGCAAAGGGGTTTTCTGAAGGACGTGAGAGTCATGAGAAAGCTCAGGAGGTATAAAACCTTGAGTAATAACCAAGGGAAGCACAGAAAAGTTGTGCCTGAAAGGCTTGCAAGAAGTGTCGCGAGTTACATGCAAGTAGATGGGTTCCGCAAAGGAACACTTAGTCAGTCGGTGGATCAAGAAAGGGAGAACAGACGGTCAAAATCCTTCAGGGAGATCCCGTGAAGTTTCGAGGGTTGTTAGATCTCGTGGAAGCACAAAGAGGTTACGGCGAGAACCTCCGAAGGTTTAAAGCTCAGGAGGGCAGAGCCGTTGATCCGAGTCACAAGGACCGTCAGATCTACACGAGATATCGTGTATCGGGGATTCGCGAGTCGAAGCTCCAAGTTGTTTCAACAAGAATTGCGATATCGTGATCCGCGAATATCCCGACGAGCCCATAACCGTCCATTATTTGGGATGCGTGTCAGGAGATTCCAAGGAGTCAGGGCTCGAAGCATCGGAGATTTCAGGGACAAGGTATTCTTGTAGTGTGGAATCGCGATACGCGATATCCCGACAAGTCACAGGATAGTGTGGGCCACAGCAGGGTTAGTGGAGGACAGGTGGCGTACCATATCAGGGATCGGGAAAAGGTAAGTCCCGAATCCATTGACACCAGGATTCACGATCCCGCGAATTTCGAAGTCCCGATAGAAGTGACGGGAGGTGGAAAAAGTTAACTCGTGCTTGTGCGTCGGAGTTTTGTCACGTTGGGTATCGGTAGTCGGTAAATCGCAGTGTTCGATACTGTGAGCAGCGAAATCGTGATAAGGAGAGTTCCGACAGGGGAAATTCAGCGTTGACTGGTCATCGGGTCTTGGGGATTCGAGAGCCCAGTGATCGACCATTAGACTCGTGAAGTCGCGAGTTCCGATTTCCCGATAAGTGAAGAGAAGGGGAATCACGAGAAGAGATATGTGGGTGCAGATTTCCCAACAGGGAAATAGAAGAGATATTCAAGAGTTCTTTGGGCTGAGAAGAAGGAAGATCCTGTGGGAGCGACGTGCCTGCGGGTGCGGCTGCATCAACAAAGTGAAAATCTAGTTGTTCCTAAGCTATTTACCACAGTCCTATAAGGATAGAATCGAATTTGATAATCCCAAGTCCTTGATCAAAGTTTTCATGAAAGCCTGAATGTGTTACGACCAATACAAACAACGGTCATAATTTCCCAAGGCTTGGAAAGACAAGAAACAAGACCGAATGAACCAACGGAAGAAGGGATATCAACCAGCTCCTTTTCGGAACACAACAAAGAGTTTTCCCATAAAATATTTTCACTCCAACAATCAGAAAACCCAAAGAGGTGGTAAACCAGTAAATCTAGGAACAAAGAAGCTTGGGGACAACCCCCGTGAACCGTTAAAATGATGGGAATGTGGAGAACCTCACTTAAGGAGGCACTGTCCACATTTGACTTCAATAGCCAGAACTATGATTCACAGCCTACAGGAAGCCTCTACGGTGGGAGATGTGGGTAGAAAATTACATCGGATAAATGCAGTCGTGGATGGCCGACAAGCTGTCCACCAGTCTTCTATGGTGGAAATTGAAGGTAAAATTAATAACACTCGTATTTATGTTTTAAATGATCCTGAAGCTACATTGAGTTATATCACTCATGGTATAGTGGATTAAAATAAACTTAAGAAAACAAGACATACAAAATCTTGGCTGGTACAACTAGCAACAGGAACAAAGAGAAAAGTAGTCGATTTTATTTCTGATTATGAGTTCAATTTAGGTGGTCAAAACATAAAGACAAATCTGAAAATTCTACCGTTAGGGTCTTATGATGTAATTATAGGAATGGATTGGTTATAAAGGCATAAAGAAGTGTTAGATTGTTATGAAAAATCACTCAAGTATAAAGATGAAAATGACACTGTTAGGATAGTTCGAGGTATACAAAAACCAATCTCAGTTAGACAGATTTCAATAATGCAATTTAAGAAATGCATGAGAAAGGGTTGTCAGGTTTATGCCATCCAATTAACAAACCTATTCAAAAAATAAAATAAACCCATCTTGGAGGATTTTGTCGTTTTTCATGATTTCAGATATGTGTTTTTTGATGGGATACTTGAATTATCCCCAAGGAGGGAGATAGAATTTTCTATCGAACTACTACCTAGTTCAGCCCCTATATCTAAAGAACCCTACCAAATGAGTCTACCAGAATTAAAAGAATTAAAAATTCAATTATAGGAATTATAGGAAAAAGAATATATCAGACTGAGTGTTTCACCATGGGGAGCACCAGTCCTCTTTGTGAAAAAGAAAGATGGAACTCTGAGATTATGCGTCGACTACAGACAATTAAACAATGTGACTATTAAGAACAAGTACCCCTTACCTAGGATAAATTATCTGTTCGATCAAGTAGGTGGGGAAAATATTTTCTCGAAATTGGATTTATGATCTGGTTATCACTAGGTTAGGATAAAATATGAGGACATAAGTAAAACAACATTCCGAATGAGATATGGACATTAATAGTTTGTTGTTATACCATTTGGACTCACTAACGCGCCAACCACGTTTATGTATTTAATGAACATTATTTTTAGTCAGTACTTGGACAAGGTTGTGTTGGTATTTATTGACGACATTATAGTATATTCTAAAACAGAAGAAGAACATGAAGAGCATAAGGATAGTTCTTCAAACTTTAAGGAAGCACAAATTGTATGCTAAATTCAATAAGTGTGACTTTTATCAAAAGAAAATACAATACCTAGGAAATGTAATATCTGCAGAAGGCATTGCAATCGATCCTGAGAAAATAAGAGTCATTATGGAATGGTCGATTCCTAAGGAAGTAGTAGACATCTGGTCAGTCATGGTGATCACCAAATATTACTGCAGATTTATAGAGGGATTTTCCAAAATTCCATACCCTATCACATCGTTACAAAAGAAGGAAACCTAGTTTAACTAGTCACATAAATGTTAAGACAGTTTTAATAAGTTAAAGGAATTTCTAACGACCACACCCATTTCAAAGGTAGTAGATCTGAACAAAGACTTCACCGTCTGTGTAGATGTGAGTAAACAAGGACTAGGTGGTGTCCTAACTCAATAAGGGAACTTTATTTGTTATGAGACCCGAAAAATAAAGGAACACGAATGAAACTACGTCACTCATGACTTAGAGTTGGAAGTTGTAATACACGCCTTAAAGATGTGGCAGCACTACATAATGGGTATAAAATTTCTGTTATTGACGGAGAACAACGGTATGAAATTTTTGTTTAGTCAATCGAACCTTAATGCAAGGCAAGCAAGATGGCTAGACTTCTTGAGCGAATTTGAATTTGAGGTAAGACATATCAAGGTAAGGAAAATAAGGTGGTTGATGCCTTAAGAAAAAGAGTTCATGGGCTGTTTGAAATAAACATTAGCATGGCAGAAAGTGATCTTAAATAGAGGTTTAAGGTTGCAGGTAATAACGACGAAAATTACACTAGAACAGTGGCACAATTATGAGGTAATGCAGAACATTCAGACAAAACAGATCTGAGTTTGGACATAGAAGGTCTACTACGATTTAAAAACAGAATATACATACCATATTTGGCGGATTTAAAGTTAACAATTTTGGACGATGTACACAAGAAACCATATTGTGGTCACCCGGGATACTAGAAGATGGTAACAACATTAAGGAAATTATTTTACTGGCCTAATATGAAGGCTGAAACAGTAGAAAACTTAGCTAAGTGTCAAGATTTTCAATAGGTAAAAGTCGAACACCAGCATCCAGTCAGCCTATTGCATCCCTTACCTGTGCCAGAATGGAAATGAGAGACTATATCACTGGACTTTATTATAGGTTTGCCTAGAACTCAAAAACATAATGATTCAATTATGGTGGTAATCGATAAACTTAGTAAGTCTGCACACTTTATTCCTGTAAAGTCTACTTTTAAATCCATTAACATTGTTGAAATATTCATGAAAGAAATTTTTAAACTGCATGGTATTCCTAAAATGGTGATTTCGGATAGAGACGCAAATTTACATCTTCTTTTTGGAAAGAATTGTTTGCATGGTTAAATACTAACTTAAATTTCAGCACAACTTATCATCCACAATTGGATGGGTAGACTGAACGAACAAACCAAATCGTAGAAGATATGTTATGCATGTACGTAAGAACAAAATCAAGCAAGTGGGAAGACTACCTACACTTGGTGGAATTTGCATACAACAATGGGTACCAAAGTTCGGCTAAGATGAGCCCTTTTGGAGTACTATATGACAAAAAGTGTATGACGTCGATTAGCTGGGATAACCCAGTGGACATACTGATGGTAGGACCAAAGATTCTCCAGAAAATAGAAAGCACAGTAAGAAAAGTACGACACAACTCAAAGGAGGCTTAGGACACACAAAAAAGTTACATGGACCTGTAGAGAAGACACTTGGAATTTCAAGTGGGAGACCATGTCTATTTAAAATTCAAATCCTAAAAAATTTCACTAAAGCTAGGGAACTATGCCAAGTTGGCACCCAAGTTTTGTGGCCCTTTCAAGATCTTAGCTCAAATTGGACCTGTAGCATACCAACTTGCACTTCCTGCCAATCTAAAAATCCATAATGTATTTCATTTTTCTTTGTTAAAGAATTATGTTCATGACCCTACTCATATGATCAATTGGAACTTCGTGTAGATGGAACTAGAAGGTGAGTTCCAAGAGGAACCTCTATGCATTCTGGACAGGAGAGAAATAAAACTTCGGAAATGAACTGTCGCCCAGGTAAAAGTGCAATGGAAGCACTTTAGCCCTGAGGAGGCCACTTGGGAGTTGGAAGAAGATTTGCATAAATATCATCCAACCATGTTCCAAGAAAGGAACGAACACTGAGGAAAGTGTTTTATTGAAGGGGGAAAGGATGTAACATCCCCAAAAATAAATTATTTTTAAATATGAAATTTCTTAGGAAAGTATTTTCATTTCTGGTAAATTCAAAATTGGAAAAATTTTGCCATTTATGGAAATTCCGAATTTTGAATTTGGTTAATTGTAATTGATGATTATGGTTGTTGGGAAGAGATCTGATTTGACCCAACTAACTATTTGACTATGACACTTGTATGAAACAAAATATTTTATATTTATTGTTGATGGACAAATGGAATAGCTAGGTTAGAATCAGCTGACCATGACTCCATGAGAGGGGAACATGTTGGAACTACCTGAGGGATGAATGTGAGAAGTGGAAAATCAATAATTTGGCCATTGGAAGCCCCTGAAAATCAAGGATTTGGAAAAATGCAAAAATTCCCAAGGGGAAAAATACCTAGGCACAATTTCTTTTGGATATATAGCATATCGGAGGAGGCAGGACGCCGCCTAGTATGTCGGGGAAAAAGGAATTATCTCTTGTTTTTATGAACACTAATTGTTGAGTTTGAGGCAAGGATAAAACTGTTGAAACTAGAGGACTATTACTGAGGAGGGGTTCTGAGTTCGCCCTCATGAATTCATGGTTGGGCTAGGGGGTGAATGGGACAAGCAAATTGGTTGTTTTGTTCTAAGGTTGGGAGGAACCTGGTTGTTCCCTTTGTTGTTTCAGAACTTATCCAAATATGTTCATCTACTCTCCTCTAGTTGAAGTTTTGTTTATTAAATAGTTGGTAGTATACATGTTTCCTACTCCTGGACAGATATCCTACTGTTCATGTATGAATAAATGGAATCATAAAGTTATTGTATGTTATATTTTGTAGGAACAAATCTATATTGTTGAGGAATGAATTTATATAGCTACTACAATTTCTCTGTTGTAGGAACAGACCCATCATGTTAATGAATGAAACTATAAGGCGAATGTGTGTTATATGTGGTAGGAATATATCTATTTTTTTGTCAATGAACGATTATATATATATATAGTTACTTCATATTCTATTTCTACATCAAGGTTATTCATACATAATAATTCTAATGCTTGGCACAGGAGATTTATGAATAAATCTTTCATTGCTAAGACTACAAAATAAAACAATGTATAGTTCATCCATTCTCTTGTAAATCACAACGAGGCTATCTGTTTTAAATATTACAAAACTCATAGTGCAGAGACTACTTAAGTAAATCAAAGTATTTGAATGACAGGAAGGATAATTAAACATTCCATTATTAAAGAATTTGAAGATTTGTATATCTACAAAATCGAATCCAAACAGTCATAAATAAGAATGTCGGAGCGATAACCAACATCATCGGGATCCCTTTTTTGAATCCTTCAAGATCAAAATTTTAATTTGAAACCCGAGTACCTTCTTGAGCAGGACATGATTCTAATCCATCACGGCAACCATGTAAGCCTGCAAAAAGACGAGGCGATTTTCTTAGCGACATATAGACGCCAAACAAAACTCTAAATTAGATAAACCACATAAGACAATGAAGGTATCATCTGAAAAGGTAACACTTATCTTGGAATTATCATAGGTATGCTCCCATTCATAGTCGGGATCCATCGACAGGCCGAAAGGGAAGGAGTGAATTTGAAAGGTGTTAAGCCCTAATATTGGCTCATTACCCCTTAATTGGGGCATATTATATTAGTAATGTTATTTTAGTTATGTCGTCTTTAGGCCATTAGTTGTAATTATACCTCCTAGTCTCCTATATATACCAAGGAGACATTTTCATTTT
>SNQJ01S0001778.1:156636-183720 GCA_010110895.2 Picea sitchensis | reverse complement strand
TCAAGTGTTATGTTATCCAACTCCTTCATTGTATCAAAGGTTCCGCCATTGTGTATCATGTGAAATTTGCTTTGATTTCAAATGAAATTTCAAGTTTCATTAGATTTAATATTGATGCATTACAATTCTTTCAAGTCAAATCTTCAATTACTTGGTTTTCAATTGCAATGAATTGAAAGGTTATACTTGCCTTTTTTAATGTGCATTGAAGAGACACTACATTCCTAAATAATTTGCTAACCCCATGAATTACCTTAGTTCAATTAAATTACTCTGCTGCAACTCGCTATAACTCTGCTACAACTCACTATAACTATGTTGTAACTCTGCTGCAACACTATGCTGTAACTGTACTTTCTCCTTCAAATTTTGTGTTGTTACTCCACTTGTTGTTACTCACTATTACTCTGCTGCAACTCGCTATAACTCTGCTGCAACTCGCTATAACTATGTTGTAACTTTGTTGCAACACTATGTTGTAACTGTACTTTCTTCTTCGAATTTTGTGATATTACTCCACTTGTTGTTACTCTCTATTACTCTGTTGCAACTCGCTATAACTCTACTGCAACACTTTCTGTAACTCTCCTACAACTCACTATAACTATACTATAACTCTGTTGCAACACTATGTTGTAACTGTACTTTCTCCTTTGAATTTTGTGTTGTTACTCCAGTTGTTGTTACTCACTATTACTCTGATGTAACTCGCTATAACTCTGCTTCAACACTTTCTGTAACTCTGTTGCAACTCACTATAACTATGTTGTAACTCTGCTGCAACACTATGCTGTAACTGTACTTTTCCTTCAAATTTTGTGTTGTTACTCAATTTGTTGTTACTCACTATTACTCTATTGCAACTCACTATAACTCTGTTTCAACACTTTCTGTAACTCTGCTGCAACTCACTATAACTATGTTGTAACTCTACTGCAACACTATGTTGTAACTCTACTTTCTCCTTCGAATTTTGTGTTTTTTACTCCAAGGAGGCTACAATAAACAAGTTCGATAAATGGTCTTAAGATATCATCCATAAATCTTATAAGTGTTTTCATAGTATTGTGTAATATAAATTGCATAATGACTCACCCATGCAATCCATGTGTTTTTTTGAAAGTAATATTCCAAATTATTCTTTGTGTATATTGTCATATTGGTATCCTTACTTCTAATACAACTTCATGATAACACATTCTTACAATATTTGGTTGATTAGTGCCTTGATTATTTGTAGGGGATATATATTACAATATATTACAATATTACAATATTACAATGTAATAGTAATGCCATATTACAATGTAATATGGCATTACCATATTACAATGTAATATGGCATTACCATATTACATTGTAATATGGAATACAATATGGTATACCATATTTCATGTAATTTTTTTTTTGAAACCTAAATTCATCATCTCAATATCGACGCAAGTTCGTCATAAATATTTTACTGTTTTACCACAACCGTTTCTATAGCGACGAAACTTTGTCACAATTTTCCACGAATATCCGTCGCATATACACCATGTGCGTCGTAAATTTGGTTTTGAAATATTGCACTCGTCGATATTACCACGGATTTTCATTGCAAGTTGCGATGGAATTTCATTGCACGTTCAACAACTGCGTCATAAGTTATTGGCTTGGCATAACTTTTCGTCCCAATTGCGACGACGTTTCGTCGTAATTGCCACATTTCTTCGTTGTTATTGTGACGATAGTTCATCGTAATTGCGACAATGCATAGGGTTAACCGACATTGAAGGTGGTGACACATGGAGAGATAATTTCGTCGATGTTTCCACACACACTTGGATCGTGGATATAGCGACGAAATTATTTCGACGAAAAAAATCTCATCTTTCATGGAAATTGCGATGGATAAGTGTGGCAATATCAACAAAAAATCGTCGCAAATTTTCTCATATGTACTAGTGAAGGGGTGTTATTTTTATAGTATGGGCAAACCCCCTCATGAATTTCCTTTGTTTGGGGGAAACATATATCCTCACATGAGTAACCCTTTTCAGGTCACTTTCTCTTCGCAAGCGGCTTCCTCAGTGTTGATTCCCTTGCAATCCTTTATGAACTAGTATGGAGGAGGATACTATCCTACCAGACAGGGTATAAAACAGGATCCTTCCTGGCCTGCATTTTCTCAAAACCAATATTTCCTTGGACCTTGGTCTCAAATGTCATAATTCATCTCCGCCGCAAGTCCAGTCACTGCATGTCATACTGGCATTGCGTCAAGAACCTTTGTTAGTCATGTTGGATATTGCTCGACAACCTCTACAAGTCATGTTGAAGACCTGCAACCAGCCGTTGCAAGTCATGCTGGGGGCACATGTCTGGTCACTGCTAGTCACACTACACATACATCACTAACCTTTGCCAGTCATGTTGGGGATTCATCACCAACCTTTGCAAGTCATGTTGGATATTTTCTACTAGCCTCTGCAAGTCATGTTGGGAGCATGTCACCAACCACTCCAAGTCATGCTGGGGGCATTCATATGATTGAGAAACCTNAAGTCACCTTACTCGTTTGTGTCTTGTTATTATTGGGATACCAAAAGCATGGGGCTCACCTAAGGGCCCTTTGATTTCTGAGGCATTTATGGTTTCACAACACTCTATTATTTCTTTAGCTGATACAACTATCATGCCAATGTAATATTTAGCTGACACCACTTTTCCTTTAGGGATTGATGCATTCTTTGACCTTGTTGTCTCACATCCCGTTCAACCAGTGGTCATGTCGATGCAATATTCGACCGACACCTCTCCTATGTTCAGGGGTGATGCATCTCTTGACCTTGTTGTATCGCATCTTATTCAACCAACGGTCGCATCGATGCAATCTTCGACCAACAACACTCCTATTTTCAGGGGTGACACACCTCTTGACCTTATTGTCTCGCATCTTATTCAACCAATGGTTGAGGAAGTGGTTGTGTTGATGCAATCTTTGATTGAACCTACTCTTCTCTTGGAGAGTGACAAGTCTAAGAAAGAAGACGTGCCAATGAAATTTTTTGTCAATCCCACTCTTTTGGTTCTGGTTCTATACCTTCTACGCCACATTCTTAGCATTTCTAGTACTTCACCTTCTAAACAAGAGAGAGTTTTGCTCTTCCCAATTTCTCTCCCTCCAAGTCTTGACGAGGTTCCCTTTGATTGTGATGGTCTTATGGGGTATCCAATGCCTCTGCCTATGTCTTTTCCAGGAAGAGACATTATCTAATATATCATGGAGAAGATAATCTCCATTATCACTTTGTCCTCCTCGACTTGGAGAGATTTTGTTCTTCCCAAGCTTGTGTCGGTTCTTTGTAAGATACTGAAATTCAACAGATGGTCCACACGGGAACCTTGGCCTCCCCCGTGACTTGCCGCCAAGAATCTCCCAACGAGTCTAATTTAATCTCTTTTCTGACTCGTCTAAAAACTGAAAATATTGTCGAGTAATTTGTCCCTTTCACACTCGTTAAATTGGATTTGAAAGATCATGAGTCTTAGTTGAGCTCTTTTCCGACTCGTTAACAAAAATAGAAAATATCGTTGAGTGAATTTTTCATTTTCACACTCATAAATTGGATTTGAAAATACGTCTACTTGGCACAAGTTTATCCCTTTTTCACACCAAGAAGACTAAAAGACATAAAAAAGGACTTTTTTTGGCATTAAGTTGTGATTGCATCTCATGCCCCTACTTGCAGTATTGAGCCTATATTCGGTTTTGGATTTGCGTTATAAACTATTTTCCTCAGCAGTTTTTCATCATCAACCAAGTAGAGCCTTGTTTATATCCTTCGCAATTTGACACCCTATACCTAGGAAGGAACATCCCCCAAGTGTCTATATCCCGCATGCACTTCCCTGCATTGAGGATAGGTATGTTCCACTCCTGGAACTAGTTTTTCTTACTTGCAACACTTGTTTCCTCCTTTGTATCATAACATTCATTTGTTATGAAAAAACAAAAAAAGATGGGAGGGAAGGGAGTATTATCTTATATCGGCATCATTCATGTCACCTTTGAACAGAGAACAAATTTATTTGAGTCCATTCATCATAATTTTGGGTTTAGAATGGCCTTAGGAAGTTGAGCTCATTAGAGAGCCTTCTCTACCGACTGGTTACTCTTCCAGTCCCTACAGAGAACGTCATTGATGCCTCCTGCATCTCGTGGTTTTATCTTTGGGTCTATGCTTCCAGAGTTCACCATATGTCTCATGCTCTTTTTCATAGGATGTTTTTCAACCTATGTCATCCACTCCTAAGAACTCTTGACTTTTTATGTCGACCATACCCTCAGTTTGATTTAGAATCACATGATACTTTAGTCCTATCATGCATCCTGGTCCTAATTTCATCATTGGTAGGTAACCNTTTCCCTTGTGTTCAACGGCAAGATATTTATTCACACATTGGGATTCATGCAGTGTCTTGGATTCCATTATCCTTATTGGTGGTATCCTCACCTTTGTCGACAGTTTTCATCATTGGTTGTTATTCAGAGGGTCTTTTTCATGTATCGCTTACACTTGGCACATGCGAAAGATGCATAGGGTCATTAGTTTGTGAGATTGTTCTTCGTTTGATTCCCACCAAATCATGAAGCTCATGATTTGTACCTCATGCTGACTGATGAGAGATGCCTTAATGCTCTCCTTTCAGTGGGTCTCTTTTCATCAACATCATCCCATTATCTGGAAATGAGATCTAGAGTCTTATGAGTACCTTGAGGTTTGCAGTCATTAGTGGCAGGCTCTCTCTCCATTGACAGTTTGGAATACATCAATGTCTCTTGATCGATGGATTATTTAGGTGTTTGACATCAACTACTATATTCACACTTGCAAGAATGTACTCCATGCCTTGATACCTACTTTCATTATCGGTAGGTTGTCTTGCATTTGTTAATGGTATACATCAATGATCGGTAATCAAACGATGTCTCATTATGTTTGACCTCAACTCCTTTATTCACATGATGTATACTTTCACCTTTGACGAATTGTATAGAAGACTTGAAGACATCATTATGAGGCTATATCTTTCCTGAGCTATTGCTTCCTTTTCATTGGACCAGTACCTATATGACTTCAGTGATCATGGGAGATCAGATTGTACTCCATGGTATACATATATCCTCATATTGGTTTTGAAAATGGTTTTACTGGGCCATGTTCATGACTATGAAATCTATTGGCATGTAACCGCATGGCCACAGATACTTGTTTGGTATATTTTTCACATGGATCTGCAGTGTATTCTTGGAAGCCATGTATGAAAAGTCAGTACAAAATGTAATGATAAATTGAGTTCGTCCAGTTGGTTCTCTACCACTCCACTTCTTGGTTATTTATAATGTATTTCGGACATTGCAGATACTCCTCTAACCTCACACATTAGGGGGCATCTGTTAGAACAAGATTTTCCTCACCCTATGCAATCTTGAAGAGAGGGCCTTATTGCATTTCCCTTTGCAGACATACTTTCCCTGATTAATGAATCTAGAGACAAAAATAAATATTTTTCCACTTGTATGCACCTTGCAAGTTATACAACATGTGTATATGCTGGTTGCTCCACTACAACCCGCATACATCGGGATTTGTGCTAGGAAAAAAAAATGTCAGGCTTCCATGTCACGATAGAATATATATGATCATTGGCCTAACATATACTGGAAACATTCTGACTCGTCCCTTCAGTTGCATTTTGAAGGCTATAAAGAAGCCAGTTCTAAGCTATGGAAAAAGAGAGAGAATTCAACTTTGATAGAAATGTTACTCTAGAGAAATGATTACTTCATTATTGAGTCCGCATCTCTTTGTCCTTTAAATATGAACACAGTGTTCAACCCCCAAGATATTCCCTTATTTATGGAGAACCTCTTTGTCTCCCTTATATGAGCTTGCCTTTTGTGGAGGATTGAAGTGGTGGAGGCCCAGTTGGAAGGAACTCGGTTTCTCAGTTCTAAACCGTGTCGATATAGAAGTCTGTAATGTTTTCACTTCTGTTGATCATTTATTAATAGAAATACTCCTTTCCTATCCAATTTATATCTTGCAAATATATGTATTATGATCCATGGGCATGTTTGTTTTGAATATTAATGGATTATGCTATCTAATGTGCTAACCTATTATATTATCACTATATGATTTCTTTGCTTGTTTGTTGAGAACTTGTTGCATGCATAAAGTTTTGGGTCGAAGTGCTCAATGGTGGAAATCATCAAACATTTAGATGAGGTAGGCCTCTTTCTTACCTCCTTTTCACATTAGTTTATATAGCATATGCTAGAATTGAGTTGATTTATACAGTCACTCATGTATTTTGTGGTTCGCCCTAGACATAGAGAGATTTTCCTTGTAACATTAAATACTACAAAATAACATATCATCAAATCCACAATATCTCATAATCATAATCAAAACAACCAATAGTATAATGAACCAGATCACTTGCACGCAAGTGTCCTCAAAGAATAAGTTTGTTCAGTGCACGAAAGAGCGGGATGTTACAGTGACAAAGGTGACAAAGAATCTAGTATGAGGTTGGGAGGAACAAGGTCTTCAATGTGTGGTTTCCCCATAGTTCTAGGTTTTATTTCTTGTTACGATTATGTTGATTTAAATATTACTGTTCTTTTATTGTGCATTATTGTGGATAAAATCTTGGCATAAATAAAATGTAACAATATGAGAATTAAGTGCATTATTAAAACAGGATCGATGCATATCATAAGTTCAGGTAGAAAAACTTTGAAAGAAATTTAATACTTATGTTGATCCTAGATCTATGAACATAATCATACTACTAGTAATAAAACAATGAAATTTGTAGGTAAAAACCTAGTCAATAAAATAAAATTTTATTTGGATAAGAAACTTGTATGGAAGAGAACAAAGTTTCAACAAATACAATGAATATAACAAAAAGGAATCATTACAGGGTTCATCGAAATACAATGTATACAATTAGAAAGGAATCGATATAGATTAGGAATCGATACAAATTAACCCAAGTTCAATATATATAAGTAGAAAAGGAATTATTACAGATTCAAACAAGGTTTTGCAAGAGACAGTATGCATATATTCAAAAGGGAAATTGTTACAAAGATAGACATAGTACCCTTTGTATATTAAAAAGGAAGGGAACAATTTCAAATTAAACCAAGTTTAGAAAGATATGAGTATTGACTATATATTCAACGAGGAATTGTTACTAAATAGAGTTTAAAGTAATGATTGTGTAGGATCCCTTAATTTTTTAAATATAGTTTAACAAAATACTAAGTAATGAATGTGTAAATAACAACTGTATATAATTGAGAATGAGTCGTAAAATAGAGTGCATATGGTTACAAAACTGTCAAAATTCGTAGACAACAATCCGAAGCTAGAGGGATTTTAGGAATAATTACATACAAAAGTATTCGATCAACTAGTTTGATAGAATGTAGGAGAAGAAAAATCACATTCTCTGATATCAATTTTTAAACCTAAAGAAGTATTGAAACACACATACCTTTATGTACAAGGGTATTTTTGAAGCTCCATGGTAAACGCCTTCTCGACACCTACATAATGAACAAGCAAACAAGTTGGTAAGTTGTATGGTTTTTTATAATCAAACAAAATTTACATACACAAATAGAGGTAAAATTACCATGGATGGGAAGAGTGTCGATGTATCTCCTTCCATCATCACTGAACCACACCTGAATGATCAGGGTCATTGGACAAATCATGGGTACCCCTTGCAAAATAAAAAGGGCCCATCATTAGTTAATATCCAAGAATAAATAATAGATATAAATTACAACATATGTACATAATGTAAACCAAAGAAACTATTAAGCTATGTGTGAACATTGTCTGCACAAATAATTATAACAAAAGTCCTAAACTAAGTATAAGATGAATAAAAAAAGATGAAGGCTCTTAACCGTCGACCAGAAACGAGAGTGACAAAAAAAATTAATTTAAATCCCTACACTAATCCTATAATGGTAATCTCGGACCACTAAGTTCATGAGAATATTGGGTAGCAACGAAAAATCCCCGAGGTTAAGGCAAAATCCCTTGAAACAAATCTGGAAGCAATACTACCATGACCTAATATACAACCTACAGTCACTACATTATATATATACGAGAAGATCGATAAGATATATAGTTGGCGGAATAAGGTTTGACTCCAACTACAAACTAATATTATGGAGGATAACTCTCAAGAAATAGTACCAAATTAATTAAGCTACCAACACTAGTTACAGGAAACTCGAGTAAGTAACATAGGTTATTACCAATTAAAGGATCCAACTCTGAAATCGTTTGAAATGACCAACTACAAGCCCGAGGAAACTATAAACGCCTAGAGATTTTACCAAATAAATTCCACAGAAAACAAAGCTGAGAATTGCATAATCAGACCTATACCATGTAACTCATAAAATGGAAAACCTGTCTGAATGAACACACATCCAAGGAAAATAAAGTGAATAATTTGAAATGAGCTAAGTGCAGGAAAGTTCGGGCGGCTAAAGGATCCGAAAAGAAACCTTAATGCCTGGAGGCATAACAAACCAAAACGTATACAATTTTTAGGACAATTGTCAAGTAAACCTCCTCAAAATGGTAACATCACATGTGGTGCATGTAGGACCACTACATGATAAATGCTCCATAGGGTGCATTAGTTAACGAGAAAAATTCGGTGAGGTTTTAATTTCGGTCAAGTACCATAGTACGAGTTTAAACCTCAGAAAACTCCCTAATAAATCCTTAAGTCTGAACCTTCTTGTCGAAGGATGAGAATAATATGTATGGTTGGATTACAATGAAAACTCTTTTCAAATATGTTGAATTAATCTACAATGTAATCCTACATATTATATGAATTTTGTTTATATATATGTGAGCTACCTTAAAAAAAATACTAAAAAGCATATAGTATGAAACGAGTCAAGGAGCATAAGAATAATAATGCGATAGTATCAATAGTAACCCACAACCATAAGGGGAGGGATATAGAAAACATTCAAACCATCATGCGACCTTATACATGGTATGGATCATGACCTCAAGAAGCACCGAATATATATATAGATCGCAACTTGGTAACAACAATTATATTTATAGGTTATCAAATACTGGTCTTAATGAATTAAGACTTGAGATAACTTATATAAAAACTATAGAGAAGTTCAGTTATTAAACTATAATATTATACGAAAATCTATGAGAGATTATAAAGGTCTTTATGTGTAATTATCTAGTTACTATGAGCTTCTTGTTATAACAAAATGTTGAAAGGATAACGATATTTCTGTATAATAAGGGAAACAAAGAAAGTCATAAGATATGAATAAAATTATATGTGACAATAATGATGACGAAGAAACATTAGAGTATATTATGGTTATTTGTTATTATATATAAAAAATAAATAATGGGATTTTAGGTCTTTGACATAATGGTATCAGAGCGAGGTTACAACACTTGGCCTTTTTCATGGGATTTATCACAGAAAAATCTAACATGTAAATTATTTTGATTTTATTCTTACCTCTAGGAAGAAAAATAATTTGATTTTGCAGGAAAATGACTGAAGTACCTGAGACTCAGGGAGAAGATCCTCATAAAGAGAATCTTGAACAAGGGAATGTAGGTTATGAACATCTATGGGTGGATCTAAATAATTATAGACTTTCATAAATTATAAAGATAGTAACAGATTTGAGAGAAGAATTAAAAATCATGAGAGCATATAACAAAATAATTCTAAAGACTCAGGAGGAACTAAATACAATTCTTCTAGAAAAAATGTGCAATCAAAATACTGATAAAAATACAGGGAAAAATTCTAGTAACTCCAAGAGATCCCAACCAAAAAAGAAAGCAAGAAAATTGGAATACACGAAATCTGAGACAGAGTCAGTATACAAGGATACAAAAGATATTGAAACGTCTACGGAAAGTAGTTCTAATCCCAAACAAAGAACCAAAAAGAAACCTAAACAACATGATGAAGTCATGGGAGAATTTAAGAAGATTAAACCACCAACCTTCAATTGAGAATTGGATACTGGTGAGGAAGTAGAGGCATGGCTCTCTAGTATGCAAAAATATTTTCAAATCTGCAATTACTAAAGTGAGCTTAAAGAATGGATGGATATCTACAATTTGACAGAAAAAACAGATATATGGTGGCAGGATATAAAAAGAGTAAAAAGTATTAAGGAAAATAAAATCACTTGTAAAACCTTTAAGATATATTTTAAGAAACAATACATGCATGAACAATATTATGAGGGTAAAGCCAAGGATTTGTATGAACTAAAACTCGTAAATCTTATAATGAAATATTTATGTAGTAAGTTTCTGAGTTTGTTGTGCTATGTGCCTTACATTGTGGATGAAAAACCAAATATTCAATGATTCTTGAGTTTGATACCTAGTTCCTATATAGATTAAATTGAGTTCGATAACCCAAAAACATTGGAAGAAACCATGAGGAAAGCCAAACTTCGTTTTGAGAAGTATAAAAATAGAAATGAAAATTCAAAGACTTGGAATGGGAAAAAGGTTGAGAGGTTTGACCCTAAGAAGAAAGGGGGATATTTCTCTAATAAAAATACCGATAAGAGATTTCAAGGAGGTAATAAGTTTAGAACAAGTAAACCTTTCAATCAGCCTAAAAATAAGGATACCAAACTACCAACCTTCTTCAATAAGTAAACTTCCAAAAAAGGGACAATAAAATGTTGGGAATGCAGCGGTCCTCATTATTATAAATATTTTCCTCTTGGGAAGAGGACAATAACAATGTACAAATAGTACAGGAAGAAACTACAGTTGGTGAGTTGGCAAGGTCTACACCAAAAATCAATGCATCCTTGGAAAATCGACATGTAGATCATCAAACTTCAATGGTAGAAATTGAAGATATGATACATAACCAACCAATTATTGTTTTAATTGATCCAGGTGATAGTTTAAGTTATATTTCACCAAGAGTTGTAGAATTCTATAAGTTAAATAAGGATAAGTTTGAAAATTCCTAGTTAGCACAATTAGCTACATGAACTAAAAGGAGAATTACAAATGTTGTTAAAAAATGTGAACTTGGTATGCATGAATTAAGAACACAAATAGATTTAAAAATATTACCTTTAGTATATTATAATGTGTTAATCGGTATGGATTGGATGGAAAATTTTAAAGTGGTCTTAGATTGTTACAATAAAATATTTACCTTTGTAGATGAGAGAGGTAACATTATAAACATTAAAGAAGTAGCAAGACCTGTTACTATTAGAGAAATAACAACCTTACAAGTTAAAATATGCATTCTAAAAGGGTTTAAACTACTTTAAGTTCACATAAATTATAATGAAAAAGAGGAAAGTAATAATGAATTAGATAACTTTCCAGTATTACAGGAGTTTTAGGATGTATTCCAGGATATTCCCGGACTACCTCCTAAGAGAGAAATAGATTTCTCCATAGACCTGATACCTGGAGAAATTACTTCTTCAAAGGCTCCTTACAAGATGAATATCCTAGAGTTAAATGGAATAAAAAGTGAATTGTAAGATTTGATAGATAAAGAATATATCCAACCAACTGTGTCTCCATGGGGAGAACCAATACTTTTTGTTAGAAATAAATATGGTAGATTATGTTTATGTATTGATTATAGACAACTTAATAAAATGACTATTAATAATAGATATCCATTACCTCATATCGATGATCTGTATGATCAAGTACGAGGAGCTACAATCTTCTCTAACATTGACTTATGTTCTGGTTATCATCAAGTTAGGATAAAGGATGAAGATATTTATAAAACAACATTTAGAACAAGGTACATACATTATGAATTTGTCATAATATATTTTGAGTTGACTAATGTCCCAACCTCATTCATGTTCTTGATGAACAGTAATTTGAGTAAATGTCTAGATAATTTTGTGATCGTCTTTATAGACGATATACTCATCTATTCAAAGGATGAAAAGGAGCATGAAGAACATTTAAGAATAGTATTACAAATACTAAGAGAACAAAACTTATATGCAAAACTGAGTAAGTGTGAGTTTTATAAAGAGAAAATTCAGTATCTTGGACATGTAATTTACAAGGAAGGTATAGCAGTTAACCCGGAAAAAATAAAGGCTGTAATGAATTGGCTCGAACCTAAGGATGTTTCAAACATAATATCTTTTATGGGTATAAATGGCTATTATCGGAAATTTATAGAAGGGTTTTCTAAGATTGCATATCCTATAACATTGTTACAAAATAAAGGAACTAAGTTCAGCTGGTCTGAGAAATGTCAAGAAAGTTTTAACAAATTAAAACAACTCTTCACTACAACTCTTATATTAAAATTTGCAGACCTAGATAAAGACTTGGTAGCACAGATGCATTCCGCGAAGGGCTCGGAGGAGTGTTAATGCAAGAAAACCATGTAATATCTTATGAATCTAGGAAATTAAAGAAAAATGAAGAAAATTATGTAACATATGAATGGGAATTGGATGCAATAATACATGCATTAAAGATGTGGTGACATTACCTAGTAGGCCAAAAATTCTTACTGTTAACAAATAACATCTCTCTAAAATATTTGTTTGATAAAAAAAAATTAAATTCTCACCAAGCAAGGTGGTTATCCTTCTTAAACAAGTATGATTTTGAGATAAAAAAACATTAAGGGAAAATAAAATAAAGTGGAATATGCATACTAGAAGTAACTACAAATTTTTTTTAGAAGAAAGGGTAAGGTTATCATTTGAACCAAAATATCAAAATATTAAGTTAAACATCATTGATAATTCAACAGTATTAGAAGAATCATATTTTATATTCTCAAAAAGTGGATTGTTAATGTATAAAAACAGTTTGTATGTACAAGAATCTAATGAGATTAAGTTGTTAATTCTAGATGAACTGCATAAGAAACCATATTATGGACACCCAGGTTACCATAAATTGATTACTATGCTGAGAAAAGAATTATATTGGCCAAATATGAAAGGATAAACAAGTGAATATCTAGCTAGATGTTTAGAGTATCAACAAGTTAAGGTTGAACACCAACATCCAATTGGACTACTATAGCCTTTACCCATTTCGGAATGGAAATGAGAAATGATAATTATGGATTTTATTACTGGATTTCCTAGTAGTAAACAAAATGACTCGATTATGGTTGTGGTTGATAAATTGAGGAAATAAACACACTTCATACCTATGAAATCAACCTACGAGGCTATTAATATAGTAGAAATTTTCATGAAGGAAATATCCAGGTTACATGGAATCCCTAAAGTTATAATATATGATAGAGATGTTAAGTTTACCAAACTTTTTAGGAAGGCTTTATTTAAAGGGTACATACCTAAATGAAATTCAGTACTACTTATCATCTGCAAACAGATGGAAAAACTGAAAGAAATAACCATATTCTTGAAGACATGCTTAGAATGTATGTTATGGACAGACCTGGTAAATGGGGAGAATATTTGTACTTAGTTGAATTTTCTTATACTAATCATTATCAAACTTCAACAAAACTTATTTATTTTGAAATTTTATATGGAAAACAATGCCATACAACTATTGCATGGAGTAATCCTATAAATATATTGATGATAGGACTAGGTATGTTAAAAGGCATGGAACTAATAGTGAAATGGGTACAACAAAACCTGAAAGTAGCCCAGGACATGCAAAAAAGTTATGCTGATGAAAAAAGGACTCCAAGTGTTACCCATGATTTTGGTCATCATGATGGTGTATTGATGATGGTGTACTCAGGCTCCTCATAAGAACTTTCTCTTGAGTAAATTGACATTCATCTCTTCTCATAAAACATACTTTTGAAGAGATTTTGCAGGTTGCTAATATACCAGGGTGCGAGAATGACCCATTCTCGCAGGCTGCCTTAAGCTAAGGTGTGAACTTCTCACACTGTGTTACATAGATAGGGTGCGAACCTTCTCTAAAGCTTGGAAAAAGATGGATTCTCGATGGTTCTAGAAGGTAATATTCTAGAAGAATGGGTTGGCATTCGAATGGTTATCCTTGTAATGGATTCCCTGATATTGTGGGATCATTCTTATCCAAGTAACCATCTCATTATCTCCTATATATTGATAGAATTCTCATGGAAAAGGTTAAGCAAGATTCAATGGAGAATTGGTGAAAGAATTGTGTGAAGGACTTAGCTTGAACAGGGGCTTAGAGACTCTAGCAAGTCCATCAAGAGGATTTGATATTATTCATGCAAGGATCGAGCAAGTGTNGTAATCTTCTACTTTCAATTAATATGATACAGTGGCATGCCCCTTTCCCATAAAGCTATTCTCACTTTATTGTGTAATTCCTTGATCATACACATAAGTTGACAGTTGAATAAATTTTGCTATCTTCACTTTTGTTGGTTTGTGTTGTCTTGGTCTTGACCTCAGGAGAGCACCAGAGCGAAGCGGGAGAAACAGAGACCCTAGGAAGCGATACAAAGGTATGTTACTTGTTTTTTCCTACTAGCTAATTCAATGGTCAAAACTTAGGGAAAGAGTCATGTCCTGTCTTGTTTTGTTCTAGATCCAGGTGGATCTAGGGAGATCTATTAGTGTCTGCACCTACCGATTAGTCCGATAACAAAATTGGCGACTCCACTNGTAATCTTCTACTTTCAATTAATATGATACAGTGGCATGCCCCTTTCCCATAAAGCTATTCTCACTTTATTGTGTAATTCCTTGATCATACACATAAGTTGACAGTTGAATAAATTTTGCTATCTTCACTTTTGTTGGTTTGTGTTGTCTTGGTCTTGACCTCAGGAGAGCACCAGAGCGAAGCGGGAGAAACAGAGACCCTAGGAAGCGATACAAAGGTATGTTACTTGTTTTTTCCTACTAGCTAATTCAATGGTCAAAACTTAGGGAAAGAGTCATGTCCTGTCTTGTTTTGTTCTAGATCCAGGTGGATCTAGGGAGATCTATTAGTGTCTGCACCTACCGATTAGTCCGATAACAAAATTGGCGACTCCACTAGGGAGATAATCTGTTTTCTTTGTGGTTTTTGGTATTTTTCCTTGGCCATTTGTTCTTGTCTTACCTTTCTCCTTTCATGTCAATCATTGATTCTTCAGGATACCCTGATAGACCCTTTGGGTCCAGAGGCCTCTTCAAATTTTGTGTCTTTTTCCAAAAATTTGACTAGTTTAAGACATTCTCGCACTACACTCCACAGTAGCCTGCGGGAATCTATAGAGTTCACATCCTACTTTTAGGTTCAGTGCGAGGTTCTCACACTCTGCTCAAATCTCACCTGCGAGAATCACTCATTCTTGCATTGTGTAATACTGTTGGCCTACGAACCCTGTTTTTCAATTTTTTTTCTTTAAGACTTTGGCATGATTAACTGCCCAGATCAGTGTAGGTTCCTCAAAAGAATTTCTTGGACCATTAATTGATTTTTTTCTTGTCCTCGTTTTTGTGCATGAATAGTCTTAGGTTTTCAAAGGCTCTTCTTGTCACTTTTTTCTTGACTTTCATTTCTTGACTTTTCTTGGCAAAGCTATACTCTCTGATTTCGGAATCTGAGTATGCTTGTTTGGTTAAGGACTGTCGATCAGTTGATAGTTGAGCTTCTTTGTCTTTATCATTTGCTTATTCTTTGAAAGATCATTTTTCTTATGCAATTGAAAAGACTAGTTTGGTTTGCTTGTTATTTTTGTTTCCATTGAAAGATTGGTTTGGGTTTTTATCTATTGCTTGTCCATTAGTTTTTGGTTTTATGAACTCTCACCATCATGGTGTAGGTCCTTTTTGAAAAGTGAAAAAAGTTTTTCTTTCAAAAGCATTTTCATTTTCGAAAACATTGAAAATCAATTGTTGAAATTATTGAAAAAGAAACAATAGAGATATGTTATTTTTTGCGTGATTTCTTGCATTTGCATTTTAAAGGAAATTGTGTCTTGTAGTTCAAAATTTGATCCGAAAGATTTCTCTTTCCCTCCCGTACATAGGATTCATTGAACAAAAATTGATATATTTCATTCTCATCCATGCATCGTTGGGTCAGAGTCTCATACAACATGAGTTTCATCTCCATTTCCTTTGAGTGACAACAACCCTTAATAACACTGTGCAATTGTAAAATTTAACTAGTAACTCTTTTCTAGGGCTCTATTACACCAACATTTAGCTAGGCTAGCGCTTTGGAGTAAGAAGAGAGATACACTCTCCAAAGCACAAAACACACAATAGCATCTTGTGTTAAGGAGTGTTAAATTCCATTTACAACATCTTGTCCTAGGAAGCCCTTCTCACACAAGGGTCAAACACGAGGTCACATTGATATTGGCAGAGTTACTCACCCTGCTTTGTTGATATCGGTGTAGAGATTGTATGTATTACGGGGATCACTCGGAGGTATACCCACAATGATGAGTGGAAGCCTTTTGAGTTGATTTCGGGCTAGATATCCTGCCCTTGCGTGTGGATCAGACTGTCGACTGTCCCCCCAGGATTTATTGTTGTTGGTGGTAACCTTAGTGGCCTATGTTTCTTGGTTCTTACATGAGGTGACTTTGAAGGGGAATGTCTTCACGGTTCCTGGAATTGATGTTGAAAAAACTCACTCGGGCTCCTTGGAGGGTATACCCATGGTTATGTGTGGGAGATTGCACCAGGGTGTAAGTCTGTTAAGTAGGTCGTCAGTGTAACTTTTCCACCCTAGCCCAACCCCTTTTTGTCTCATTGTTGCCATGTTGGATTTCATCACCAACTAGTGACTTCGGAATTAGAAGGTCTTGTTGGCTTGGTGTTGCTTCCTAGATTTTTTTTACTAGCATGTGTTGTTTGTTTATCAAAGTTGACCATAAGATTTTCTTCGTGAAGTTTGTCACTCGATTACCATAGCTCCTCCACGTCATTCACGTAGAATGCAAGGTTTATCTCTAGAGAATATGGAAGGTTCTCAACCCTTTCCTACAAGTACACATGAGGGCTCTCCTCACCAAAGTGAATTCCCAGTCGTCACCACGCCACAAGTGGAACGAACTGACTCTCTCGAACATTTCTGAATCACCAATACTCGAGAGGAATTTCGACTTCACCCTGATTCTGAGAGACTATTTATGCGATTGAATTCTTCTGGAGACTTAGTTGTTACATCTTCTGGATCACCAGTTGGACCCTTTCCAGGCATTGAAGGCCAAGATCTCTTTTGGTCTATAGGTGTTTTTCAATGGGGCCTTTTTGGTCCAGGTTCACCTGTGATTTACGAAATCAACCCACCTGTGATTTCCGAAATCTCTAGTCCAAAGACAGTATCGTTTACTACCGCCTATCATTTTACCATCCCTGCTGAAATGGCCCATCTCACAGATACTACGAGTGTTCCAACCAGGTTTACTATGGTTAGTATTTCTCCCATCAGAACACCGCGAATTCCCAACGCCACTCCGACACTACCACCTGGATACCGTGCATTGAATGCTTCCATTCCCACTCCTACGCAAACCCCATCCGGCTCTCCTGGTGGTTCTTCTTCTTCTGGGCACTCTCTTCCCGGTTTTATTCCGACACTCCCTCAATTTCCTTTTGGAGGACCCTTCTGGTCTTCCACTGGCAGTCTTAATCCTAGTGGCACTATTCCGTCATTCACTCCAACTTACCAAATTCCCGTCGGTGAACAATTTCACGAAGGTGGTATCACTCAACCCCCTCTCAGCAGGCAAATTCCTTTTGGCACACAAATCCCAATTGGAACACAACCCCCAATTGGAACACCACCTTCGATAGGAGGACTGACCCCACCTTATGGGCAAAACATACCTCCATCCTTGGCCCAGTATTGGAATCAGTTGATACAACATCCTCCTCAATCGACTGGGGGGCAGCAGTTTCTAGCTGCGTCTGTAATACCCCCTAGTATGGGCCAACCATATCTAGGTTCGTTCAATCCCATTTGGGGGGTGGATGCTCAAACTCAAGTCCCTGTTCCAGGGTACAATCCTATGAGCTACTATCCTCTTCAACCACCACTGAATCTGCCTGGGTCTTCACATTATATGCAGAATGCTTATGGTCCTACTGGTTTGCTGACAGGGCTTCCTCCCCAAAGCCACCAGTACCCGCAGGTGAATCAACAGTTACCCTTCATATCCACTTTGGATCTTCCAGATTTGTCAAGGATTTTAAACGATCCAATTCGTCACTCTCCCCAATGGCCTGCTATACCAGCCAAACTACCATCATACATTCTTAAATTCGACGACAAAGCAGGAGAGGACCCAAACAATCACGTTATGACTTTTCACCTATGGTGTTCATCCAACTCGTTTATGGATGACTCTATTTGTTTATGTCTTTTTCAATGAACCCTCACAGGTTCTGCTGCAAAGTGGTATATAGAATTACCACGAGGTTTTTTCTCTAACTTCAACACCCTAGCTATGGATTTCCTGACACACTACCAGTTGCCGATTCGTTATGACACGGGAACCGAGATTTTGACTTCCTTCAAACAGAACAAGGCCACTCATATATCCGATCACATTCATGAGTGGCGACGGAGATGACGTCTCACTAAACTCGAACTCCCCAATCAGTTGCTGGCAGAATGGTTCACAAAATCATTTGTGAATAACATCGGTCATGACATCGCCATGGGTGGAGTAGTCACGGAAGAACATGCCATAAGTCGTGCTCAATACCTTGACCTCGTTTATTCACAAATGGGAACCCTTTATGATTTACTACCTGACTTACCTCATCCTTATACTTCCACCACCTCAACTACTCCAGCTGCTTCGCATGCAGCTGACGGTGTGATTTGCGCTTTCCAGGCCCAACCACATTCCGCCTCAAGCACAAACCCCAAACCTTCTTCTTCTAATGTTCAAAATGCTCCATCTCCTTCCCCTCCCACCGGCAAGACTTCTGAGGTAAATGCAGTTCAATCTACCCCAGCTGGTAAAAACAAATCTAAAAAGGGAAGAGGTAATAATAAGGAGGAAAAAAATACTTCTCAAGAAGAGCGAACCAAAACTACCCCTGTTGACGATCAGGATAAGTGCAAACCTCGATACCCTTGTCTTATCTGTGGTGATGATCACTACACGATGGATTTCCCACGACGCGTCGAGGTCACTAAGTTACTTCAAGGAGCTCCAAAACCACCTGCTCCAGTCATTTTGTCCCAACCCTTCCCGTCTCAATAACAGGCTCAGTTGGTCATCCATGACCAACCCTCATCTTGTACTACATCTTATGTATTGATGTGTACCGGTGATTCAAAGCAGAGCGATGTTGCACTCACTACTCGAGACAAAGATTATTCTCCCTCTAAAGAGAAGGTTGATGATCTACCTCCTTCCTTGGTACAACCCTCTCTTGCGACTCCACCTACCAACGGTTGTCTTCATCTCAAACAACTGAGCCTCGACATAGTTCTTTGACCCCCCCCAAAGGGCGTCGTTTGTAAATCAGCTTTCAATCCTCATGATCGTGCGGCCCAGAACTACAACGTTGTTGAATATCTGGCCCAAGCACCTTCTGCGATGTCATCCTTTGAAGTCCTTCAAAGTTGTCCCACACAACGGAAGTCCCTGTTGAAAGCTATCGGTGGAATCAACCCGACATATAAAAATTTAATAATTTTTGACTTGGAAGATTACATTCCAAGGTTACCCCCTCAACTTGCATTCCAGATCCAAGTAATTGTCTCTAACAAAAACATTTGCCGAACCATTATCGATGAGGGTGCCTCGACATGTGTTATGTCTCTTGCTTCCTGGAAAGCCATTATCTCTCCCCCTTTGAATGAATCCAAGAACACTCTTAAAGCCTTCAATGGCTCCGGTTTTAAGCCCTATCGTGTCCTTCCTTCGTTGCCTATCACGTTAGAAGGCAAAACGATCCAAGTCAAAGTGGAAGTCTTTGAAGCTCCCCTTGATTACAATCTTTTGCTTGGCTGCAGCTGGATTGATTCCATGTGTGCCGCTGTGTCGACTCTTTTCCACGTGGTACGTTTCCCACATTAAGGAAAGGTCGTCACCGTCGACCAACTCGCCTTATTTAATTTCAATACCCGTACTGGCAACGTACCATTCATCGCTAAAACCCCACTGGGTTATGAGAACATCAGTGTAGGCATTCTTAAAGACTCTTCGTTAATGCATACTTTCCCCATTCCACTGCCTGATGTTCCACGCTCGTCTGTTGCTTCAATCAACATGATCTCCACCTGGATTCATGAACTTCCTGCATCTCATGACCCCTATATAGTACCTGACCCTGGAGATCATCTCCATTACAGTGATGAAATTTCGTTAAGTCCGGTCGAATCTGCCTATCAGGCCATTCAATCAACAACACCTTCTACCCCCTCTCTTGGTGAGTTGTCTCCCGATCCTTTTCATGTCATTTTTCCGACAGATGAGATGATCATGTCTGTTATGGAATACACCCCTTGGGATGATGGACATCATCGTTCCATCCTCCTTCTGGAGCAACATACCATTGAGAAATACCAACGAATCTCAACCCCGTCGACCGTTGTTGTCATCTCCACCGTTCCCGAGTCCGCACACGATGTGTTTTCTGAAGGGAACTTGAGAAATATCTCGCCCACTATTCCCCTTGACATATCTGTCAAACCTAGGATTATCGAAAATGTCCATCTTGGAGCTTCATGTTCTTCTGACGAAGTCATCACATACACATCCCTTTTCAAAGAGTTTCGTGACATCTTTACCTGGAGCTACGAATAAATGTCGGGTATCGACCCTGAGATTGTGATACATGAGATAAAGACATACCCCGACGCTAAACCCATCCAGCAATGCCTTCGTCCAGTTCACCCTTGTAAAGAGGCTGCTATCAAACTCAAAGTTGAGAAACTTCTTAAAGCGGGCTTTATTTATCCGATGGCTCTAACAGACTGGGTTTCCAATCTTGTCCCGATCAACAAGAAACAAGGCACCATTCGTGTCTGCGTTGATTATAGGGATATCAACAAAGCTTGTCCCAAAGACAACCTTCCTACCCCTTTCGTCGATCAGATTGTCAACGATTGCACTGGAAGTGAAATATTCTCCCTCATGGATGGTTTCTCCGGGTATAATCAAATCAACATTGTTCCCAAGGATCAACATAAGACCGCTTTTATTTTTCCTTGGGGTACTTTTGCCTATCGAAAACTCCCTTTTGGTCTCAAGAACGCTGGTGCAACTTTTCAACATGCTATGTCTTATGATTTCCATGATATCAAGCACATCGTCCAACCGTATCTGGACAATTTACTTTCTCACTCAATGTGCCGAGTCGATCATCCAACCCACCTATGAGCCATTTTCGTCCGCTGTCGGTTCTACCGTATAGGTTTGAATCCTCATAAGTGTGTTTTCTGCGTGGAATCCGGCTGACTTCTAGGTTTTATCGTTTCACGTCAAGGGATCCGGGTGGATCCTTTGAAGGTTGAGGCAATCCTTAATCTCCCTCCTCCTTCTACACTTCACCAGTTACAAAGTTTGCAGAGGAAAGCAAACTTTCTTCATCGTTTTATCCCAAATTATGCCAAGATAACTCATGGATTACGCGACTCTTAAAAAAGGGTTCAGAGTTCGTCTAGGATACTATTGCTAACAATGCTTTCAAAGATTTTAAATTTTCCCTAACACATGCTCTGCTTCTTTTTCCCCCCGATTACAGTCGTGATTATTTCCTCTACCTTGCTGCCTCATATTACACCATTGGTATGGTTCTTGTCTAAGAGGATGATGCTAACGACGAACATGTTATATACTACTTGAGTCGAAGTCTAACGCCTACTGAAATCAAGTATCTACATGTTGAAAAATTGGCCTTGGCTGTCGTCCAAGCCGTCCAATGCTTTTGGCACTATATCCTCTTGCGCAAGACTATAGTGATTTCTCACTGCAACCCTATGCAACACATTCTCACACGTCAATTGCTAGGGGGAAAATACTCCAAATGGATTGTGATACTCCAGGAGTTTGACTTGGAATTCGAACGCACCAAGTCCAAGAATTCCTTAGTGTTTGCTAAGTTGATATGTGATTTTCCTTATTCTGAAATGGAAAATGTAGTAGTTGATTCATTTCCCGATGAATCTCTTTTCCTTATCAGCATTGGTGATCTTTCATATGGTGATATCATTATCTATCTCCAGACCCAGACTTTCCGTCCTACTTTGTCTAGTACTGACCGATGTCGCATCTGCTATCAAGCCCGTCAATATATTATCCTCGGGGATACTCTTTATCGTCGGGGGATTGACTCTGTTTTTCAATGCTATTTAACATTCGACGAAGCCGAGAAAGCTCTGAATGACTTCCATTCTGGAGCCTGTGGTGGTCATATGTCTGGGTATGCTACTGCCCATAAGATCTTATGAGCAAGTTATTTTTGGCCTTCTTTATTTAACGACTGCATAATCGTCGTTCAAAAGTGCCATGCTTGCCAGACCTATAATAACAAGATACAGTCATATCCCTCTCCTCTTCACCCTGTGGTCTCAGTTGGTCCCTTTGCGAAATGGTGCATCAATTTCATGACATGTCACCCTCACTCGGTCGGGGGGCATGGTTACATCATTGTAGCCATTGATTACTTTACGAAATGGGCCGAGGTGATGCCGACATTTGACAATACGGGAAATACCACAACATTATTCATTTTTAATCATATCATAGCTCATTTTGGTGTTCCCCAATCTATCATCACTGATCACGGTAGCCACTTCAGAAACTTCATGATGTCTGAACTTACTGAAAAGTTGGGTCTTCACCATGATAACTCAACGCTCTATTACCCACAAGCCAACGGAGAGGTCGAAGCAATTAACAAAGTTCTCATAACTATGCTTCGACAAATGATAGGGATTCACAAAACAAATTGGCACACAATGTTTTTTTCGGCATTGTGGGCTTACCGAACATCCGTCAAATCTGCTACTGGGTTTACACCTTTCCGGTTAGTCTATGGTTTGGAAGCTATTCTCCCGATTGAATGCGAGATACCCTCTTTAAAACTAGCTGTTGAACTCCTACCAAACACATCTGTTGAGGAAGAACATCTATTGTATCTTATGCGATTAGATGAAACTCGACGCGATGTTACCCTAGTTATAGAATCTTAGAAAAAATGTGTCAAGGACCAATACGGCAAACATGTCAAGCCTCGCTTTTTCTCCGAAGGAGATCTCATTCTCCTCTATGAACAAGATCGAGATATGCTAGGAGCTAGAAAATTCGAAGCCATGTGGCGAGGTCTTTATATCGTTCGACGAGTTTTGGAAAAAGGAGCTTATGAGTTAGTAGATTATGATGGTATCCCTTTGAGTGAACCCAGGAATGGGTTGTACTTGAAGAAGTACTATGCATAAAATCATCTGTACACGAGTACTTGTATTTATATTGTATCATACTTCTTGTGTGTTACTGTAGCTTTCTCTTATCGTTATCTGGTCTCTACCCTTATGTGACGTTGTGTTTGATTTCCAGATGTCGGATTCTTTGCTACCCTATATTGGCTTCGCTGATGGTGCTAGCCATAGTACTCAGAACCTTGCTTCCACTGCATGGGCAATTTACGCCCCTATAAACGAACTCGTCTCCTTACGAGGTGTGTGTCTCGGTCGTGTGACCAACAATATTGCAGAGTATAGCGCCGTTATCGAATTGTTGATTGATGCTATCTCGATTGGAATCCGTCATTTGGTTGTGCGACTCGATTCCCAGCTTTTAGTACTACAGTTAAGTAATGTCTATACTATTCGAAGTCCTACTTTGTTACGGGTGTATTTGCGAATTCGCCTCTTGGAATGTTATTTTGATTATATTGAATATCAACATATTCCTATATGTCTAAATACATTAACAGATGCATTGGCTAACTATGTATTAGACAGAAATTTGGATGATTTATAAATCAATCACATCAATTTTCACACAATACAAGGTAAACCGGTAGAAGCCGTCTGTATATATAACGATCAAAAGAGTTTTTATTTTTTACAAAAAGTTTTGTCCGAAGACCAAAATGTCAAAATCTGAAGCTCATAGCTTCTACAAAATGACATCATGGATGACGTTCATGGTAACATACGACTGCCCGGGCAACCCTACGGAGTAGTCGGCCTATGGACTTTGACACTTCCACTGTGTGACGCTGATGACGTCGTGGAACCTCTCCAAGAGGCATGTCTAGAATATCTGTTGTCAAACCCTCTAGGTTTTGTTCCACTGCTTGATAATCCTCGGCGTCCCATTGCGGCACTGACACTACTTCTCCTTTCCGTTGAATGGGAGAAGTACCAGGAGGTCGGTAAGGTCCCACATTTGTGTCATCAAAAAATGAATTTTGTATTTAGTTTTTTGATGAACATATATAAAACAAAAAACATTTGCATATGATGAAATTCACAAAAAACATTTAAAAAGAAGAAAAATTTGTGTAATTCTTACCAAGTTCCCCCCACTGAGCATCCTCTAGTAGGAATAAGTCTGGATCTCCTCGGAAATCCAACCCGGCATAAGCATAATCGTCTACCATCAACATATGTGGTCGAAGCCAGTCAAAGAAGGTATCATCATACTTGATGATTGGTCCAGCTACGTGCCGGGCCATGAGTTGACACCATCTCAACATTCTTGGATCCTTGGGAGCCAGTAAATTCCACTCAACCTGCAGCCTCAGTAATGGAACCCTCTCGATAAAGAAGGACACTAACAAAGATCTATACCCGAATTTCTTCAGGTTGCCTCGTCTGCATTTGGTCAACTGCCTTTTCATACTACGAAGCACTGCATCTGCCCAGTTAAAAACCTGAGGTTCAGTACACTTTATGGCATACTGGAAGTAACTCTGTAGTGCCATGTGAGGAGCAGAGCTCCCAACCATCCAATCTATGGTGAAAAAGATAGTACGGAGGGTCAAATATCGTAATCCCCAAATAGCTACTTTCCCTTTCTTCCTCTCTTCCTCAGGAACACAGTGTAAGCGATAGTACTCACTCATGGACAGCCCACCACCTCTGCTACCAGTCAGGTTCACGTGGTACCCTCACTGTGACAATCCAACCAAGAATTAAATTTCCTCAATATCTAAGGATAGTGTGTGGACCCCTACATGGAATACCTGTTGATCGGGATCCCACATATGTACAAGGTACTCTAATAACCTGACTTGGGCCCTCATGCCCGCGATACGAAAGTACTTCATAAGACCACAGTTTCTCAAAGAGAAAATAGTGGGTGGATGATTTACGGCAATGGGATTTTCTTCTTCGTGCTCCCTTTCACACCATTCAAGAACCATTTTGATGGCTAAATACCTACATAAGAAGCATAAGAAGAGGATTAGTAAATCTATTCATGAATTGGTTCTCTTTCATTGAGAAATTTTTTAAAAAACTTTTGTTCTTTATGGATCTCACAGGTTCCCTTTAGGCACAGTGCAAGAACCTCATAGGCTATTGTGGGCTCACCTGCGAGAATGCCCCATTCTCACAGGTCCTGTGTAGCCCACCTGCGAGAATGGCTGAGCGCAAGTATGGCTCACAAAACAAACTCAAAAAATGTGTTTTTACCAATGAAAACAAGAAGTTAAACCATGAAAGAGTAGAGGACAAAGAGCCTACCTCACTGTCGCTGACGGCTTGTCGAATGGATGCTCATAACTCCCACAATATGATGCCGAACTTCGAGGGTAAAAGAGGGGTTTTTGGGCTCAAATAGTTGAAAAGTGAAAATGATATGGTAAAAAGAGTTTTACTGCTTTATATTAACTTTTACCATGTTATTGATTTTTTGATAATTATTTATTTATTAAAACCTAAACCCTAATGCCCTTTTGAGTGTAACTTTTACAGGCATAATGACTTCGATGTTCATATACAGGAATGCGGACATAATTTTTCTTTTTTCATCGCATGTTTTGATTGTTTTTTATGGTTTTTGTATAAAACCTCGAGCTTAGTCTTTGTCTGTTCTCACGCTTGAAAATACATGAGAACGCGATCGAGCATACTTTTATCACTTTTTCGGGCTCAACAAGGTTATATGAAAAAGGAACCCCCCTGGAGTCCTCTTTAAGCTCTTTTCAGACTCTCTAAACATGAAAAGATAGACGAGCGATCTTGCTATTTTCACGCTCGATAAAGTATTTGAAGAAAGCATATGGTGAGTGATAATTTATCTCTTTTTCAGTCTCATCAGACTATTTTACGAAAAAGGAACTGAGAGAGTTCTCTTTTGAGTGTTTTTCAAGACTCTATAATCATGAAAAACCTTCGAGTTTTCTATCTCTAGACTCGTTAAACAAACATTGACAGACCCGTCATGGGACCGAACCACTTCTTCTTAGGGTTCGTTAAACATACTCCGAAGGACTTATCTGAAGGATAAGATTATATCAACAAGCATATATTATCCTCCTCAAGCTTGCGTAAAAATAAAGAGGTACTCGCCAGAAATGGTGGGGGAAAATTTGGGAAAGGGATATGTTCTTATCTTCATATTAATTGGCAGTAAGTGTCGCTCTTGAACATGACACCCCCTATTCATTATTTGAAGTCAGTTTGGGAAATCCATTTGTCTCTCATTCAATTTGCTACAAGGTCATTCCCTGTTTCGTATTTGAGTCAATGCTGTCAAATCATTGGTCATGTCATTCATATGTTCAAGAGAATTTCGTCTGAAACCTCTATTGAGTTGGCCATCTGCAGTTGTTCATTCTCTTCGTGTGAGCCTTCCCTGTGTCCAGTCCAACTTAAATCATACTCTATTTCACCTCCAAAATTTGTTCCTCATTTCATGTCATTGATGGGGGATACATCAAGGCCCTCCTGTGATGAGTTTTGTTCCATCAACTTCAGCTCATTATTTGGAAACAAGACTTAGAAATTCTTTGGTACCTTGGAGCCTGCATGCCTCAATGGCAGGTTTCCTCGCTTTCGACAGTGGGTTTACATCATTGACCCCTGATCGAAAGAT
>SNQJ01S0001778.1:103358-136084 GCA_010110895.2 Picea sitchensis | reverse complement strand
AGCACCAACTAGATGGAAGCACCAACTTCCAATCATACATGCAACCAACATGTATAACAGAGAACAATAGTTCTCCCTTGCACCACCCTGCCACCCTGGTTTCTCTGGCTGCAACTAGATGGAAGCTACAACTCCCTATGTTCAAGCACCCACTTGAACCTCTGAGGACAAAAGTCCTCCCGAGCACCTCCCAACCACCCTGAAATATTAATTCTTTGTTATTCAATCTTATTACAGTGATATAATTTTCAACAATGGCTTACCAGACTCATCATTGTTCTGTTGCATTTCGTTACTTTGTCTGCCTCATTGCCTTCCTGCACACATCACTTGCGCTATCTGTTCTTCTGCCTTTTATGCTTTGTACTCCATATCCATTCACTGCACAGATCCTCTACTGTTCAATTCAGCTGTTGCACTCTCCTTCTTCTTCACACATTAATCACCTTCACCAGCTACAACCACAACAAACTCCAACAGCAACCGCAACCCATCTCTTCTCTGTACCATGTATTTATAGCTTCTATGCACCTTGTGCATGCAATGTTTGCAATCCCTCTACATGCTGACTCCACATCGTTATCCTCCACCTCTCGAGTGCTCTTTCTGATCATCATCATGACTCTTCATCTTTTCTGGCGGTTCACCCCGCATGTCCAGAATCACTGTATGTTATACATAGATTCCTCAGCCTCTCTGGTAGTTTGAGACTCTTTGTCTTCTCTGTGACAGTTGAACTCACCTTCTCTGTTTCAGTTATAGGCCTCAATGCTCATCATCTATCAATCCCTTATAAAAATAGTCTTCCTTCACTGGATGAAGCTTGGAGACTCTTCATCTCCTCTGGCGATCACACAAAGGTCTCTTCGAATTCTCTAGCAGACGTCATCAATGGTTTTTGGCAGTTCTACTACTACAGTCGCCCTCCGATCTTGTTCACATTCATCTGCACCGTTGGATATGCAACGATCAAATATGGACGGCCATAATTTGTGCTTCTAGATCTATGATCGGGATTCGATTCCGGAGCCCCCCTGCCATTCTATCTTTAAGCGGAGGGGGGGGGTCCAGAATTGGGCGCGCATCTCTCAAGCGGTCAGGATTAAAGCACCTAGATCAACGACAATCAAGCGATTCCGGACCCCCTTTTCCATTCTGCCTTTAATTAAAGGGGGGGGGTCCGGAATGGTGGGGTATCAAGGAAGGGCCCCATTCCTGTCGTGTCACCTTTTGTATCGTTCTCCTCCCTACCTGACTGTGCGCCAAGGCTCGCTCCCTTTAGCTCCTCCTTGTCCTCTGATATTTGTCCATCTCTCACTGATGTGACTAAGGGCTGTGACCATAGCCTTATGCATAAGGCGCTTTCGTGATTTCGTGACTCCTGTGGTAGGAGTTCTTGTCATCTCCATCTCCCGATTTTTGAAACTCTGAAGTGGAGTCAACCTGCTGATGTCACACGTGGATTGACACGTGTTGAATACTACCACGTGTCACTCTGATTCGTGACTTACATGTGCCTGAAGTGTTGAATTAGCTTGACACTTTTCATTGCCTAGTTGTTCCATGTGTTCTTAGGTTTGCTGACGTGTGGGGTCGATAGTCTAGATCACATCTTGATCTGACGGTTCAGATTCAGTCAGGATTTCACACATCGCGATTTCGAGATTCTTGATGTCANATTCTTTGACATTTCCAACTCTCGATCCTTGAAACTCCGACAGGGATTCAGATCAACGGTCCAGATCACATCTTGATCTGACGATTCAGATTCAGTCAGGATTTCACACATCGCGATTTCGGGATTCTTGATATCAATATTCTTTGACATGTTCAACTCTCGATCCCCGAAACTCCGACAGGGAGTCGGATCAATGGTCCACATAACTCCCTGAGATGGATGGTCCTCCTGCTTTCGGGATTTGTGATCCCTCTACTCCTTGCACTTTTAAAGATCGTGCAGGTCTTCCTCGATCTAACGGTGGTCGGACCCTGTGCTTAGATATGACGCCTGAGATCTATTCTCCTCTTCAGTGCCCTCTTCTTGTCTTTATTCAGATCTGACGGCCCTCATGTTGTCGGGAATTTTGGATGGGATCCAACGATCAGAAATGCTTCTCAGGCCTTCGATCATTTTGTCAATGTTGTGTTGCCTTCGATCATTCGATCTTCCTGGACTTATCTTCTCTTTTCTTGTTGATCATCGCTATTGTACTCAAGCCATCATCACTGTTGTACTTGCCAGCGTTGCCTTCAATCATTCTATCTTCCTAGACTTATCTTCTATTTTCCTATTGATCATCGGTGCTGTACTCAAGCCATCATTACTGTTGTACTTACCATCAATGACAAGCTTATGCTACTTGTAAAACATACCAAACATCCTCTACACTATCTCTTCTGATCTTATCGAGGTTTCTCTGCAGCTTCATCGAGGTTTCTCTGCAGCTTCTTCCCAAAATACTTCTGGTGCCCGTCTGTTACATTCTTCCTATATTCATGCCATCTTCATTGCTGTACTTGCCATCAATGACAACCTGTTAAACATTTCCAACATTTAGCCCTGCAAACAATTCCTTCCAAAAAGTGGATGTGAATTTTACGTTTCTATCTAAAATCTACATTTAAGGAATACCATGGAGTCTAAAAAATTCTTTCATGAATATTTCATCAATGTTTATATCTTTAAAAGTAGACTTTATAAGAATAAAGTGTGCAGACTTACTAAGTTTATCGATTACAACCATGATAGAATCATTTTGTTTCTGTGTTTTAGGAAAACCTGTTATAAAGTCTAGTGATATGGTCTCCCATTTCCATTCTGGTACTAGTAATGGCTGTAATAGGCCAACTGGATGCTGGTGCTCAGCCTTAATCTGCTGACAATCTTGGCACCTAGCCAAGTATTATGTGGTTTCGCCCTTCATATTAGGCCAGTAAAATCATTTTCTAAGTGTTGTTATTGTTTTCTGGTATCCTGGATGGCCAGAATACGGTTCCCTATGCACTTCATCCAAGATTATTAATTTTAACTCTGCTAAATATGGTATGTAAAGTCTGTTTTTAAATTGTAATAGTCCCTTCTTGTCGATACTTAGATCTGGTTTATTTGGGTTTGCAGTACTATTTTGTAATTCTTCCATTATCTTAGTGTAATTTCTGTCGTTGATACCTATCATCCTTATTCTTTGTTCCAGATCACTTTCCTCCCTGCTGATATTTATCTCAAATAACCCATGGAATCTTCTGCTTAAAGCGTCTACTACCTTATTTTCCTTACCCTTGATATGTCTGACCTCGAAGTTGAATTAGCTCAAGAAGGCTATCCATCTTGCTTGTCTTGCATTAAGATCTGGTTGGTGAAACAAATATTTTTCCCCGCTATTATCTGTCAATAGTAGAAATTTTTTGCCCATTATGTAGTGTCGCCACATTTTTAAGGCGTGTATTACTGCTACCAATTCTAAGTCATGAGTGAAATAATTTCGCTCATGTTCTTTTAATTTCCGAGACTCATAACAAATAACATGTCCTTCCTGAGTTAGGACACCACCTAGTCCTTCTTTACTTGCATCAACACATATGGTGAAGTCTTTATCTGGGTTTGCTACCTTCAATATGGGTGCAGTTGTCAATAATTCCTTCAGCTTGTTAAACGTGTCTTGACACTTCTCTGACCAGTTAAACTTGGTCCCTTTCTTTTTTAATGACATGATAGGGTAGGCTATCTTGGAAAACCCTTCTATAAATCTGCGATAATATCCAGTGATTCCCATGAATGACCAGATATCCACTACATCCTTAGGTACTGGACATTCCATAATGGCTTTTATCTTCTCCGGGTCTACGACAATGCCTTCTGCTGAAATTACATGTCCTAGATATTGTATTTCCTTTTGATAAAAGTCACACTTGTCAAATTTGGCGTACATTTTGTGTTTCTTGAACGTTTGCAGAACTATTCTTAAGTGTTCATCATGTTCTTCCTCCATTTTAGAATAGACCAGAATATCATCGATAAATACTACTACGAACTTGTCTAAGTACTAACTGAAAACACTGTTCATCAGGAACATAAATGTGGCTGGTGTGTTAGTGAGTCCGAAAGGTATGACTACAAATTCGTAGTGTCCATATCTTGTTCGAAAAGTTTTTTTGTTTATGTCCTCGTCTTTTATCCTAACTTGATGATAACCAGATCGTAAATCCAGCTTTGAAAAGATATTGGCCCCACCTACTTGATCGAACAGATCATTTATCCTTGGTAAGGGGTATTTGTTCTTAATGGTCATTTTGTTCAGTTGTCTATAATCGATACATAGTCTTTGAGTACCATCTTTCTTTTTCACAAAGAGAGCTGGTGGCCCCCATGGTGAAACACTCAGTATGATATACTCTTTGTCCAACAATTCCTGTAATTGTATTTTTAATTTTGTCAGTTTTGGTAGACTCATTCAGTAAGGTGCTTTTGAGATAGGGGCTGAACCAATTAGTAAGTCTATGGAGAAGTCTATTTCCCTTCTAGGAGGTAATTCTGGTATCTCATCCATGAACATGTCTCTAAATTCACATAGGACAACAAAGTCTTCTAACTTTGGATTATCTTCTTTTTCTAACAGATTCATTACTTGGATGGCATAAACTTGACATCCCTTTCTCATACATTTCTTGAGTTGCATCGCTAAAACGTGTTTGACTGATACAGGTTTTGGTATACCTTGGGTTGTTCTAGTAGTGTCAAAATCATCTTTATAGTTAAGTAACTTTGTATAACAATCTAGTACTACTTTTTGTTGTTCCAACAAATCCATCCCGATAATCATATCGTAAGATCCTAGTGGTAGGATGTTCAGATTTGTTCTTATATTCTGGCCATCTAAGCTGAACTCAAAATCATAAATAAATTCAACTACTTTCCTTTTAGTTCCTGTTGCTAGTTGTACCAGCCATGATTTTGCATGCTTCAGTTTCTTAAGTTCTTTTGACTCTACTACATTAGGAGTAATATAACTTAATGTAGCTCCAGGGTCAATTAAAACATAAATTCGAGAGTTATTGATTTTACCTTCGATCTCTACCACGGAGGATTGGTGGTCATCTTAGCGGCCATCTATGGCTGCATTTATCTGATGCAGGCTTTTACCCACATCACACACCATTGAGGCTTCCTGCAAATTATGAACAATAGTTCTGTTGGCTGAAATTAAACATGGACAAATCCTCCTTAGATGAGGTTCTCCACATTCCCATCACTTTAATGGCTCATGGGAGTTGTCCCCAAACTTCTTCGTTCCTAGATTTACCGGTTTACCACTGCCTTGTGTATTCGAATGATTAGAGTGAAAATCCTTTCTCGAAAAGGTTTTTGCTGCATTCCGATAAGGAGCTGGTTGGTATCCCTTCTTTCGTCAGTTCATTAGATCTTGTTTCTTATCCTTCCAGGCTTTGGGAAACTCTACCCACTGTTTATACTGGTCATAGCACATTCGTTCTTTCCTGAATACTTCACTCAAGGATTTGGGGTTGTCAAACTCAATTCTGTCCCTATAGGACTGTGGTAAACATCTTAAGAATCATTGGATTTTTACCCTATCCTCCCGGATGTAGGGTACAAACCTTAGTAGTTCCAGAAATTTATTTATAAGGTCCTCCATAGACATCTGTCCAAGTCGTAAATTGTAAAATTCTTTCATTTTCCTTTCATAATATCTTTCATAAAGGTATTTTTTCTTGAAATACTTCTTGAAGTTAGACCATTCCAACTGTTTCTCCTTTAGGCCCTTGGCCAATTTCAGGTCTTGCCACCAAATGTTGGCCTTCCCTTTCAGATTGTAGATGGCCATTCTGACCTTCATATTACTGGAATAGTTGTAGATATGGAAGTATTTTTTCATGTCCAACAACCATGCCTCATCTTATTCTCATGTTTCGGATTCTCCATCAAAGGTAGTTGGTTTAATCTTTTTAAATTCTCCTTCAAGGTGGTCTACTTTTCTTCTTTTTCTGTCTGTTTTAGTTTTGTCTTCAACTAAAGGTGTTCCTTTAGATGAACTGTCTCCTTTTTCTGTTTCCAACCCAGAATTCTTGGAGGCCCTTTTATTGACCTCTTCATCATGGTTATCATCCCTTGGGATTTTCTTGGTCACTATACTGCGCAACAGGACTTCATTTATCTCTTGTTGTTCCTGCTGTGCTTTCTTCAATTTCTCATTGTCTGCTTTGAAAACCTGCAGCTCAACTATAAGATTCCTCATTATTTCCAATACTTCCGTGGGAGATATTCTGTCACTATTTTTTCATGGATCTCCATGAGATCCCTTTTCTGGATTTCCTTCCATTCTAATTTATGCATCATCGTGATCTTCCATAATTCACACAAAACAGAAATGTTTTCTGTTTGCAACAAAAAGGTCTATTAGTTTTGCATAGATCGAAATATGTGTTAAGCAACTAATGTGGCCCTGTTTAGGTCCAGTGTTGTAACCTTTGTCTTTGATACCATATGTAATGTTTCCCAAAATTCCCAACAAATTTGTTTTTTTAGTTTTACCGTGCTTATAACATACTCATACCACAATTGTATAGTGCTTTGATAAAAGCCTAGTTGTTTATTATCTCACCCTTAAACATAATATGATGCATTTTAGTCCTTACTACATCATTAAAAAGGGGGTTTGGACTTAATAATGTTAGAATTAATTCACATACCTGCATATATAATATTCTTGTTGTATCCTTTAACCTTGTCTAGCGCGACTACAGGACTTGTACAAGTCTGTTGGGCTACTTACACAGAACTTTAGTAGCTACTTTGTGACATCTTTAGGTCCCGATTCCTATTCCAAGTGGGTTTGATACAATCTCTATTCTTCTTTGAGTGTAATTTATAATGATTAGGAGTTAGAGCGACCAATCTAGTTCTATAAGTGCAAAGTGTCTTTGTATATGTGTAGTCGTTGTGAGGTACACATAGAACTAGCGTTAGGTAGTTAGGGTTTTTGCAAAGGTACACATTGTTCTTTCCTAAACTGAAAACGAAGTTGGAGCGACCAGTTTTGGATGTGACTTTCTAGTCCGTCAACTGAGCATTAAATGGAAAGAAAAACATACAAGGATTAAACCAAAGCCTCAACTGGCTATCGTCCTCATTCATTAACTGGTGATGTGAAATACATGAGCAAAATTTGTGTATTAAATAGGGTCATGACTGTTACATTAAAATTTCTCTGCAGTGCCTTTCCTCGGCCTCCCGTTCAACTTGCGTGCCCATCGATTTTTTTCCACCTTGCCCTAATCACATGGTTATGGTACTTCACACTGTCTCTCTCATTAAACCAGGACATGTACTCTCATGGCTAGCATTCAATGTTCTCTTGGGTTGTATGACTTGGTGTTAATCCCCTATTTCCCATGATACTATTACTGCTTATGGAATTAGACTCAAGCATTGATAGAGTTACTTTCTTTGTGTGGGAGGGAGTCATCTATCCACCTCGCTCTTAACCTGGTAATTTTATTTGAACCCTGTTATAACCCCTGTGTATTATGGTTGTTTAGGTAACTACTAGCTAAAATATTTAATGAAGTTTTGACGGTCTTTGTTGTTCTATGAGGTTCCTGTAGTGACTTTAAATAAAATTTTTGATATAAATCAATTCCATTGCACAAATAAATTAATCACAAGAACATATAAAATTTATTGAGCTAAACATAATAGATTACGGAAAACCTCATAACACATCATATTCCTTAAATTGCATAAAACAAATACATAAATTAACATACCTTGGTCTGATGCTAACCCTCCGCTTGTCTTGTTGTTCGTTGCTGAAATGTGTCAACACTGCCCAAACCTTGTTCCACCCTGCCAACTAGGACAACTTCCTAGCTCTAGGATATCATATGGATATCCTGGCCCCTGTTCCCAAAACCCCCAGCAAACTGGTGCCCCCTGCTTCTGATTCACCGAAATCCCCCATAGTCAAACTCCCCACACCAACCATCTCCACCCCAAATTCCCTCACCAAAAATCCTCCTCCTCCCAAAATGCTTCCTTCCCCCAAAAGAATGCCTTTCACCTCCTGACTCTCCCCCATCCTCTTCGCCGTTCACCAACTCCCCCCTTTCATTAACTTCCTTATCCATTTATTTATTATCTTATCCCCTTATAATTAATATCTTATCCCTTTATAATTAATATCTTATCCCTTTATGTTCAATGTCTTATCCCTTCCTGTGTATGTAAGTCTTTAACAAATTAAACTTATTAACCCCTTTTAATTCTTTACTCAATTAGTTAATGAGTCAATTAATAATTAATTAATCCTTGACAGACATGAACAAGTAATAAATAATAATTATTTAGTTAATATTATTTAAGAAGTAATTATTGTTTAGCTAAATTTTTAGGACAGTTAGATTATTAAATTAATTCTAATTAATAATCCTATACATCTATTTAAGAAGGGTCATTACAATTCCCATTTAATATTTTGCAAACTTGGAATAGTTTTCCCCATGTTTTCGGTCGGTTTAGTTAGGGTACGATTCCCTATGGAAATATTTCTTGTTGTTCTCCAAATTCCTCTAAATTGTCCACTAGCTACCAGGTCTGTCTTATTAGCTTGGAATAATGGAGGTATTATAGAACGAAAGAGGTCTTTTTTCTCGGCCAGTTCTTCTTACATCAATCAGGAAAAGTACAGTGGTAAAATACTTTGCTTTGGGGTTCCTTCATTTGGAACAGAAAAGCTACAGACATTTCTATCTCCATACCTAGATCCTACTTAGGAGAATCCAGGACTGGAGATGTCTTCTTGGTCGATAGTTCCCAATTCTTTTCCTATACTGCGTCGGGTATTTTATTTGCGGAATAAGGTCTCCCTCAAAAACCCATCACTCTGGAGTCCTGTCACGACCCTATGTCTATTATTCCGTATCTAGATTCTATACCCTTTTTTTTGGCGTATACAAAAATACCGGCCTCCATACAAGGTGGATTCTATCTGTCGAATAAGTTTCGAAAAACAAAGAAAAGAGGTTCTTTGTGTGTCATGAATTATAGTCTGTGGTTAAATTGTCAGCATTTGTTTCCTTTCCAGCATATTGATTCTATCTGTGGGCATAAATTAACAGAGAGAATAGTTCTGTCTTAATTTTGAGAAAATGTTTTTCTTTCACCAAAATACATTCGAACAATAATACTCCTTAGGTCAATAAGATTGCATGTTGAACCGCAATGCTTTCAGGATCTGGTTGAGTAAGTCTCTGAATTAGTTTATAAATCGCATTTCTTCGAGAGCAAGATTTCGATCATTATCTAAGGGTGGGGCCCTGTTGTATGCAAGGGTACCCATCAGGACTCTATCATCCCATATCCCCCTTTCAAGCCACCAGACAGAGCTTCAAAAGTGTCATGAAAGGAAAGGTGACCTCCATCCCTCGAATTAAGTACAGAATCTTAATTATCTCTATGGCAACTTTATTTCTCTTCCTTATATTATAGACTCTATTGTGTGTTTTTCAATGATCTTCTTGATTGCAAATTTTTATATGGTTATTAATTTTAATCTCTACGTTTTCTTGTAGTGTCTCTTCCCCTCCGAGATTCCCATCTTTCAGAACCCATAAAAGGTATTTGGTTTCCAAGATAGGGCTTTGTTAAGATCAGGCAACGATAATGTTTAGCCTAGGATTACATTTTTCGAATCTTATAGCCAGACGAATGACTTTATCTCTGTAATTGGTTTGTCAGAAATAAATGGAAGGGACTTCCATTATTTTAACGCTTGATAAAAAAGCTTCCTATCGTGGTTGGGTGCAAACTATGTACTATTGTTTTGATTTTGGAACTTTAAATAGATCAAGTATGATTATATACATATCTCTCCATGAAGGATTCCTCTTACTTGGATAGAAAAAATAATAATACTTGGTTTGTGAAGTGCTCGACCTGATATATATACTTTGGGTATTATTACAGTCCCGACTTGATATATACTATGATCATTATTTACAGTTCCGAATATGAAAGATTTACTTGAATTTCCCCATGTTCTCTATAAGAATGGTCCGACAGTATGAGTCATTGGATTTTCTCCTTTAGAGCAATAAAAATTTTAGATACAGTCCTTATTTGTTAATAGGGTTTGGAAATTTTGATTTTAGCGTCTTATATAATATATAAAAAGGGTTCCAAACTTTCCTAAATTTCAGATTTGCCAAACTTTACGCATCTGGCATTTTGTTTGCATGTGGTTGATGCATACTGTTGGTCAGCATATGATTCATATCATACATGGACAGACATATATAATATTAACTATTTTTGTTGTAAATAGTCAACTTCAGTTTTGTTGTACAGATTCCCAAAAACCTGTCATACAGGGGGCATTTATTTTGCTTTTGAACTTACTAGTACATGAGTTGAGACTCATAGGTATACTATAACTACCTACATAAATATAACTATTCATATATGACGGTATACTTGATCCCAATCGCATCATGCACAGGATTATTCTACTGAACAAAATTAGTTAAAAGTGTGATTTAGCCTAGAGGTTATCCTATTACAAGAGTAATGAAATTCTGCAGGAATAGTTCTTCCCATTAATACATCAAATGACACTAGAATTTACTCAGTATTATGTTCCAGCAGAAATAATCCATTCCTAATTGATGAATAGGAGGTATTGGGTCAGTCTCTAATCACAACAATGTTCGACCAAGGTTCATTCATAGAAATAACTAAAATGCAGATCTATCATTGATCATAATATTTAACCAAAGACATAGTAGAATAACTTATCTGAATCAATTCACGTGAAGACAAAGGGAACAACCATGTTCCTCCCAACCATAGAATAGGGCATACAAATCCCTTTTCCTATCCACCCCCTAGCCTGACCATGAATCCATGAGGGCAAACTTGGAATTTCGTCTTCAGCAATGTCTTCCTCTATCAGTAATCTTCTCCTTCCCTTACACTCAACAAGTAGTGTTCATAACAGAAAGTGACTGGGAATATTTTTTCCCAGCATACTTGGCAACAACCTACTTCCTCACATATGATATTTATCCAGAACATAGTTTTGCCTAGGTCTTTTTCCGTCTCTTGGGAATTTTCGCAGCTTTCTAAATCCCTGATTTTCAGGGGTTTCCAATGTGATTTAGCCTTGAGGTTATCCTATTACAAGAGTAATCAAATTCTGTAGGAATAGTTCTTCCCGTTAATACATCAAATAACACTAGAATTTACTCAACATTATGTTCCTGCAGAAATAATCCATTCCTAATTGATGAATAGGAGGTATTGGGTCAGTCTCTAATCACAACAATGTTCGACCAAGGTTCATTCATAGAAATAACTAAAATGCAGATCTATCATTGATCATAATATTTAACCAAAGACAGAGTAGAATAAATTATCTGAATCAATTCGCGCGAAGACAAAGGGAACAACCACGTTCCTCCCAACCGTAGAATAGGGAAGCCAAATCCCTTGTCCTATTCACCCCCTAGCCTGACCATGAATCCATGAGGGAAAACTTGGAATTTCCTCTTCAACAATGTCTTCCTCTGTCAGTAATCTTCTCCTTGCCTCACACTCAACAAGTAGTGTACATAACAACAAGTGACCAGGAATATTATTTCCCAGCATACTTGGCAACGTCATGCTTCCTCACATATGTTATTTATCCAGACCATAGTTTTGCCTAGGTCTTTTTCCCTCTCTTGGGAATTTTCACAGCTTTCTAAATCCCTGATTTTCAGGGGTTGCCAATGGCCAAATATCTAATTTTCCACTTGTAAAAATCATCCCAAAGGTAGTTCCAACATGTTCCCCACTCATGGAGTCATGGTCAGCTGATTTTTAACATGGTTGTTCCATTTGTCCTCCTACAATCATTATAAAATATTTTGTTTTCATACAAGTGTCATAGTCAAATAGTTAGTTGGGTCAAATAAGATCTCTGCCCAACATTTATAATAATTTATTATAATTATCAAATTCGAAATTCAAAATTTCCATAAATGGAAAAAAAAATTCCAAATTCGAATTTACTAAAAATGGAATAATTTTCCAACAAATTTTTAAATTTCAAAAATAATTTATTTTTGGGGATGTCACACATAATGCTTTCCAAACAATTGACCCACTTCCCTAAAAAAAATTCCCTACCATTAATGGAGAGTACCTATTTGTTTTCTTAATAGCTTGAGGAGGATAACAAATTCTTGGTATAGCTAATGCTCGATGAGTTCGACATCATACGTTTAATGAATCTGAGGAAGGAGGGGTTCGATTCCTTATGTCTCCTTCAATTTATAATTTTACGATCCTAGAGAAGAAAAAATCGATGGTATTTTCATTTTTAGAGAGTATGAAAAGAACTTAAAGAAGACTCTAGGGTTGTTCTTTTTCATAAATTTAGTCCCCTAAACCCGAAAAAGTATAAAACAATACAAGATAGAACTCTTCTAGCCAAGGTTGACCAGAGTATTTTTTTTTTTGTAATTGGTCCATCTGGTCTGAAAAAGGGTTAAACTCACACCAAATATATTCCCTTTGAATTCCTTTTAACAAGTGTGAAAGGAAACAAGATCGCTCGACAATATTTTCATGTTTAGAGAGTATGAAAAGAGCTTAAAGGAGACTCCAAAGAGTTCCTTTTTTATATAGTTTTTACGATCCTGAAAAAGAGATAAAAGTATACTCAGTAGCTTATTCTCATGTATTTACGACCATGAGAAAAAACAAAGATTAATCTCATCTAGAGAGAACGAGTGGAAAGAAACTAATTTCCAATGGTAGCAATGACTCCTAAGAAATTACTGGGATAAGGAGAAGGAATTAGGCATGGAAAGTGAGGACCGCTCACAATAGAGTGTCTCTCTAGAGGGAAACTGTAAAATGGGAGCAGGGTGATGCGAAAGACTAGTGTCAAGCATAATAACAATGGCCATAAGCAAGTGATACATAAAATAGAGTGAAGTAGTAGAAAGTGCAACCATTAAGAATATAGTAAGATGTTTGCTTCATTTTTTAACAAGCTTGAAATAGATAATGAAACTGTGCTCGAGGTTGATTTTATTTTTAATGAGCTTGAAACCAAAAATGATCATATGGCTACCAACCATTCGAATTCCTTTAATTTTCCTTATATGAAATTGGTATCCCTCTTTCCACAGGTTAATTATGTAGTATCATGTCCCATGCCTTCAACTTCTAATGAGAAGGATCCTCTCATTGTATGCTTGACTTATTTAGAATTAGATATGGTAGTTGACATGTTGAATCCTTCAATGGGGCTTTGAAGCCTTATCTTTCCCATATTACCCCTATTGATTTTCTTGACATACATTCTTTCCATAGAATTGTTCTTCTATTCGATGAAGACCTCTTGAAATCCATGGTCAAGACACATGAGGATATTTCATTTTTTGTGTCAAGCTCATTAAAAAAGGAAACAATTAATAATGAGCATAGTTTTCTTTATATTTCAAGATCGTTAAACAATGAAACATTTAATCATGAGCATAGTTTGCTTTCTATGTCAAGCTCATTAAAAAATGAAACATATAACTATGAGCATAGTTCTCTTTCTATGTCAAGCTCATTAAAATATGAAATAGATAACTATGAACATAATTCACTTTCTATGTCAAGCTTGTTAAAAAGTGAAACAAATAACCATGAGCATAGTTCTCTTTCTGTGTCAAGATCATTAAAAGATGAAACAAACTTCCCTCTAATTGATGTTCCAGTAAATATAGTACTTGAACCTTCATTTCCTCTGCATGTGTCAGTTGATCATGTTTTTTCCTCCCTCTCTGGTCAACATAATCCTATTAGTATCCAGGAGTCTAATCGGATGGATAAAAAGAGTCGGTAGATGAAACAAATCTTGGGGGCATGTCTCCATCCTTTGGACATCGTACTAGAGATAATCCATTAACTTCTCCTGATCATGCTTGGGGAAAAGTACCAACCTCTAGACATCACATTGGGAAGAAACCTATCAATGGGTATCATTTCGATCATAGTTCATTTACGGTTTCAATCTCATTAAAAAATGAAATCAAACCCGAGCACAATATCATTCTTTGTTTCAAGATTATTTCAAAAATGAATCACACGCCGTGAGCATAGTTTCATTCGTTGTTTCAATATTGTTAAAAAATGAAGCAGACACCTCGAGCATAATTTCATTCTCTGTTTCAAGCTCATTAAAAAATGAAGCAGACACTTCGAGCAAAGTTCATTCTTTATTTCAAGCTTGTTAAAAAAGGAACTCTTTGGAGTCTCCTTTAATCTCTTTTTAGACTCCCTAAACATGAAAAGTTTTTTGACCAAGCCTTTTTCCTTTCACACTCATTAATAGGATTTGAAAGGGCGTCTATTTGGTGTAAGCTTAACCCTTTTTTGGATTGGATGGACTAATTACAAAAAATGAATACTTTAGTCAACCTTGGCTAGAAGAGTTCTCCCTTTTATTGTTTTATACTTTTTCAAGCTTGGGGAACTAAATTGGCAAAAAATAATACCCTTGGACTCGTCTTTAAGATCTTTTCAAATTCTCTAAATGTGAAAAGACCACTAATTTTACCTTATTTGGGCTCGTAAAATTATACATTGAAGGACCCATATGGGATCGAACCCCTACTTATTTAGGTTCATTAAACAAGTGATGAGGGACTCATCGAGGATGAGTTATACTGAGCATATGTTATCCTCCTCAAGATCATTAAAAAAGAAAGAGTTACTCGTCGTTCATTGTGGGGAAAAATTGAGGGAAGTGGGTCAGTTTTTTGGAAAGCATTATGGGAATTGTTTTTTGTCACCCTTGAACATGGCACATATTTGCGTCTTGTATTAGAATTGGGTAATCTACTTACCTCTACATCATACCAATCCTATGAGTCATTATACTCCTCCTCTCACCCAAAGACTGCCCCAGTTATCATCGGACTATGTTTTGGCCTATCTCTCATCGAGTTAGTGTTGCCAAGTCATTTGTGACATCCTCAAATATTAAAACATTTTATTTTAATGTTATTTCTTTGAAAACAAATTTCTATTTATGGAAATTCATATTGGAAATTATTAAGGCATGTAATTACTATTTTTGTGATTGTTGAGCAAGAGTTTGACTTGCCAACTGTCCTCTTTTGATGGACAAATGTATGAGACATATATTTTAATAAATTAAATGTTGGAAACAGGTGGAACAACTAGGCTAAAAGTAGTTGACTATGACTCCATGAGTGGGGAACATGTTTGAGTTAACTCAGAGCTTATTTTTACAAGTGTCATAAGTTGAGTTATGCCACTCACATACCCTAAAAATAAGGGATTTGTAAAGATGTGAATCTCCCAAGGAGGGAAAAAGATGGAAAAGTCCTTGTCATTGAGAAATGAAATATATACAACATATGTGTGAGGCAGGTTGCTACTTATCATGTTGTGAGAAGAAATATTTTTTATGTGAGCACAAGTGGTGTTAGGCAAATGATTTATGAACTATATAGAATGAAAATGGCTAAGGAGTGAAGCTCAATTTACCCTTATGGAGTCATGGTTAGGCTAGGGGGTGATCAAGATAAGTAATCTTGGTTTTTATGCATCTACAGTTGGGTGGAACGTGGTTGTTCCATTTTTTTCTAGCATAAATGTTAAAGATATGTATCTTTATTTGACTACTCTTTACTCATGTTGGTTTATTGAATTGATTATAGCTACAAGATTTGATTTATATAGATGAATATTATTACTCTTGTTGGGTTTATTGATTGCATGTATATACATAAGTAAAACATTAGGAAATAAACTATATATCAATGTAGATTAACATTGTTAAGCTACATAATGACTTGGAACCCGATAACCCTATTTATTTATTTAAGGGTTTTGTTACAGATAGGTATTTTATTTTAGATATATTCTTGTTGTTTAATGAATTCTTTGGTTCAGCATACAAATAATCGATTATAGAAGTTATCCATTGCGGAATTTAAAATGATTCTTCTCCTACCTTTTGATAGGTGTTTCCAATATTATTAAGCTTATACAATACATATGAAATTTGTATTCGAGTAAGAGGAATCATTACATGATAATCATATATACTTATATATATGATATCAATATGTAATATATGAAATGTCATGCTCTCAAAAGAAATTTTGAAGAGTATATTTAAATATAGGTGGACATGCCAGAAATATATAGTGAATGTGGACACAAAATCTTCCAACGAAGTAAAATCATCACAAAAATATTTAGATACACATTAGAGAAATTTTTGATAGATAAAGACTCAATCAAATTTCGGTGAACATAAAACTCATTAAGAAACAAAAGTTAATACAAGTCAATTTTCGAATGCTCTCTTTGATTAAGAAAACCTAGGTAAGGGATCCACAAATGGAACCTGAGTACTTTTCATGAGGAATGAATCTTCTTTTTGAAACCGTGACAACACGAGTTCAACTTGCAAAGAAAAATGAGGAAGATTATTAGTTAGATATATATAGTTATATTGTTTCCTTCAGAAAAATCCTTTAAAGAAGTAAAATGAGAAAAGAAAAATAAGGAAATCAAGGAAAATTTTCTCTAGTGATATAAGATGGACTTATACGAGTCTACAAGTCTGAATGTCTTATGAAAGGATGAAAATGGATAAGTATGGAAAATATTAGAATGGACTTATAAGAGTTCATAAGTCTGAAGTTCCAAGAGTCTAAACGGATGAAAATGACTAAGTATGGAAACTCTTAGAATGGACTTATACGAGTCTGCAAGTACGAAAGGATTAAAATGGCTTAGTATGGGTAACTCTTAGAATGGAATTATATGAGTCCTCAAGTTAGAAGGTCCACGAGTGAAAAAGGATGAAAATGGCTAACTATGGGAAACTATTAGGACAAACTTATGAGAGTCTGCAAGTCCAAAAGTCCACGAGTCTGAAAAGATAAAAATGGTTAAGTATGGAAATTCCTTGGACAGATTTGTAAAAATGGTTACGAGGACAGTGATAAAAAATAAGGAAAAGGGGCAACAAATATAAATTTCAATTTGGAATTAAACTGTCATCTATTTGATCCACCTTTTACCACCAAAGTAATTGATACTTAAATACTGTGTGATCTACATGTGATCAGTGAATGTACATGCCACACAAATATTTTGTTTCTATTGCTAACAGGCCCATCACATTAGTAATGGCCATAATACAAAATATTGCACACAGACACAACGATGATAACATAAGAATTAGCTATGAAATTCTAATTTTCCATGCATAGACAGTGAAGGGATAACATATAATAGTGACTTAATTTTGTCTTGCAGGATCATTCTAGTTTCCCCACCCTTCTGGAAAGATAATTCCATCCATATAAGAGTTATGAAATAGTGTTGTGGAGTAAGGTTCCAAATCCCTCCTCTGATGCATTAATCCCTTCCTTATCTACTTACATTGCAGAAAGACAAATATTGAGCCTTAAAAAGGAGAGGATCTCTTATTAGCTGAAATGTGCCATTATTTATGAGGATGGCATGGTGTAAATTTTTTTATTTAAAAACGTCGTAGATTTTTATTTACAAAAACACCAGAGGAACCACATATGTAGTGTCATGATATTATAGAACCTTTGTTGGCACAAGGACAGACCCAGGGTTCAACGCTCAAGAGCACACCAAAAAAGCCCTAACCACCGGCCCTTTCGGCAACACCTGCGAAGAAGATGAATTCTCACCCAAGGTAGAGGCAGGGGTGGTTTCAAGACTTAGGTGTATGCAACCTTAGCTGGGAAACATATCTGTGACTATATCATTTACATAGCACATAGCATCAGTCATTCATCAATATTCAACCCTTATTATACTTCACAGACAACACAGAGCTTCGCGGTGTACACTCAAATCTACAATATTTTAGAACTTAACCATAGTAACCCAGATCATATCCAGAAGATCAACACTAAGCATCCTCACACACATCAGATCTAACAATCATATATATCTAAGAAGAATAGAGCATAACTGGATATATCAAAGCACATAGCATAAGAAAAGATAAACACATTGAATAAAATCACAAAACATAACACACAGGTTTATGTGGTTCAGCCCCACCCTGGGGCTATGTCCACAATATCTTCTTCTTTATTATCGTCTTCAATCTGTTACAAGCACAAAGCCTCCAAAACCCTTCTTCCCATAGTACAAAATATATGTGCAATTCTCTAGATCCTTCTTCCTTGCGTTACAACACTTAGCTTTCTATAGCAACCTCACAGTAACTTGCACTTAGCCTTGAAAGCCTTACACAGTTCACACAGAGCACTTATTCAAAATCACATAGATGCACTACCAATTTGCACTAAGAAATCCCATCTAGTACTTCTTACATTTCCTATCCTTCTATTTATACATTAAAAACGTAGGCCTAAGCGTGGGTAAACCCACGGGCCAACATCCCTGTCCCATTACATATTCCCAAAAAGGACCCAAAAGGGGGCTTGGTTTCCGCAATTTCTTCTTCGCTTTGTGCTTTTTCTTCGACAAGCTGTCGAAGTTCCAAAAATGGTCAATTATGACCAAGTGTTCCTCAAAACTTGGTCAAGGGACAACAGACCCCCAACACTCACCTATGACTCATCCCAAGTCACTCTAGTCTGATTAATTCCCCCTCAAATTCCTAGAGCTTGGCTCGAGATACTTCGACCTGCTACAGTGCGACAACCTCTTTCTCGGTGAACTCCTGTATCACTACGTCGTTTACTGGCCCTTCCAGAAGTTTTTCTATGGTGATGATAACATGTTCAAGCTCGGCTCCCTGGCTTTCAACTTCAATGAACAGTTGGCATGCCTTTTCTTGGATTGGTTGAAGTGGTTGGGAGACTTCCATCACTGTACTTTGCAACATGTGTACCTGTTGTTGGGTGGTGCATTGTTGTGGAAATCTCTTCATTATTTTGACTGGGGTCAAGGCTTTCAGTTGCGCCTGTAGCGTATCTGCGTGTTGCTTTTCTTCTTAGAGTTGTTCCTCCAATGCCTACAACTCTCTATTTTCTGTGAGGTTCTCATAAGTCTGGGTGCTTCTAGCACTCAATTGATCGTATTCCAAGGCAAGGGTTTTTAATCGGCCAACTACATTGTGGGCAGTTGCCTCCCTGAGATCTCTTATTTCTTGAGGAGTCTCGCGCATGGTGAAAAGTTCCAGATCTGCGATGTGCTGCTAAATTTGTTGGATTACTTCTTCAAGTTGTGCCACCTACTATGAGACACGTTCTTCAATCTTCACTTCTCCGACCATCACAAAACGAAGGGCTTTGTGAACCCTTTCCTGTACTTCAAGTTTCTCTGCTAGCAACTAGTCCTTGCTCTGCTGTAACTATGCTTTTTCCTCATCCCACTTTTCTTGCAGGGCAAGCTTTTCCCGTTTTGCCTTACTCTGTTGTTCTACAAGTGCGCTTTTTACTTGTGTCAAAGCCTAGGTGATTTGCGTTGTGTATTCTTGAGCTCGTCGAAGGCGATCTTTGACTTTATCGACGATCTAGTGTAATTGGGTGGGCTCATCGCCCATTCCTGTTGTTCCTATTGTCAAGGGAACAGTAGAAACTGCTCGGCTAGATTGGAGTGCCTGCTGCACATCTTTAAGTTCACCCTTGATTCGACTGAATACCTCCTCTTGATTCACTTCTTTATTTTCTACGATCTCTAGTGAAGCATCATTCAGCGCAGCGACTAAGAAGTCGAAGTCGTCCAGTGTGAGGGTAGTCTTAAACGTAGTCCAAGTGGCCTTAGTTTTCTTTTGGGATGAGGGATTTGGTGGGGTAATCTTCCTTTTCTTAGAAGGATACTCCTCCTCTCTAGGCGGAGTGACCTCTCCTTTGTTTTGCTCAACTTCTATGCCACCTAGTTCTTCACCATCACCTCCCTGCACAGGTGAGATCGAAGTATTTTTTGTGGATGTGCTATGGAAATTTTGAACTTCATCATCTTTATTAGTCTTTCTTGGTCTAGGTGTATCCGACATAGCTTCAGGGCTATCCATGTCGGAAATTTCTGTGTGGTCTGGTACAACAAGGAGGTTCGCCGACCATTCCTTGCTAATCTGCTCCAAGTCTTCTTTTGTCAACTTGTAGTATGACTGGAGCTGTTGTTTGTGCTCATCATCGTGTGTTGTGATATAGGTGAAGTGGCGGTCCATGTTGAATTTTATCAAAAGTCTAAACCTGTGAAGTGTGTTTGGGGTGAGGCGTGGTGTAGACTGGATTGCATTCTTCAATTGGTTGTAATAGGCATGGAAGATGACATTAGACTGCTACTTCTTGTTCATGTCATTGGAGTACCACAACGTACATAAATTCATGGCCAGTGGTTCAAAGGGTTCGATCTTCAGAAAATGCCACCTTCTGGTAGCTCCCAGGCGATGAAAGTGATTAGTATGAGAAACCAACTAAAGTGGAACTCATACCCTTGGTCTTGCGCTTCTCTGCATTCAAGATCTAGTTGGTTTACAAGGTACTGCTCCCAGTTCATTTGTAGTCCCTCGATGCACTTCCTGCGAGGTCAACTACCAATCCAGTCACTTGTGTTCGTATGGTCTTGTGAACTAGCTTGCCCGCAATCAACTGACAGGCAAGGCGCACTGTGCCACTCTGGATAGAGGCTACCTTGTAGCCTTGCATGCCTTTCTCGACATCACCATAAGTTTCTTTTATCTTATGCGCTAGTGCTCGGTTTGAGGTCTTTCCAGGGTAAAACTCTTGTGGGTCAGGGCCCTGCATACTAAGTCCTATGATCTCATTGATCAAGGTCAGATCCACAGTGATGCAGAGGTCCAACCATAAGTATCCTCTGTGGTAGCAAGACAACAACAACTTGATGCATGTGTTAACTTCCTGGTGTCTGCCAAAGTGAAGGATCTTCATTACATTAAGTAGTGTGGATTGCACGAGGTTCTGGGTCCATGACTATAGGACAATCTTATAATTCTTTCCTTTGGTCCTGGTTAAGTACTTATGCGGGGCTAACATGCTGTAAACTTGACGATGTCCAATGTTAAAATCACTAAATTTCAGTGTTGTGAGCTTATCCTAGTCAGCACGAACTGTGTGCACCCCTTTTGGAAGGTACGCGGTGACCAAAGTGTACTCAAAGTATCTAGGTACACTGTCACAGTTGATGGAACCACTTAGAGGTGGTAAGTAAGTAGGTAGAATGCGTGGGATACACTTGGCATTTGCGATGTCATCCCTGTTCTTGGTCTGTTTCTCATCGATTGGCTGAGATGGACTGACATGAGCAGTGGAAGGGGAGGCCTGGAGTCCTCTCATTGACGATGATTGGACTCTTGTAGATAATCCTCTCTCTGACATGACTCTCTCAGTCATTAAGTCAATCAAAACTTCTTCAACTACTTTCTCAACAATGTTGAGCTCGTTCGACATACAAGCTCGGGTCAACTAGCTCAGGTGTGAAAATGAATTCAGGGAATACAGTGAACTGTATGGGAACAAGGAAATGATCACAAGGTGAAGTAATATCAGATTTCAGGCTCAAATTCTCACTTAGCAAAAAGTATTCTCGGTGCGTGGCGCGACAGACTAAGTAGGGAAACTTAGCAACTGTCTTCTTGTAACGGGTATGAGGCTGCATTAACTTATGTTATGTCTGTTATGGCATGGTATAACGGTCTAGTGGCGAGCCATAAATTCTTTCCAACCCGTTCAAAGCGGCAGTCGACGGTTATATTGGCTTCCAACAACTATATTACTTTTCCTCAGGGAAGTGGCATATGTCGTTGTTATGATATCCCGATGAAGCTCCAATTCTGCAAAGTGTCTTGCTGCGAGGTACCCTCTGGGATATTCTATAATTTTTCAATCTTAGCCTTATTCTTACTTATCTTTCTAGCCTTCTTTCCAGTGAGCTTTGTCTCAGTGATTCTCTTCCCATTCTGATTATTATTTTCCTTGGGCATAGTCACTTCATGCTAGTGAGATTCTGTCCTAACTTTTAGGTATATCACTTCTTTTTTGTCTAGGGTACAAATTTTATCCTTTTGTGTAGCTTTTGCCTCGATGTTTGGGCTTCTAGTGTCATATGGCTTCGATAAGTTATCTTGTTCTTTTATCATCTGTGCGATCCTTTTAGTCATGAAATCTTTTAACTCTTGTCTCTGTTGTTCTAGAACCTCTTCTTCTTCCTTCTTTCTGGTTTGATCTCTTTCAATCCAAGGTTTTCTGAGTAGCATAGTAAACAGAGCGATGTCCTCAATGAATTTGATAATCTCAAAATATTCTTCTGTTGAAGTTCCATTGACTACCATAGGTATCTGAGCGAGTTTTCCACATAACATCATAAGTTTTCCTCTGAATAGTCCTATTCCTCCCAGTGAAGGGATCATGGCAGGCTTCCCTATAGCTTCCCAAGTTCTTTATGGCATAATGCTCACTTGTGTTTCTTCATCAAGAATACAGTCAATGTAGGAATCCCCTATTCTTGCTTCGACTTGCTCCTTTTCTTTGAAGATATCTGGTAATTAGACATCTTTATGTTCCTTCAGGGTTTCTTTCATCTGTATTAATACCTTCTCTGATTCTTGTTGGGTTTATGCCTTTTCTGGATCTACCTTATGGTCTTCTTGATTCATATTTATCCTTTCAATCTTAATGATCACTCTAGGGAAATCCAATACCTCATGGTCCATAGCTTTGCAACAAAGGCAACTAGGTCTTCTACCAGGGCATTCCTTAGCTAGATGGTCTGGTTTTCTGCAACTGCAACATAGGATTAATCCTTGATTTATTTTAAATGTTCCCCACCCTCTTCTTTACTATGCACTAGAATCGTGATAGTTAACCTGCAAAAGATTCTTTCTAGGATCCTACATCCATTTGTTACTCTAGACATTCTTTCTATGCATAGGTATAACATATCTATCATTATACTTATCAGAGATATTCATATCAAACTTTCTTTCATCTATTAATGCCCTAGTTTTTAAGCTAGGACAAAATCTATCAAACATACCTAGATTCATGATTTAGAAACAAAAACAAAATCACTTATCTTACTTCTACAGAGCACAAAGATTTTAGATCTAAGAACTTTTAACTATTATTACCTTTATTAGAGCACAAAGCTTATAGATCTTACCTCTTTTCTACAGATTTGACCTCTTTCTTTCAGAAATTTCAACTTTTACTTTTCTTAGATCACAAAGCGTTCAGATATCGCTTCATTTCTTCAGATATGATCTTCCTTTATTTAGATCTGACCTTGTTCCTGACACAAAGCTTCATAGGTCGAGTAAAAATATGTGCACTAGGGAAAAAGATCTACGCAAAGAGATTTCTTTTGCAAAAAGTTTCTTCTTCCTCAGTTCCCAGCAATCACAGTTTCAGGTCCCGACAATGGAACCATTTGTTGGCACAAGGGCAGACCCAGTGTTCAACTCTCAAGAGCACACCAACAAAGCCCTAACTACCAACCCTTTCAGCAACACCTTCAAAGCAGATGAAGTCTCACCCGAGGTAGAGGCAGGGGTGGTTGCAATACTCAGGTGTATGCAACCTTCGTTGGGACACAAATCTCTGACTATATCATTTACAGAGCACTTAACATCAATCATTTATCAATATTCAACCCGTATTATACTTCGCAAACAACACAAATCTTCGCGGTGTACACTCGGATCTACAGTATTTCAACACTTAACCATAGTAACCCAGATCAGATCCAGAAGATCAACACTAAGAATCCTCATACACATCAGATCTAACAATCATATATATCTAAGAAGAACAAAGCATAAGTGGATATATCAAAGAACATAGCATAAGAAAATATAAACACATTGAATCAAAGCACAGAGCATAACACACAGGTTTACGTGGTTCACCCCCACCCTAGGGCTACATCCACAAGATCTTCTTCTTTATTATCGTCTTCAATCTATTACAAGCAAAAAGCCTCCAAAACCCTTCTTCGCATAGGACATAATATATGTGCATCTCTCTAGATCCTTGTTCCTTGCATTACAACACTTAGCTTTCTATAGCAACCTCACAGTAACTTGCACTTATCCATGCAAGCCTTACACAGTGCGCACAAAGAACTTATTCAACATCAGATAGATGCACTACGAATTGCACTAAGAAATCATATCTACTACTTATTACATTGCCTATCCTTCTATTTATACATTACAAAAGTGGGCCTAAGCATGGGTAAACCCACGGGCTGACATCCATTTCCCATTACATATTCCCAAAAAGGACCCAAAAGGGGGCCTAACTTCAACAATTTCTTCTTCGCTTTGCGCTTTTTCTTCGACAAGCTGTCGAAGTCCCAAAAACGACCTATTATGACCAAGTGTTCCTCAAAACTTGGTCAAGGGCCAACAACCTTTCACAGCATCAATGGATAGCTAACACTAAATTCGAATAAAACAGAGGCATTCTTTCAACAAGAAGAAAATAAAAAAATAATGGTGATTTGTCATAATCATTTACAAACTAAACTACCATTTCTTGGGAGAAATCTAAACAGATTTCTTCTGCTAATGGAGGACTTTTCCTTACCTGTAAATTTTGTTCGAACACAAATATGTAACATGCTCAACTCCAATATTTATTGTGATAGAGAAGAAAGATAAAATCTCTCTATTTTCCATAGGAAAGATTCGTGGAAAACAAATTTACAAAATGAAATGGGAAATGTTAAAGAATTGTCTTATTTGAGTTATGACAGGCCTCAAGCACTTCAACATCCATATGCAGTTCTCATTAATGTTGATACATGTGACACTCTCAAGATAGAGCAAAGGTATTGGTTAGTGGACCGAGGGATAGTCCCATACGTATTGTCGTTTATCAATGTTTAGACCCTTTGTTTTTTTAACTTGAAGAAAAACAACTTTTCTCTTTGTTTATCCAAATGCTCATTGTATTACACTATTGAGTAAACGAAAATATAGGAGTAAGTGGCATAAAAATCTTAACTTACCCTTTTTAAATATATATTTGGAAACTTTTCAACCCATGCATATTTTCAACCTAACAATTTTTTTTTTATGGAATTTTGGGCTTGTTACATCATTTGTCGTCCCTCACAATGTTCAAGGGAATTTTCAACCCAAATACACCACTCTACGATATTACCAAATTTCATCCTTGTGTATGTTTGTGCTCATTTGATCTGTCATATTACATCACTTTCCCGTTTCACTTTCATGTTGATGATGGGGGACACATCATGGTCCTCCTTCAAAGAGTTTGTTCATGTCAAATTCAACACATTATATAGGAATTAGAATTAGAAACTAATTAGTACCTTGGAACGTGCATGCCTCAATGGTAGGTCTCCTCACCTTCGACAGTAGGTTTATATCATTGGATTATAATAAAATGATTCCATGAATGTTCGACTTCAAATCATTTATTCACATTCATTGGAATGTACTAGGGTACCTTGGGAGTCATTTCCATCATTGGTGATTTTACTCTCACTTGTTAATGGTATACATCAATGAACGATAATCAAGTGGTTTCTACCATGTTCAAAATCGACACATCTATTCACATGGATATAATCGAACCATTTCAGGATCGGGACGAAGAAGCTGAGAACTCCTCAAGCACCCAGGTTGCAATGGAGATTATTTGAATACTTAGAAGATTCCAGTATGGTCATGAAGCTCATGATATTATTCATATATATGTTGTCACATAGATCCACTTTCTATTGGTATTTGGCTATGTGTTTTCATATCATATCTCCACTATGTATTATTTCATGTCTATGACCTGATTGAGTCATGGAGATATGGATCCACATAGTATCATTGCTTTTCATATCCCTAGTTGGTGCTTTCAATGATGCGCAGTGTCTTGGTGAGAGGCCATTATTTGATTCAGTGTATTCCGAGCATGCGTATTCCTACCTTAGGGATGATACTATATATTTTTTGATGTTTGTTTGCATCTTTCTCCCAACTCTCTTATTCCATCACCCTCACATACATATTTTTGTAAAGTGTTTCAACAATCAACTCTTCCTGTGACTTCACACTTTAGTGGGCATCTATTACACACCTAAGTGTCGCACTACCAAATGTAACACTTAAGTGTTGTAAGTGTCACAAGTAGCGTACTACCAAATGTCACACTTAAGTGTCATAAGTGTCACAAATGTCGTACTACCAAATGTCGCACTTAAGTGTCACACTACAAAATGTCACAATTAAGTGTCGCATATGTTACACACTTAATTTTTGCACTTAAGTGTCACAATTTTGTCACCATGAGAAAGTGTATTTCATAATCCCTAGTCATTTTGAAGAAAAAACCTATCAGTTGGAGGTCAAAATATTTCCTTTTTCCTTGATATGTTTTCGTTGTTTAAGCTTCATCGCCCCCCTTCCCGTATACAAGGAGGTATAAACCATGATCATCCCTAAGACACATAGGGGGAGCGATTTTCTTACCCTATGCTTCTTTATGGGGGGGGTGATGAAGTAGTTGCAAACATCATGCCTCATTTTGTGAGGTTGTTTCTGGGATATTTCAGTTGGATAAGGAATTGCTTCAGGCTACCTTCTATTCAAGGATAGTTCAATCTTGTTTGTTCATTTAAATCATCATTTGATCAGATCCCCTCCTCAAAACTATCCTATGGTTGTGACGCATCAATTCCTATATAATGGATGTCATAATTGAGTTAAAGAGGGAGAGAACCTAGAACATCATACTTATGACTTTGTGACATTCAAATGGATGTAAAGGATATCTTGGAGTAGTTTTTGTGACATCAAAATTGAGGTTGTAAGTGCTTCACTATTGATTTTTTCTTGTTAATATATAACTTGGCATATTCCCTTTATGTTTTTTTATTCACCATATGCATGTCTATTTTTGTCTAATTCATCATACATAGATAGATTTTTCTTAACAATATATTTTAGAAGAATAAGGTATTGTTGTTTTCTTTATAGGACTTATCTTTCACCAAGATCTTGGGCATCAAGATCAAGGGTTGGAGCAGCGAGGAAAAATGATGTAAAAGAGGTGAGTCATGTAGCCTTATCTTCTCATTTTGATTTTTGACCTATAGAATGGATATAGGCAGATGTAGTAAACCATTTGTTTCTCTCTGTATTAGATCAAAGGGGTCTTGATCCAGGGGGGGATTCACTTGTCCGCAGGGAAAAAAAATCCACAACAATATGTCAATTCTAGTTGGTTTATATTATTTGAATGTTGAATCATTGGACATTGCTCATTTTATTTTGTGTGCAATTTCTTTTCTTAATTGGGAAACATTTATTACATTCTCATTTTATCATTCTTAAAACATTGAAATTGGCTTTAATCATGTTTTTGTTGTATAGTTGTTAGTGTTATCACTCTAATCACTACTTGCATGATAATTGGTGATGTTTCTCTAAGTTATATGTAAGATTTAGAAAATATCCCTTAGGTTCAAAGTTCTGGATCTGCCAAATTGTAAAGATTCATCTATCACTTATGTCTCCTAGTTTTGAATCATATGTCATGGACCATCATGATTTGCAAGAGCTTAGGAGGATTATGAGGCACATGAAGAAATGATACAAGGAAACATAACATCCATTTTCCCTGTCACTTATAAAGTCCATCATTGTGAATAGTAGTGCATCTCTCAAATTGAAACTACTATGAGTACTCTAGTTCAAGTTAAACATCAACTTGCCATTTTTTAAGGAAACCTACAATATGATAAGGAACCTACTGGTGAATTTGCACAAAGATGTTTAGTATGGGGTGTCCAATAAATGTCTTTCTATACATTTGGGCCAAGGGGAACATAAGGAGGAGGATACTATGAACAAAATCATTTAAGATATGGATATTTGAGACCAAGAATTAGTGCCGACTATCATAGTCCTGGAAAAGGCCACAAGGCACCATATTTTTTGTTAGTGTATGTTTTTTAAGGTTAGTGGTATTTTAGGCATATTTTATAGAATATATACTAGTAGTAAGACTTGAGAATTTATGCCAATAGATATATGAAAACTCTATACTTTATTATGGACCTATCTAACCACTTTGAAAATTGAGTATACTATGTATTTTCATCATTGATGTTTAGCTATGCTACAACCCTTTTACTAATATAAATTATCAAATTTAGTTTAATAATAATAAATAATGATAAAATTATAAGAAATATTTTTTAATTCAAGTTATAATCCATCATCCTCATTATTATGTTTCCATTACCATTAAAAAGAATTAACCAAATTCTAGATAATATGTTTTCTAGTTTATCTTAAACAATAGTGTTTGTGTTACAATTAACAAAGTTATAATGATGATGAAGATGAAGATTATTAACATCCACTAAGAACAAATTGGTCTATTGGACCTTAAGAGGGTAAGTGATTACTTGTGATTCTTTAGAATTTTTTACTGTGCTCGAAAAGTATTAAGAGAAGCTTTCCAAGATCACCATAGTTTTGTTGAGTTAAGAGGTTAGGAAGGTTGGTAATGTGACAAATATTTTGAAAATTAGTTCTAATCTGGATATTGGCTGGACAATATAAGAGAAAGTGTTTTTAATATTCAGCCTTCTTAGTGTCACAAATGTGACACACTCTTTCATTGCAGGGCGTTTTAGGAATTGACCAATGCCCAGTTTCACTACGGAGCTCGTGAGAATTTGTTCTTATCTTAGCAATGCTTATTTTTTCTTTACACTTGTCAAAAGAGATAGATAATTTTTATTTTCTAGATTAGGGTTGATTACATCATTATAATACCTTAATTTTCTTTTTTTCTCTAACTCTTTATCACACCACATTTTCTCCTTAAATTTTGATTTGATGATATTTTTAATAGTATATGTATTCTGTAAAATTGTGTCTTTCATGATTCCTCAATAGTTTAACCAAGGCCGAGCATCTTTATTCCATCCTCGATTGAGTCTATGGTGGTTATGACTCAATTTTGAAGAAAATTTAGGAAGTGTCTTGTCTTCCATGTTTCTTAACTTGTTATTATACATTAGGTATCTAGTCATATTTGTCCTCTCAATGGGGGAGAGGCTTGTTTCTAAGAGGAGGATGGGATAGGGTGTATTTCCTTTAATTTTGAGATTATAGGTTACAAGATTCTTTTGTATTTTCTCTATCTTTATCCAAGATTCACAAGAGATACTGCATCCCCAAACTTCACATCAATAAAGAATAACATGTGTAATGATAGTATCAAAGAGGAGTTTCTTCTTTTACCAAATCTAAAGATCATCTGATTTACAAAAATTTTCAAGCCCATAATAACCTTTCCATCCCCCAATAATCTTATAATTCCAATTGAGCTTGTGGTGAATATCAATTCCAAGATATTTGTATGAAGTCACTTCCTCCAAGTTTTTGTTGTCATATACAAAGGTACCATAAGTGATCTTATTGGATTTAATAATCATGACCTTAGTATTATGAGTATTAAGAATCATACACATATTGGAGAAAAAATCATTGAGGATTCTTAGTTGGTTTTCAATATCATGGGGACTCCTTTCCATAAGAACAATATCATCAGCATAAATAAAAATATTGATGACTATACCATTGAGAGTAGAGCCGACACAACCTGTGTTTTCCAAGCAATCTTCTAACTTGTCAATGTATATGATAAAAATGGTAGGGGACAAGGGACAACATTATTTGACTCCATTATTGCATTTAATCTCTTTCGAATAGCCCTCAATGTTTTTATACTTAGCAATAACATTCCCATACATCCTTATTGTAGTAGCCCTCAACTCAACAACCACTTTTATCTCTTCCAACCTATTCCAAAGTTTTTTCCTAGGAACCATGACAAAAGATTTTCTAAAGTCAACAAAACAACAAAAAATATTGTTTTTAGTATTGCAAAACTCATCTGCAATGATCCTAAAGGTAACAATATGTTCTATAGTTGAATGATATCTCCTAAACTCAGTCTGGCCTTTATCTCTTTTACCATGACTTTCTAGCCAAAGGCTAATCTTCTTTTTCAAAATAATTCCATAAAGCTTGGTTAAAATCGGGCTAATCATAATGGTCCTATAATTAGAGGGAATGTTTCTATCCCCATTTTTAAAAATAGGAACAATGAGGCTTTGCATCCAGTGTTTAGGGAAGCCCTGCTTGACTTCTAAATTGAAGAGCTTGTGTATGTGAGGGATAAGGATAATCCCTTCGATTTAAAAAATTTCATCTTGGCATCATTCAATGTCCTTAGCTTTCCCATTTGCAAGCCGCTTAACCCCAAACTCTATGTCATCTAAAGAAAAAACGTCATCCTCTGTAGGGATAATAGGAATGGTGTCCATGACATTAGGGGACTCGTAAAGACTTTTAAGGTAATAATTCCAATCCCTTAACAAAATCGTATTATTTTCTTTACTACTTCGGTTTAGAATTTGGATCCAGAACTTCTTAGGATCCAGTTTAAATAGTTGTGAAAGTTTCTCCTTCCTTTTATTGATATAGTAACTTTTTTTCCTTTTAATTAGGGATTTGTACGTATGGATCTTATCGAGTTTTAAGGACTCATTAGAAGCACCCCTAATGGCTTTCCTATAAATTTACATTATTTATCATAACAATTGTTTGTCTTTCTATTATTCTTTTTACAGGACACCTCGAAAGAGAACTTGTTAATAGAAGTGGAAAGGGTAGTTGCAAAATGATGATAGAGTTCTTCAATGTTGTCCTTATAAGTGAGGAAATGTAATTTACTATTTAAATCCTTTAATAAAATGTCAAATTTAATTTTGTCAAAGCGAAATTGCCTTTGATTATCAGAATTCTCTTAAATGGCGCTCTTGTGCATGTCAAAGTTTACAGTTAGGGTTAACGTTTTACGATCAGAGTCGGGTTCATGGTCATTTAAAAGGTCAAAATTTGTTATTTGGGTGGAAACGGGGATATTAGATATCACATAATCTACGACACTACTACCTAACCCATGAATACAAGCCATATGGTTGGAGTTTTCCACTTCGTTACTCCATTGCAAATTATTATTAGTTCTTGAGAGCTGCAAAGCTTGACCAACTCAGTACCAAACAAATTCACAATTAGGTCTTCATGGCTTCTTGTGTAGCTATTAGATAAACCAAGGTCCCCATCTAGCCATAAAGCATTATGGTTGGAATAAATGCTTAAAAGAGTAGCTTATTTAGTTGCATTCCTAGCATTAAAGTCCCGAAAGAAGATATTACCTTCATTTTTAAAATTATAAATATCTTGTTCTAAATTATTATATCTACACATAGTTAATTAAAAATTCTTATATGTGCACAAATTCAATTAATATGTATTATATTTTTAATTAATATGTATTATATTATATCAGAGTTTTACTAACACAATATATTGAATATATTAATAATGTTGTTATATATAATTTGGAATAATAATTCAAAGTTTTTAAGTGTTATATAAAAAGTATAAATCATTAAATTTTATATGAATTTTCAAATATTATTTTGAAATAGAAACTAAAGCTCGTTTTGGAAGAGAGGCTAGCTAATAAGAATTCCTACGTTGAGGTGAAGGCCATCATAGACTTTAATACAAACCCTAGAAAGGCCATGGCCTAAGCATTCCTTGCCTATGGACGTGCTAGAACCGGCTCCACCGGATCTTGAAACCGGGTACTAAAGATCTAGAGTTGGCATTCGTGTGAATCGAAAGTATTTGAATTCACGTCTTAATTAGATGGAAGTAAACACACATATATATATATATATATTGATTGGTTTAATGTATGAAGCTAAAAAAATTGAAATTGAAGCTAATTCTCAATGTGACTGCCAACAATTTTGAATTCTATTTATATAAAATTTATTTTCATTAATGGTAAACAAATTTGAACGTTATTAATATAATTTTTTTTTTATTAAAAATATTTAAATATAGGATTTTCATTAAAAAACAATTAAATATAAAACATTGAAATTTATATCGACATAATTTTGATTTATTGGTTGGTTTATATTTATTTGTAATAACTTTATGAAATAGACAAACATATTTAATTTTGATTTATTGGTTGGTTTATATTTATTTGCAATAATAACTTTATGAAATAGACAAATATATTTAATTTTGATTTATTGGTTGGTTTATATTTATTTGTAATAATAACTTTATGAAATAGACAAACATATTTAATTTTGATTTATTGGTTAGTTTATATTTATTTGCAATAATAACTTTATGAAATAAACAAATATATTTAATTTTGATTTATTGGTTGGTTTATATTTATTTGTAATAATAACTTTATGAAATAGACAAACATATTTAATTTTGATTTATTGGTTGGTTTATATTTATTTGCAATAATAGCTTTATGAAATAAACAAACATATTTAATTTTGATTTATTGGTTGATTTATATTTATTTGCAATAACTTTATTAACTTTATGAAATAGACAAACATATTTATATGAATGATTATTTAAAAAAAAAATGTTACTAGAAAACTAATTTAAAAAATAAATATTTAAAATAAATAATTGAGTTGAGAAGAAAATATCTAAATATACATAGATTAATATTATATTTAAATATACATAAATTAACATTGTTCGATTGGTTTATGTATATGGAAAAGAAAAAATGAAAAGTCAAGTGGATTCAAACATCATTAAAAAAAAAAAAAAAAA
>SNQJ01S0001778.1:80684-103327 GCA_010110895.2 Picea sitchensis | reverse complement strand
GTATAGTAGAATAAAGAAAAATATAATTGGTTATGCATTTCATCCATGTTGAATTTATTTTGTTGATCAATATTTTATCATGTTCATTTATAAAGAGGGATTTTAAATTGTGAAAAAGAAAGTCAATAATTGTAGGTATTGGGGGATGTGGGGCATTGAGGGGTTTATAGGTATTGGGGGCTCTTAAAAATGGTATTTAGTAAAAATAAGGCTTTCTTTTATTGGAAAGATGTATTGGGAGGGGGGTTCAACAAAATTATTATTTTAGGTATTTACTAATATCTTGTGAAATTAGGAGAATTCTTTAATATCCCAAGAACGGAAGTGTTATGTCACATGTTCACCAAGTAAAGACCCCATGAATCCACCCATATGAGCTCTCTCAAAACTTGAACACAACCACCACTCTATCCTTAGTATCTAGAAACAAAATCTTGCAATCAACTTGATTGCAAACCTCGAACCAACAATTACCTTTTTAACTCCCAAAACACTATAGACATGGTTCCATGATCCATAATACCATCATTTGTTTGAGGGATTTTTTGATTCAAACATTTAAAGAGTTAAAATCAATCAATAAAATTAATAACCCAACTAAACCCAAAGTTGTCTAAAAATTCTCAACACCAATAGTGTTTTTTTTTACCATAATGATGGATAATTCTCTTACATAATGTGGATTACTTAAGAGAAAATCTCACAACATCAATGAATGAGTGAATTATGCCTACCAAAAGTGAACAAGTATATTAGAATGAATAATGGATAGAATACCAATGTATGCATAACTTGATTCCTCAACACATGAGGACTAAATTGCACAAATGAAAATTGTGTTCTCTCTCTTTAGAGAATTCAATGAGTGAGGTTGCACTAGGTAGAATCTGGTCCATTTTCTCATCGGATCTCTCTTTGAAAAGAAAACCCATCCCCTCAGTTTTAATTTTAAATTTTAAAATAAGATGAACAAAATTGAATGGGATGAGAAGCATATAGATGGATGAGAACGTTAACGTTAAAGTTGGAGGGAAACAACACACATTCACATGAGTTGTCGTGCATAATGCATTCCCATGTGGCTCATATGTCCATATTGATTGGCATTAAAGTATGACATGCATGACCATATATGATGGAGGAGCAATGAAATGGTGAACAATATGTGGTGGCATACAACTAAAACGATATTTTGGTAGGGTCTTAATGGCCTTACCGCATGGTAGTTATTGTTCTCCATTTTGGTGAACTCGTATAGCTCACCACGAAGCGTACCTACGATCAATTTTAATAAATGTTTTTTCCAAAATCGTAACATACGTCTGGCATCAGTCCCTTACCCTACCATGGATCAATTTGTTATTGATTTACTCTTCCTTTCCTGCATTGTCAAATATTAAAAATGATATAAAAAAAAACAAATTGATTATTGGTTATTGCATAGGTTCTTATTACACTGCAATAGAAAATCTTATTACAGGACAATCTTCTGAATACACTGCAATCAAAGATCTTATTACACGACAATCTAAGCTCCTAATGCACTACAGTGGAAGCTCCACCTTGCTACCTGGTAGCCAAAACAAAAATGGAACTACATGGTCAAAACAAAATGTATTACCTCATGTTTGGTAGCCAATCACTTCCATTTATGTGGAGACTTGCTACCTGTATTGAGCCTCAGACTTAAGTTTAAGATTCGATTTGGGTGGAAGAAGAATCACAATGGACTCGACTGGACTGCTCAACATGCTCTAAAGCTCACTGAAAAATCCATGCTCGTTGTCAAGAGGGTTAAAATTTCAAATCAGAATAGAAAAAATTGCCCCATCGTTAGTAAATAGATTAACTACAATGACCGCCGGACAAAAATTATTGATTTCTATGTGATAATATTTAGTGGAGAACTCTAATAAAATAGACCAAGTTGCCACTAGGTTGGTAATCTTTCTCCTCTCATTCAACTTATTTTTTAATAATCACACCATCAACATTAGATTTCTTTATTAGCACAATAATTGGATTTTGCATTCCCTCTAACTTACTGGAATTGCACACATGCATTTCGTTTGTGGACTTCCAGTTTAATATTCACCCGTTATTCACCCCTTTAGGTTCAGACATCATGGCGGCGAGTGAAAACCCACCTAGTAAGGACGAAATCCATGAAGGTAGAGATCATGCCTTCGAGAGGATATTCAACGGGACACAACAACTGTGCAAAATGACTAGAAATTACAAATTAAAGACATTATACTATTGGGCAGATGACGGTGGGTTCACAAGTTGGTTAGTTAGGTTTCCTACAATTATTTTAGATCTCTCAGTTGTTTCCCATCATAGGTTTGATATTCCCCATATTTATTATGGTGGCAACAAAGTCGAAGAAAATTGTGTTTTGGTTGGTGTTGTAGATAGTCACCTGTGAGACAGTTGAGTCTCATGGGAATGATAGAGGAACCGAACCTATCCCTTTGCTTGCAAACATGGATGACTATTTCATGGGTTCTAGTTACCTCGAAAAGCGTATATCTATTGGAGATGGGCACAATTAATGATCTTTTAATCTTAAATTCTAATGTGATGGTTATGCATTGAAGATGCTAGCATATTCTTAGTTGTCCTCCAAAATCAATGAGTCAGATTTATTGTTGATAACTTCTTTGCATTTATAAATGCATGACTTAACCTGTTTACTTTTTAATATTTACCTAATCATATTAAGAAATCACGTAACATCATATGATTGCCACGTTTAAATAATTAACTTTTAAAATTCTTCAACTGTCTAATTTCTGCATACATGAGCCTGGCATTTTTATTACTGAGTTTTTTTAACATAACTTTTTTACTGTATTTTTTTTAATGATCGGTAAATCAGTCTTTCAGCGTTCACCAGCCACAAGTTAGCGGCTGTGCTAGAAGATAGGTGCAGCCCTCCCCCTGACCCGAGAGCCTCTATGAACGCTATTTCGACCATTAAGATCAACTCTAAAGCTGTTGAAATTGTTGTGTAAACTCTAACGCTGGTAAAGATGTTGGGCCCAACCAACCCTTACCAACGGTGTTGAAGTTGTTGGGTCCGTAAGCATCTTCCTCCACGTGATATCCATGCAGTAGTGAATATTACAAGTGGCTCATCTTTTAATAAATTATTAACATCTATTCATTTTGTTCAAAAAATACAATTTGTATTCATGAGTAAACTAATTCTAAAATGGTACCGGTATAAATGTTGATTGCACTATTAATGTCACCAGCATTAACTGTTTCAAAGAATTGTTCAATTTACATTTAGTTAGAAACCATTTAGTTAGAAACCATTTCCAGTTTCAATATAATTTGCATAAAACAATCAAACTGGATTATTCTAAAATCAGTTTTTAATTTCTTCTTCACAGGATCAAATAATTTAATTCAGATTTATATGCTCATATACCCATCACCAAATAACCTCAACTAACATAACTCTCGACCATTGGAATTATCAGATGCAAAAGTTTGTTACAAGAGTTAAACCAACAAAAGTTTGTTACAAGAGTTAAACCAATATAGTAGGAACCAAACTATGGTGGCAGGTAATCTATTATGATCACCGTAACACTATAGTGCTACTAGCTCTCGACTTACGTTGTCAATCTTTGTTCTTCACTTTAAATACTTCACCATTTATAAATTTCAAACAGTTTAAATGGGCATCTAACCCCATCATATCGTTGCAATTGAATTGTACAGGTCCATGTGAACTAGTTCATAACCATGCATACAAATTACTATACATTCCATCCCTTGAATTACAAATTTGAATGTATAGTTTTGTTGTCCTCACAAAGAATCTCAATTCACACATTAAGTTCACTTTGTGCCAAGTATCTCATATTGATGTTATCAATATGTTTAGTATTCCCCAGATCCTCTTCCCATTGAACCATAAACCAAATAGTTTGTCTTTAGAGTGTAATTTACTCATATCTGAAACTAGGCCATTCTCATTATAAGTCAGGTGCATTCCAAAATCATTTATTCTTTGCATACAAGTTGTAATCCATTCATTCAAGAATTCATTTCTATTGTAATTGAGGAAAACTACAGGTTTTATTACCCTATTCTCACTTGTAAATCATTTCCGTTCAGATCTACAACTTTTCCTTGTTAAAACTTCCATTCAACTGGGATGAGTTTTCCTCACATTTAAACCATAGCTTTAAAAATTCAATTCGGTTCCTCTAGGAATAAAATCTATCTGACTTCATATTAATCAATCTTAGTTGCAATTCAAATTGGTATGAACATATTCCATACTTACAATATAGCATTAACTAGGATATTTCTACCTCTATGGCAATTTATAGTTATTGGTTTAGTCATAACCACTTTGATGCTTCAATTGGACGTTTCCCTGAACTCAACTCCATTTGACTCTGTGAAAACACCACTTCCTAATTTCCAACCATGAATTTTCCATGTCATTGCTATTATACTTGAACTCTCACTCATCTACCATGCGAGTAATCTACTCTACAACTCAACCATGTCACTTTCCTTTCAATGAACTCATCCTCATCTTCTTCTTTCAATTCTCCTATAAATACACACAGAGGATGTATGAATATGCACATAATTATTCTTCTCCCATTCAATTCTTAATTGTCCTTGGTTCCCATATAGAATCGACTTCAATCCATGATAGATTAAACTTTAATCTATCACTAATTCAAAAAACAAATTAAACACTATTCCTCTATGTTCATCATTCTCATATATGCCCACATTCTTTAAATTAAATTGAAAATTAAAAGGTTTGTCATAACTAGGACGACTCCACACATGAAACTATGCGTATTTCAATGAATTGACATATTAACTAGGCAGGGACTAGTTGCCTTGCAACTATTTCCCTTGTTTCATTTTTCTACTCTTTTCACCAACTATTAAGATCGATTTTTACATTCAATACCCTTCCTTTTACTACTTTTTTCATGATTCGATTATTTTCACGCGTTGTTATTTTGATTCATTCGATTCTTTGTTTTGTGCTTTTATTTTCTATTTTTTCATTGTGTTGTTTATTTGGACCATGTACAATAGAGATAGATCACTCTTGCAAATGCTTCCCACTGCCTTTATGTATTCTTTGATGGGGTATAACAACTTTGTGAAACTTTGGTTATACACATAGTTTTGAGGGTTTACACCATGAATTTATTCTAATTCTTTAGTTAAGATGTCTAAACACCATGGAGTTAGTTAAGATCAACTTGGGCTAGTGTGTCTTTAAGTAAAAGTATGTTTCTTTAGTATATCTCTTTAGTATGTGTTAGTATGCATTAATAGTTATGCAATCCAACAACTACAATATGTTATAAACGTAAAGTGATTCAACAACACATATTCTCCTTGATACTAATGACTATATTTGATCTAGATGGATTTTAGTGGCCTTCCACCTATTCCAACTGGTTCTTTTGGCAGTTTTCCAGTTTGGCAGGTTTTTCCTAGTTTCAAGTCTCAGACTTTTGGGGCCGTTTTGAGGCCCTAAAGAGAATTGTTAGGGCTCACCACAGTTAGACTATAGAAAGAGTTAGTCTAGTCTAATGGAAAAAAGTGTATTCCTCGGATAGAACTTTCCAACGGGATATCGTGTGCCTAAAATGGAGATCGTATGCAAAAGTTATGACACCAGGAAGTTGATGTACTAACTTACCCCATTGGGGCCCACATGACTTTTGGCGCTTCATCTCCTAGGGTTAGGTTTTTGGATGTCTAGGGTTTTGGAATTCTTGCTTATTGTAAATAGGCCTTCAGAGCCTCATTGTAATCATTTTCTTCTGAATGAGTGAATCTGTCACATCTCTTCTCAGGGATAAGCTGCTACCATTCCAACAAGCTTATTTTCTGTTGCATTTTACAGTTTCATCTTATTTTCCTTATTGAATAGAAACCAATTTTACCGTACCTCTATTATTTTGTGTTAAGCATATTTTAATAATGATATGTATTGATTTTTTTATGCTCATAAAATCCAGATTAGTGGTATCAGAGCGGTCTACTCCTTGTCATTCTTAATGCATGTCCCCGACGAGGTCAGGGTACAAAGAATTGGGTCTCAAGCTTGTTTCCCTTGAGGAAACAATATCTCGCACGCCCAAGCGACCTCTCATGGTAGGAGAAAAGAAATACGACAAGACAGGAGATCCTTTCAAAAAAATTCTCGAGGAAGCCCTCACGCAACAGAGGAACGAGATGATGGATAGTTTTACGGAAATCCTTTAACGTATACCAACAGACGACACATATTCTTCAAGCGGAGGCATCGCCCCCTTCAAGGTTCAAATCAACTTTAATATTCCTATATTTCAAGGTCAGATAGATTCACATGTTGTAGAAAACTTGTTGAATCTACTAGAAGGGTATTTCTCTGTCCATAACTTTTTGAATAGAGAAAATATTATTTTTGCGCTCCTCAAAGTCGTTTCCCATGTCAATGATTGGTGGGAAACGTTCTATGAGCAAAAGGAAATAGATGAACCCTCATTATCTATAGTCGTGGTCACCTGGGAGTCCTTCAAGGATGTTATTAAGGAACAATACTACCCTCTTGGAAGTTATGACAACCTGTATACAAAATGGACCACACTATGGCAGAAAAGATACCAAGCAGTGCCCGAGTTCACAAATATCTTCCATACCTTGCGCAGAAAGCTAGGTATCAAATATTTTGAGGGACATCTCGTGCTCAAGTATCAAGGTGGTCTCCATAGATACATCCAGGATGAAATGGAGTTTCTGGACATCTCGTCCTTGGGCGCAACCTATCGATATGTCGTCAAAATCGAGCAGAATCTTAAACCAAAGATGCAGCAATATGGCCCTGGAAACCCCTCACAACAAAAGAAAAGAAAGGGCGACCCCAACCCACCAAACAAAGGACATAGAAAATATGGACAACCTCAGGACAACCAGTCCAATATGCAAGAAAATATGGACACCAGAAAGACAAATAAAGATACCAGGAAGTGGCGCGAGTTCCATAAGAGCCCGTGGCATAACATTGTTGATTGTCGCTCAAAGCAGTCATTGGTGGATGAGGTGAAAGCCTCTAAATTAGATGAGGGTTTCGAATATGATTCAGAAACAGAAAGGGGGATATGTATCATTGACATGGAACTCAGTGCTACTATTGCTACCACCAAGCTCCATCCCGGTGAACCATACGAGCTAGACGAAGGCGAGTGCCTTTTTAAGCACATATGTGGGTGAAAGGTACCATGTTGCACTTCATCATTGATAGCGATAGACAGAAGAACCTCATATCAACAAAGGTCTTCAAGTGGCTGGCCTTACTGAAAATGCCATACCCACAGGCCTACACCATTGGATGGCTCCTCCAAGGAAACGATATCCATGTCAACCAACAATGTCGCATGTCATACAACATCAAGCCCTTCAAAGATGAGGTATTGTGTGATGTGTCTCCTCTCAAATTTTTTAATGTTATTTTGGGCAAACCTTATTTATGCAAACGTCATGTTGTATATGAGTCTAGGCCTCACAGTGTTATTATTAATTTGAAAAATAAATTGTACAGGATATCTGAGCTAGTCCCACCTAGTGTTATTTCCTTGATCTCCTCCAAGCAATGCGGGAAGGTCATCTCTCGGATTAGGAAGTTTGTCTCCTTCTTGATTCGCTCTCAGAGTGAGAAAAATATCGTAGCCACATCTAAGTCCTATGCGTCTGACCTCTCCACATAGCAGAAGAAAGTGGATAAGGTCATGGAACAATACTCAAATATCTTCTCCTCACCTATCAGGGTACCTCTACACTCTCAAGTCAAGCATCCCATCAATATGAACCTCGACGCACCGATACCCAATGGGATAGTCTATCGTCTCTCTCTATTAGAGAATGATGAGATCAAGCAATAGATCCAAGAACTACTCCACAAGGGTCACATCTGTCCCAACTCATCGCCTTATGGGAGCCCAATTGTGTTGGTGAAAAAGAAAGATGAGACCTGGAAACTCTGCATTGACTACCAGGCCTTGAATAAAATCACAGCTAGGAACCAGTACATGATTCCCCGAATCGACGACCGCCTTGATTATCTCACAAGGGACAAATACATTAGTAATATTTATCTAATGTATGGCTACCACCGGGTCCCAATAGAATAGACAAATGTATGGAAGTCTTCCTTCTAGTCAAAAGAAGGTATTTTTGAATGGTTGTTCATGCCCTTCAGTTTTAAAAATGCTCCAACCACTTTCATGAGGATGATGGACAATATCCTATAACCCTTCACCAATAATGTTTTAGTGGTGTACCTGGATGATATCCTCATATACAACAAGAATTGGGTGGAGCACTTGTAGCATATTCAATAGGTTTTGCACACCCTACGACAACACAAGCTATATTCCAACTTGGAAAATTGTTCCTTCATCATGGACAGGGTCCATTACCTGGGCTACATCGTTGATCAACATGGTGTACATGTATATCCAGCCAAGATCCAGGTTATCCATGACTGGCCAACCCCAACCACACTCACTAAGATTCATAGCTTCTTGGGCCTTGTCAATTTCTATCGTAGGTTCATGTTGGAATTATCCCATATTCCATAGACCCTCATCCAAGTAACTAGGGATGGAGATAAGGAAAAAATGTGTGGGGCCTATCCCAAAAACAAGCATTCGATTATTTGAAGCAGTGCTTGTGCTCAGCCCTAGTAATTTCATTACCGGACCTGGAATGATCATTTGATATCAATACAGATGCTTCTAACTATGTTGTGGGTGTCATTCTCACTCAACATGACCACCCTGTGGCCTTTCATAGTGAGACACTATTATATGTTGTTCGTAACTACCCTACTTATGAAAAGTAAATGTACTCCATTATGCAAGCCTACCGCTAGTGGAGACATTACATTCTTGGAAAGAAGATAGTCATCCACACTGATCATAAGCCACTATAGGTTATGAAAACACAAGGAAAATTGCAGAATGACTACCATCATAAGTGTTGCACATAGTTACAGTAGTTCCACCTCAATATCAAGTATAAAACATGAAGTACCAATCGAGTCATTGATTTCCTCAACCGACCTCTAGTCGCATCACTCACCACGGTGCTAGACTCTTATGCCCAAAATACCTTTGGATGGACCCACCTCTATGATATAGACCCTGACTTCTTGACATAGGCCACATCCTCTGCCTCGATAGAGTCTCTGCGCGACCTCCCAGTCTTAAGGATCGTTCATTCACTTCTCTTAGTTGAAGCGACTCTTTCGATTCCTTGTTGGAATCTCAATTCCAATCGATCCACAAGTCCTTTTCGAAATATCCCCTATGCAAACAACACTAGGTGCGAGCTCCACCTTTCCCAAGCGACCACAACACTATGACCAAGACCAAATTCCAAAGGCGCTTGTCTCAACTCACAATCTCGTGAGTTCGCGAGTCGAAACTCCCGACTCTTCCTTCTCAATACTGTGATACTCGAGATCACAAAATGGGTATAGCTCCTCTTTTGTCAGTGACTTCCACGCGTGACCACCGACTAAGCTTAATGCTAGCTCCTCTCGCTACTCGCACCTTCGCAGGTCAAAGGGTTAAATCTCTGTGCTCTTCCCATGCGAACCTCCGAGACTTAAAAGTCAGCGAAGGTTGACCTTCCTTCCGTACTTCTCGCAACTCGCCACCTCGCGAGTTGAAGCGTCCAACCTTGTCACCTTCCCTTCATGAACCCTTGAGAAGCGATTGGAAGAATTTCAAATGCTTAAAGGCCTCGACCTTTGTTCTCCTTCCTTGTGAGCCCTTCACTTTTAGTCTCACCTGCGTTCTCAAAGACGCTACTCCTCCTGAGATTTAGAGACTCTGAACTCTCCCAAAGATTCCTTTCACTTCTGCACTCCTTGCAGCTATGGCTTTGTGCGCTGAAAGAACTACTCCTGCTGAGCTTATCTTTCGAATCCTCAAGGGATTCTGTGACTTTTGCGCCTCTACAGAGTCTTTGCACAAAAAATGCTACTCCTTCTGAGCTTTCCTGCTCCTTAGGCCTTAAGGAAATAAATCCTTCTTCCTTTCTCCTGCAGATGAATAATTTGGATGCCCTCCCATCTATCCTTGGCTTAAGCAACCTCTTGCTAAGTCTACAGGGTGTTCAACAACCCTGCAAAAATCCCTCAGTGGATTCTTCCTTCAACTACAGAACTCAAAGAGTTCTCTTCCTATGCTTGTTTTCACACTGACTCAATGCCCTCCTGGCAAAGTTGTACAGAACTCCTCAAGGTTTCTGTCTTCTCCTATTCTCCCTATGCACCTGCTCAATTCCCTCCTGGCAGAGCTCTCATAATCCTTAGTGATTCTAGTTCTCCTTGAACTCACAACAGAGTTCTTCTATGCACTCCTTGCACTAGCTCAATGCCCACCTCGCAGAGCTTTACATAACTCCTCAGAGATTCTATTTGCAACTGTTTCTTGCTACACAACCTTGCCTCCTAAGGTGTTCATCAACCTCCAAGGTCTTTTTCTGAGTTGATGATTTCAGCTACTGTGCCCACTTGCCACGTCTTTGTCTGAATCCACAGAATTCAGAAGTTCTTCTGTGCACTGGTATTTAGAGACCGCAGTACTCTGTCACGCCCTCCTGGCATGAAACCACAAAGAACCTCTGAAGCCTGAAAATCAAACAACTCCTGCAAATGCCTAGCATACATATACAACATAAACATGAACACTCATAGACATTCATTCAACACGGAATACATGCAGGAAAAACTGCTTCTGTTTGTATTAAATGGAAAATGCCTGTTTTTACAAGGTGTTCTCGAGCTCAGACTTTAACAGAGTCTCGGATATTTCTCTTCTGCTCTCTTGACTTACTCTAACTTCCTCCCTATTACAAAATGAGATCCAAAATTGATCTTTTACATGAGGGGCCTCTTAGAGCTCTTCCCTCCAAACTCACCTACCCTATTCAATGGCATTGAATGGACTGTCTAGTCCACAAATCGGATCTAAATCTCAGCCTTACAAACATTAAAGGCCTACCTACTCTAATGCCTGCACAAAGGCACGACTTCACGGATCAACAACCTAAAAAATTAAATTACATTCAATTTCAAAATTGAAGACGAGGGTTGCGCCTCTCTTCATCCTTGAGTGCATGCGCTGATGCGGTTGGCTGGCTGGTTGGATGATGTGGAGAGATGCTCCTACATCACTTCTCCACCAACTACCAAATTTTGGGCGCAAACTCAGTTGTCGCTAATTTCCATGTTCAGGACAAGTTGTTGTGTCATCTGGGCCATCTCTGTGTTCCATCAAGCGAGAAAGCGAAGATGATTTGGGAATCCCACTACAGACAGGTGGCAAGACACTTCAGCATCAAAAAGATAGTGGAAGTACTATAGAAACATTTCTACTGGCCAAAACTTTGCCAGGATGTGGGAAAGTATATCAGGTCCTGCACTGCCTATGTTATTGCCAAACCAACCACTAAGAAATAGGGCTTGTACACCCCTCTGCCTACTCCTCACAAGCCATGGGAATCCATCTCAATGGACTATATGTAGGTCCCTTTGTCCACCAAGAGGGGAAATGACCATGTTTTTTTGGTTGTTGATCATTTTTCCAAGATAACGATTATGGTCGTCGGTAAGAAGAGCATCACAATGGATGCCATTGACAAGATCTTCTTTGAACAGGTATGGGCACATTTTGGACTCCCAAAAAAAATTGTCTCATATCGAGACATTCAATTCCTCAACACATTATGTTCGAGACTTTGGTCACTGCTAAACACCAAGCTCACCAAATCCACTTCTTTCCACCCCCAGACAGATGTCCAAACTAAGGTCATCAATCGGATGATCATGCATATCCTGTGCATGTACAATTCCTAGCACCCATGCACATGGGATGAGAGCCTTCCCTATGTTAATCATAGCTACAACCAAGCCGTACGTAGCTCAACCGGCCACATCCCCTTTCATATGGTGTTGGGATTCCAACCATTGGGTCCCATGGATGTTGCATTATCCCTTGTGGCCACCTTGATCGAGCCATCCCATGCTCCAACTAAATTTGAAAAATCCACCCGGTTCATTGAGCAGATCCAGCACATCCGCCAACATGTTCAGGATATTTTATAGAAATCCAATGCCAAGTACAAGCATCACCATGATCAACATCGGGTGCCACATACATTTCAGGTGGGAGACAAAGTTTGGTTTCACTTGTAGAAAGAATGCCTTACATACCCCCATCGAAAGCTTCGCCCACTCTGATATGGACCTTACACCATCACCAAGGTTGTGGGTGAAAATCATTTTGAGCTCAACATTCTCCCTTTCCTTGGTCTACACCCAATGTTCAACGTGGCTCTCCTTCGGTCATATTTCCCACCATTATTAGACACCTCAGAGATAACAGAACAGTTGAAACCAACATAGCTCAACCTTGACTGCATGCAACAAGAATCCAATCATCATATTGTGGAAAAATAGTTCAAGGGCACTTGACAACAAAGCATCCATATTTATTGAGTTGTCAAAGTAGGGTAGCTTCTGCACCAAGGCAAGTGGCTCACCAGGGGCCAAATTCAGTATAAATTTCCACATCTAATGGGGGAACTAAAAACAATGGATACCATTTCTTCCTAATGGGGGAGGATTGATCTAGATGAATTTCGGTGGCCTCCCACCTATTCCAACTGGTTCATTTTGGCATTTTTCCAGTTTGGCAGTTTTTTTCTAGTTTTCAGGTCCCTGACTTTCGGGGCCGTATTGAGGCCCTAAACAGTGTTTTTAGGGCTCGCCATAGTTATACTATAAACAGAGTTAGATTCTAACAAAACAATGTGTATTCCTCGGATAGACCTTTCCAACAGAATATCGTGTGCCTAAAACAAAGATCGTATGCAAAAGTTACGACCTCGGGAAGTTGATGTAGTAACTTACCCCAACGGGGCCCACATGACTTTTGGCGCTTCATATCCTAGGGTTAGGTTTTTGGATGTCTAGGGTTTTTACATTCATGTTTACTGTAAAATGTCCTTCAGAACCTCATTGTAATCATCTTCTTGTGAATGAGTGCAGTTGTCACATCTATTCTCAGAGATAAGCTGCCACCATTCCAACATGCTTATTTTCCGCTGCATTTTACAGTTTTATCTTATTTTCCTTATTGAATAGAAACCAATTTCATTGTACCTCAGTTATTTTTTGTTAATCATATTTTAATAATAATCTAAATTCATTTTGTTCTGCTCATAAAATCCGGATCAATATTGATATGTGGATTAACACATGATTGGTCCATGATACCTATCTAAATAGCATGGAGGTTCATTTGTTGAAGATCCGTTGTGATAAAATCTCCTATAAAATATTTTTCTTTTTCATTGATATATTTTCTCAAGTGGTCGCGTTGGCCAGGGGCATGGACGATTTATTTCTTCCAAGGGTTTTAACCATGTCAAAACATTGGTTCAATGACCATTGATCTAGTTGTGTGAGTGATTGCTTAAGGTGCCCATCCTATGTGGAAATACCATGTTTTTTCAAACATGATACTAGAACCCATTTGAAGACTCACTCACATTGTTGATCAAGATCCTAAACATGTGTCACTGCATGAAACAAAATATTTTTGGGTTTCATTATTTATGTGCATTTATAGGTTGAGTGGACTATTCCATTGCATTCAAAACACTGCATTTAGTTATAAACATTTTTCACTTTACATAAATATATTTATATGTTCCCAAGATATGGCCTTTCTGTCAAATATGAAGGTATAAAGTTTGTCTAGTCCCTGTTTTGTTTAACATGGTTTCAAAAACAGAGTGTAAAGTGTTTTATTTTCCGCATATCCTCTTTGCTTCATGTTTCATGTGATCCCAACTAATGAGAAATAAAGATAAAAAAAAAAACAATTGTAGCCAAGTTAACTGAGATCTAACACAATTATGTAATGTTTTGGATTTTATTTCGAAAATTTTGCTTGTTCTTTTGTGTGGCTATGTCGAAATTTTTTATAGGAAAAAAACAAGAGTTTTAAGGGTAAGCACACACATTGAGGAAAATGGTGTGAAAAAAATTGGTCTCCCTCTTTGTTCAATTTTTTTTCTACATCTTTAATATTATCTCATTTGTTTGAAAGTTAGATTATTAAATAAGAGGTCTTGAGTTTAAGTCTTTCTCTTTTTTAAGTTATTTTTGAAAAAAATCATGCAAGCTTTGGTTATCTCATAAGTTTATTTTAAATTCCATTGAATCACAATAAAGTAATTTTAATATCCTTTTCCAAGTTATTTTTTCATGCAACTTTAATTTATAAAGTAACCTCATTTTAAAAGTGACTCTCACTTATTCTATAAAAGCAGATAATTGCATAAGTAACTTATTTATAAAAGTGAGTTTATAGGAAAATTTAGAGAATGAAGGGAATTTTTTTCTTACTAAACAACTTTATTATGTGTCAATCACCACGTGCTCCTACTTCTACCTACCACAAGGAACATTTGTTACCTTTTCTTCCTTTTAAAAAAAGGGCATAAATTTCACATCCGAAGTTTGTTTTCAATGTCGTTTTTTTAACTACCTATTTTTTCAAGAGCTTTCCATCTAGATAGTCAATTAAATTGTTGAATACATATTACATATGGATACTCCAATTGATCTTTACCAAAAAATTCTCATGGAGATCCTATATGGAGGATGTATTGCGAAATAAAGCATTTTATTGGATTACCTTTGGAAAAGAAAAATCCTCCATTCATGCTAAAAGTAAAGTTAAATATGATAATAAAAATGATGAAGCATGTGGATTAATAAAAATTTCCATCTCTTATAGCTTATGCTTTCACCTTCAAGGAATTGATGACTCGGATGAAGCTTAGGATAAGTTGGAAAAGGAATTTGGTAAACACAATGTGGTTTGATCCCACCAACTTGAAAATCAATTAACGTCTTTAAATCCAATGATTTCCCTTGCATTGGAGACTATATATCTAATATTAAAACACTTAGACATTGATTTAAAGACTAAAATAGAAATGAAGAATGATCAATGTATATATCTTATTCTTTCTAAGCTTTCTAGTGCATATAATATTTTTTAATCTACCTTTTACTCCACTAGAGAAGATCTAGGGTATTCATACACAAAACCCTCTCTTGAGTCTTTTTGTGATTCTATGATTAGAGAGAAAGATAATCTATTGCATCTTGCAGTGATGATCACTACAAGTACATCTAACAAATCCTTAGTGGCCCAATAGAAACATAAATCCAAGCATCCAAAGAAGGAACATCCTCACAACAACAACTAGAATAAGGGTCCCAAACCATCTCAACCAACTTCTACTTCCAATGGTGTGAAAGGACCAAAATATAAAGGTAAGAAGACTCACATGAATTTTGATTTTTATGGGAGAGATGGTTATCTAGAGTTTAAATGTTTTAAAAATATGGAGGCCTTCTAAGTAGTAATGAAGAAACAAAAAATAAATCTTGATTCTTCTTCTTCCAACTCTTCTAATATACATTTGCGCTTCTGGTTTTTCCTACAATGCAACGTCTACTTCTTATTTTGATGATTTTCTTATTGATTCTGGAGCATATTGTCATATGGCTAAGCATAAAACCACTTTTTTACTCTTAGTGAATGTAACACAAAAAAAATATTTGTTGGTGATCCTAGATCACTTAGCATTGTAGGAATTGGAATAGTTTAAAATTAGATGATGGTCATTTTAATGATGTATTATGTGTTCCAAGTCTATCCTTCAACCTTTTATCAGTATATCAAATAATGCATTCAAGAGAAGGTAAAATAGTAGAGTTTTGACCTCACTAAGTTGTAATAAGAAATTTAAAATATCTTAGGCATATCCTTGAAACTAGAATTGTTGATGATTTTACTAGGTTGTACAAATTTGGCAACTTTCGGTCATAATATTTTCCATCAGTTTTTATTTGTTATAATAATGAATTGTTTGTTCATGTGAACTATTTCACATTATAACAATTATGTAATCAAAATATGCTGATTATTTTTTGTCTTGTTTCTTGAAAATATGGTGTTTGTGCTAGTAGTGTTCTCAAAAAACATCATTGGGATAGTTTTGACAAATGTGCCTCTTGGTATGCCTCAACCCCCTTGCAACTTGTTCATAGTGATTTGTGTGGTTCTCTTCCTTATCCTTTTTTATCTAGGTGCAATTAATTATTTACTTTCATTGATAAATTCTCTAAATTCACTTTTGTTTATTTTTTAAAACTTATGAGAGAATTGTTTAACTTGTTTTTAGCCTACAAGGCCCTTCTAGAAAAACAACATGGACATCAATTTCAAAGGTTAGGAATAGAAAATGAATGTGAATATGTTAACAACAAATTCACAACTTACTACAATGCATAGGCATTCAAGTGCAACATATTGTTCCATATACATCATACAAAAATGGTGTTGTTGAGAGAAATAATCACATATTAAAGTAATTGTATGATCCAATCTAAGGGTTTAAGTCTTGATTATTGGGTGGAAGCCATAAATTGTTCCAATTACATAGTAAATCTCACTTCCACCAATACTTTAAAAAATGTAGCACCGCAAGAAGAATAGACTAAAATTAATCCAAATATAAGACACTTCCATGTATTTTGTAGTAAAGCATGGGCTCACATTCCCGATGAGAAAATGAAAGAATTACAACCGAAAAGTGAGAAGTAATTTTTTGTTGGATATTCTAAGGATTTAAAAGGTTGTAGAGCTATTCAACCTCATTCCAATGAAATTATTATTAGCAAATATCTTTAATTTTATGAAAATATCTCTTCCTATGAGCCTAATTCAACATTTATTCCATATTCATCCTGTAAGCCATCTTCTCTTCCAAACTTTTGTTATAGTGATCCTATTATAATTTCTTCTTCAAATGATGATAGTGAGGATGAAAATATATATCTAGCTCCTCACAATCCTCCAATTGAGTTCAATAAACATGAACCTACACCAACACCACACCTTCCCAAATGGGTATGTTCAACACGCGAAGCCATTGGTAATATTTTTGGTGATCCTACATATCAATGTCGTACACATTCATAGTTCTAATGAGCCTCCTCTATTTTGTCTCGAGTTTTAGATACTCATGATCCATAAACATTTGCATAAGCTTCTGGCTATCCAAATTGGGATACAACAATTAGTGAAGAATATTGTTCGTTAATGGTTAATCACACTTGGAATCTAATACCTCTTTTGAAAGGAAAACAGCTTGTCAAATTTAAATGGATCTATAGAACTAAATATGCATCATATTGAAACATTGAAATATATAAGGCTAAGTTAGTTACTGAAGAATTTTCTAAAGTTGAAGGAATTCATTATAATGAAACCCTTTCTTCTGTAGCCAAAATGAATTCAATCAGCCTCGTTCTAGCCCTTTCTAGTTCACATAAATGGGAGGTCCATCAGATGGATGTTAAATATTTCTTATTACATAAGTATCTGCAGCAATAAATCTACATGGAATGACCTCCTATCTATGTTTAGAATAACTCCATCCTTGTATGTTTCTTTATGAAATCACTCTATGGTCTTCAACAAGTTTCTCAAGCTTGTTATGCTAAAATGGATAGATTTCTTCTTGACACTTTATTTCCTAGATATCATTCTAACCACAATGTATATATCAATAAAGTAGGAATCTATATCATAATACTTGTTCTTTATGTTGACGACCTTATCCTCACTTGTAATGACCTTGAAATTTTAATCCATGCAAAATCTATCCTTAAGAAGAAATTTGACATGAAGAACTTAGGTTATTTTCATTATTACCTCATACTCCGGGTACTACAAACCAAGGAAGGAAAATCCATTTCCCAATCTACATATTCATGTGACCTTATTTATTACTTTCACATAGAATATTGTAAATCATGCCCATCTTCCTTCTAGTGTGGATTCAAACCTGTTGTTATATGTACTACACCTGAAGTAGATGCCACTTTGTGTCTCCAGTTAGTTGGTATCCTCTTGTATTTGACTCATACCAATCCTAATATTTCCTTTATTGTTGATCTTGTTCCATAGTATATGCAAATACTCCATGAAATCCATTAAAAAGAAACAAAATGGAAACTGAACAATATATATATATAAGGTTCAATTTAGTTAGGGATACATTACAACTCAGGCGGAGCTCCTTTGTTGATTGGTTTCACTAATTCTAATATGGTTGGTGACCATGAAACAAACAAAAAGATCTTGTTATTTATTTAGTAGAAGAAGCATACAAAGTAGTGGTTAATGCAATTTGAGAGGCCTTATCTCTTCGATAGATCCTTTCAAAATTTGGATTCCAGCAACAACCTCCAACCACCCTCTAGTGTGACAATTAGAGTGTCATCAAGATCTCCAAATATATATTTCATCATTAGCGTAGAAAACACATTGGGCTATAAATGAATTTCATCAAAAAACCCATTCACAATTGTGTTCTTGAAGTGCTCTTTTTCCCTACATATGATCAAGTTATAGAATTTTTCACAAAGTCTCTTACAAAAGTGAAGTTCCAAAACATTGATATATGTTATGAGTTCAAGAAGTTTTCATTAAAGGGAGATATTCCCAAATTCCTGCTTCATTCTCCTATTGTTTCACCTTTCTAAATTCTTCAATCATTTTCCAAGTTGTTCTTAAGGGGGGATGTTAGAATATTTAGACACTTAGGATTTATTTAATATCAAGTTGGTATAACATCTCTTTAGCTAAAAGTGTGTTTCGTTAGTATTCATTATTATGCATTTTTAGTTATCTGATCCAATGGTCACGATATGTTCTAGACATAAAGTGATCTGATGGAAAATATTCTTTTCAATACTAATGGATATATTGTTCCATGGTTTCACACCCAATTGGTCCATGATGTCTGTTTAAATAGCATTGAGGGTAATTTTCTAAAGATCGATTGTGAAAAACTCACTTTCAAAATATTTTTCTTTTGGATTAATATATTGTCTCAAGTGGTTGCATTGGTTGGGGTCGTGGATTGTGTCTTTATTTGAGGTTTTTAACCACATAAAAACACTAGTGTATTGATATTTGATCTAATTGTATGAGCAATTTATTAAGGTGTTCATCCTGTGTGGAAATACCCTCTTTCNCAAGTGGTTGCATTGGTTGGGGTCGTGGATTGTGTCTTTATTTGAGGTTTTTAACCACATAAAAACACTAGTGTATTGATATTTGATCTAATTGTATGAGCAATTTATTAAGGTGTTCATCCTGTGTGGAAATACCCTCTTTCGCAAAACATTTGTTTTTTACATATGCATATCCTCAAGAGGATTATGGAATAGTTGTAATGCAATGAATCGAACATAGCCTTAAAATGCATGAATTATTTTATATTGAGGATGTAGGTTTATCTAGTAAGATGTATTATTATTCTTCCATGGAGTTAAATTTGATTCTAGTGCAGGATAATGGGATTGATGTGAACTTCATTAAAATATGTTCTTCACTTAAATGAGATCTCTTAATCTTTATTATTATTTGTGGGAAAGTTAGCAACAAGTAGGCTCATCAGGATTCTTTTTAAATAATGGGGTTATTGGTATACAAAACTGATCCATATTTTATGAGCGGAACGAAATGAATACATATTATTAACAGGTGCTTAACACAAAATAATAGAGATACAGTAAAACTGGTTTTCTATTCAATAATGAAATAAGATGAAACTATAAAATGCAACGGAAACAAGCTAGTTGGAATGGTGGCGCCTTATCTCTGAGAAGAGATGTGACGATAGCGTGCATTCATAAGAAGCAGGTTACAATGAGGCTCTGAAGGAATTTTTACAATAATCAAGAATGCCAAAAACCCTAGACATCCAAAAACCTAACCCTGGGAGATGAAGCGCCAAAAGTCATGTGGGCCTCGTTTGGGTAAGTTACTACATCAACTTCCCGGGGTCGTAACTTTTGCATACAATCTTCATTTTAGGCGTGTGATAGCCCGTTGGAAAGGTATCATCGAGGAGATTCATTTTGGGGGCTCAATTATGCTTTTTTCTATCACTGAGGAGCTCGATACCAAAAAACCTTCATTTAGGCCCTCAAAATGGCCCCAAAAGTTAAAACTACTAAAAATAGTAAATTGCCAAAATTGTCAGAAAACTGTTTTGAGCCAGCTGGAAAAGGTGGGTGTCCACCGATATCCATATGGATCAATCCTCCCTCCTTAGGAAGAAATGGTCTCCATTGTGTTGAGGTCCCCCATTAGATGAGGAAATTTATGTTGAATTTGGCCCCGGGTGAGCCACTTGCCTTGGTGTCAGTTGTTCTGCTACTTCTGAGGTGTTGGGGTTGAGCTCTGTTGGTGTCAGTTGTTCTGCTACTTTTGAGGTGTCCAATAATGGTGGGAAATAAGGGAAAAGGAGATCCATGTTGAAAACTGGGTGCAAGACAAGGAAAGGAGGAATGTTGAGATCAAAAGAATTATCCCCCGTGACCTTCGTGATAGTGTACGGTCCATAACGGAGTGGGCGAAGCTTCCAATGGGGTCCTGTAAGGCGTTCTTTCTACAAGTGCAACCAAACTTTGTCGCTCACCTGAAACTTATGTGGCACCCGATGTTGATCATGGTGTTGTTTGTACTTGTCATTGGACTTCTGTAAGATATCCTGAACCTGTTGGCGGATGTGTTGGATCCGCTCAATGAACCAGGTGGCTTTTCAGCTTCAGTTGGAGCAGGAGATGAGTCCATTGAGGTGACCGCGAGGGGAAGTGCAACATCTATGGAACCCAATGGTTGGAATCCCAACCCCACTTGAAAGGGGTCATGGTCGGTTGAGCTATGCAAGGCTCGATTGTAGCTATGTTGGACATAGGGAAGGCTCTCATCCCATGTGAGAGGGTGCTTTGAATTATAAATGCAAAGGATATGCACAATCATTCGATTTACAACCTCGGTTTGGCCATCTATCTGGGGGTGGAAGGCCATGGATTTGGTGAGCTTGGTGTCCAGTAGTGACCAGAGGATCAACCCGAATGTGCTGAGAAATCGACTATCCCGATCTGAGACAATCGTTTGTGGGATTCCAAAATGTACCCAGACTCATTCAAAGAAGAGCTTGGTAGTGGCCTCTGATGTGATTCTCTTCTTGCAGGCAACCAGAATCACCATTTTAGAAAAGTGATCAACAACCACAAAAACACAGTCATTTCCCCTCTTCGTGGATGGGAGGCCCGACATGTAGTCCATTGAGATGGATTCCCCTGGCCTGTCAGGAGTAGGAAGAGGGGTTTACATGCCTTGTTTCTTAGTGGTCGGTTTGGCAATAACGCAGGCAATGCAGGACTTGATATACTTGTCGACCTCCTGTCAAAGTTTCAGCCAGTAGAAATGTTTATGTAGCATCGCCACTATATTTTTGACGCCGAAGTGTCCTGCCACCTGACTGTAGTGGGCTTCCCAAATCAGCTTCGCTCACTCACTTGATATGGCCCAGACGACAGAACAACCCATCCTGAAGATGGAAATTATCAACAACTGTATTTTCACCCAACATTTGGTAGGTGGTGGTGAAGTCAGGGTCTGTCTCATAGAGTTGGGTCCATCGAGATGTCTCATGGCCACAAGAGTCTAGCACCGTGGTGAGTGTCGCGACTGGTGGTCTGCTGAGGAAATCAACGACGCGATTGGTGCTTCCTATTTTATACTTGATGTTGAGGTGGAATTGTTGCAAGTATGTGGACCACTTTTGATGGCAGTCATTCTGCAATTTTCGCTGTGTATGCATGAATTGCAATGGCTTATGATCAGTGTTGATGCATGTCTCCTTCCCAAGAATGTAATGTCTCCACTGGCAGCATCCTTGCACAATGGAGTACATTTCTTTTTCGTAATTAGGGTACTTACGGAAAGTATCTGATAGTGTCTCACTATGATAGGCCACGGGGTGGCCATGCTGAGTGATAACAGTGCCCACAGCATAGTCTGAAGCATTTGTCTCGATCTCAAATGGATGTTGCAGGTCTGGTAGTGAAATTACTAGGGCTGAGCACAAGTGTTGCTACAAATCATTGAACACTTGTTGTTGGGACCAACCCCACACAAATTTTTCCTTAGCACTACCCCTGTTTATTTGGCTGAGGGCCCATGCAATATGGGAGAAACCCAACACGAACCTGCAGTAGAAATTAGCAAGTCCCAAGAAGCTCCAAAGCTCAGTGAGTGTTGTTGGGGCTGGTCAGTCACGGATGACTTGGATCTTGGATGGATCCACATGTACGCCATGCTGATCAATGATGTAGCCCAGGTAATTGACCCTGTCCATGCCAAAGGAGAATTTTTCCAGGTTGGCGTATAGCTTGTGTTGCCACAGGGTGTGCAGAACCTGTTGAATATGTTGCAAGTGTTCGGCCCAAGTCTTGTTGTAAATTAGAATGTCATCCAGATACACCACTACAAAATTATTGGTGAATGGTCACAGGATATCATCCATCATCCTCATGAAAGTGGCTGGAGCATTTTTCAAACCAAAGGGCATGACCAACCATTCAAAAAGTCCTTCCTTTGACTTGAAGGCAGTCTTCCATACATCTATCTATT
>SNQJ01S0001778.1:32705-80674 GCA_010110895.2 Picea sitchensis | reverse complement strand
CAAATTTTTCCTTAGCACTACCCCTGTTTATTTGGCTGAGGGCCCATGCAATATGGGAGAAACCCAACACGAACCTGCAGTAGAAATTAGCAAGTCCCAAGAAGCTCCAAAGCTCAGTGAGTGTTGTTGGGGCTGGTCAGTCACGGATGACTTGGATCTTGGATGGATCCACATGTACGCCATGCTGATCAATGATGTAGCCCAGGTAATTGACCCTGTCCATGCCAAAGGAGAATTTTTCCAGGTTGGCGTATAGCTTGTGTTGCCACAGGGTGTGCAGAACCTGTTGAATATGTTGCAAGTGTTCGGCCCAAGTCTTGTTGTAAATTAGAATGTCATCCAGATACACCACTACAAAATTATTGGTGAATGGTCACAGGATATCATCCATCATCCTCATGAAAGTGGCTGGAGCATTTTTCAAACCAAAGGGCATGACCAACCATTCAAAAAGTCCTTCCTTTGACTTGAAGGCAGTCTTCCATACATCTATCTATTCTATTGGGACCTGGTGGTAGCCAAACTTTAGATCAATCTTACTGAAGTATTTGGCCCCCATGAGTTGATCAAGGAGGTCATTGATTCGGGGAATCAGGTATCAGTTTTTGGCAGTGATTTTATTTAGAGCTCGGTAATCAATACAGAGTCGCCAGGTTCCATATTTCTTCTGTACTAGCACGATTTGGCTCCCATAAGGTGATGAGCTAGGGAAGATGTTCCCTTTGTGGAGTAGTTCTTGGATCTGTCACTTGATCTCCTCATTATCTAACAAAGAGCGATGATAGACGGGCCCATTGGGCAGCGGTGCGTCAGGGGTCCGATCGATGGGGTTCTTGACCTGGAAGTGTAGAGGTACCCCTGTAGGTGAGGAGAAGATATCCGAGTATTCTTCCATAACCATATCTACCTGCTTCTGCTGTGTGGAGAGGTCGGCCACAGAGACCTTGGATGTGGCTACAATCTTTCGCTTATTTTGAGAGCGAATCACGAAGAAGACAAACTTCCCCATATGAGAGATGACCTTCCTGTATTGCTTAGCAGAGATCAAGGAATTAGCACTAGGTGGGACTGCCTCGGGTATCCTGTACAATTTCCTGTTCAAAGTAATAATAACACTACAAGGCCTAGACTCATATACAACATGACGTTTCCATAAGTAAGGTTGGCCCAAAATAACATCAAAAACTTTGAAAGGAGCAACATCATACAATACCTCATATTTGAAGGGCTTGATGTCGTACGACAGTTGTCACTCTTGGATGACGCGGAGATCGCTTCCTTGGTGGAGCCATCCAATGGTGTAGGGTTATGGGTGTGATGTTGTTGGCAGGGCCAACCGCTTGACGACCTCTGCTGAGATGAGGTTCTTCTAGCTACCACTATCAACGATGAAGTGTAGTGGGGTGCCTTTTACCCACATCTGTGAATGGAAGAGGCACTCTCCTTCTTTTGTCTCGTCTGGTTCACCAGGATGTGGCTTGGTGGTAGCAACGGTTGCACTGGGTTCCATGTCAATGATCTATCTTCCCCTTTCTAGTTCTGTCTCAGAGTCAGAATCCACATCTAATTTATAGGCTTTCACTTCGGCCACCAGTGACTGCTTTGAGCGACAGTCAATAGTTTTATGTCAAGGGCTCTTATGGAAGTTGCACCACTTCCTGGTATCTTTTTTTGTCTTTCCGGTGTCCTTATTTTCTTGCGGCTTGTATTGGTTGTTATGATACTGTCCATATTTTCTTTGTCCTTTGTTCAGTGGGTTGGGGCCACCCTTTCCTGGCTTTTCTTGTGAGGGTTTCCTAGGCCCAAATTGTCGCGTCCTTTGTTTGAGCTTCTTCTCGATTTTGACGACATATTGGTAGGTCGCGCCCAAGGATGAGATGTCCAAAAATTCCATTTCGGTCTGAATGTATCTATGCAGAGCACCATGATACTTGAGCACTATATGTCGCTCTGAATCTTTGATACCCAACTTGGTGCGCAAGGTATGGAAGATATTTGTGAAATCTGGCACTACTTGGTCTCTTTCTTGTCGCAGTGTGGTTCATTTGGTATACAAGTCATCATAACTTCTGATAGGGTAGTATTGTTCCTTAATAGCATCGCTGAAGGATTCCCAGGTGGTCGTGACTGAAAATAATGAGGTTTCCTCTGTTTCCTTTTGTTCACAAAAAGTTTCCCACCAATCTTTGACATGGGGAACAACTTTGACAAGCGCAAAAGTAATATTTTCTCTATTCGAAAATTTATGAACAGAAAAATACCCTTCTAGTAGATTCAACCACTTGTCTACAACATTTGCATCTATCTGACCTTCAAATATAGGAATATCAAATTTTATTTGTACCTTGAAGGGGGCAGCTCCATTCGAAGAAGATGTCTAACCTATTGGTAGTCACCGAAGGATTTGCGTGAAACTATCCATCATCTCGTTCCTCTGTTGCATGAGGGATTCCTCAATCAACAGTTTGAAAGGATATCCTATCCTGTCATCTTTCTTTTCTCCTACCATGAGAGGTCGCTTGGGCGTGCGAGAGCTTCTATCCTCAAGAGAAACAAGCTCGAGACCCAACTCTTTGTACTCCAACCTCGTTGGGGACATGCATTAAGATGACAAGGAGTAGACCACTCTGATACCACTGATCTAGATTTTATGAGCAGAATGAAATGAATACAGATTATTAAAAGGTTCTTAACACAAAATAATAAAGATACAGTAAAATTGGTTTTCTATTCAATAATGAAATAAGTTGAAACTGTAAAATGCAACGGAAACAAGCTTGCTATAATGGTGGTGGCTTATCTCTGAGAAGAGATGTGACGGCAATGCGCATTCTCAAGATGCAGGTTACAATGAGGCTCTCAAGGCCTTTTTACAATAATCAATAATTCCAAAAGCCCTAGACATCTAAAAACCTAACCCTAGGAGATGAAGCGCCAAAAGTCATGTGGGCCCCGTTTGGGTAAGTTAGTACATCAACTTCCTGGGGTGATAACGTTTGCATACGATCTCCATTTTAGGAACGTGATAGCCCGTTGGAAAGGTATCATCGAGGAGATTAATTTTGGGGGATCAATTATTACTTCACCTATCATTTAGGAGCTCGATACCGAAAAACCTTCATTTAGGCCCTCAAAATGGCCCCGAAAGTTAAAACTGCTAAAAATAGTAAATTGCCAAAATTGTCAGAAAATTGTTTTGAGCCAGTTGGAAAAGGTGGGTGGCCATCGATATCCATCTGGATCAAAAAAATAGGAGGATAATGAAATCAAGGGAGAGTATTTATGTTCTCAAACCACCTATGGTTGTTGGAAAAAATATTCCAAATGGAACTCACCGGCTTTGAACCTGCAAAATACATACATGAATATTGGATCTAATGGCCTAGTAGTGGCTATTGAAAATGCTTTATCTAAAATTCATAGTGACCATTGCAATCTTGAGAAATTTGATCATGGTCTTGTGACCTTTAGAAATCCATCTAGTTTTTTTGAACATTGCCCTTGGAAAATTAACGACAGAAGCATCCCATGTGAAGGTTTATCCATACTGCAGGTTAACGCACGACAATGTTTCTTTTAGCCGTTGTTTTTTTCAATAAATTTTAGCATTTGATTGCTCAAATGAGCCTTTTATGCCCTTTAACTATTCCATTCAATACTTTTGGATATATAGTGAATATGTTTTAGGGAAAATTCTCCCCTTGTTTGACAATCTACTTAAGGACAAACCAAGAGAAGGGTGAAATCCCCCCATTCCACCTATAATTACTCTTAATTAAAAATTGTGTTCATGTCAATTATGTCTCTAAACAACCTACTTAAGGACAATCCAAGAAAAGGGTGAAATCCCCCATTCCACCTGTAGTTACTCTTAATTACAAAGGGTGGTCATGTCAATGATGCCTCTAAATGTTTTGGGAACTTAAGCAGTTAGAACATCCTTTGACAAGTGTAATTCTATTAGTATCGAGTATCCATAAAATAATTTTTAAAATTTCAACCATAATTTTTACCACGTCGTAGAACAACAAATAACGGTTTCTTTAGATAGAGACACAAAAACTTGTTCAATGATTTGTCACGACTTGGATGGCAAAATTAGGAAACTAAGGTTGACCTTCATAGGATTTACCATATGGAAGAGGTATGACCTATGTAAAATCAAATGTGCTAGGTTCATTATTAAAGGGTTTTTTTCCCATAATATTGCATATGCTTGGGTGTTTTAACCTATGAGATGCATGTATGGATTTTTTTGGTAAGTTCTAGAATATATCATATCCCAAAAGATAATTTCCTAAGGAAGGAATTATTTTCCCAAATTATTCAAGTTGAGAACCTTGTACATGTTTTTATAAAAATGGTTTATGTAATATGAAGAGATCTTAAGCATTTAGAAAAGTTGAGGAAAATAAAGAAACTTATTTTCTCAATATACCCATTTAGATATATAAAACTAATAAACTGATTAATCATGTTATTAGGAAGATATATAAAACTAAAAAACTGCTTCTTCTTAAGAATGGAATTTTCTAGTCCCATTAAGATATTGGGAAGGGAGTTCTGAACTCCCCAACGGTCCGGGATGCCAACCAGCTTAACTCCATCCTCTATGACTTCATTGAAGCCTCAGGCATGTCCCTCAACTTATATAAATCCAAACTCTACTTTTTTAATACACCGTCTTCTGTTCAAATCCACATTTCTAGACTTCTAGGAATACCCATGAGCTCCCTTTCGTCCAACTATCTAGGAGTTCCCTTCACGGGTGCGGCTGCCAGATCCATTTCCTAGGATAGCCTTCTCCTTTCCATCTCCAACAGGCTAAGCAATTGAACCTTCAGACTCCTCAACATTACTTCTCAGCTGGTCCTCCTCAAGTCCATATTGCAAGCTCTACCTACCTATCTCTTCACCGCCCTTGTTGCTCCTAAACATGTTATCAGAACCATCAGAAACCTCCAGCGAAACTTTCTTTGGCATGGTCACCAACCTAACAAGAAATGGGCTCTAGTAAACTAGGACAGACTTTGTACGCCAAAAATCTAAGGAGGATTGGGACTCCGGGATCCAGGAAAACTCAATCAAGTAATGGGAGCCAAAATATGGTGGCGATGGCTAAAAACCCCTACAGCTGCCTGGGCACAAATGTGGAAACAAAAGTACGCCCCCCTTACACCAGATAATCAATTAATCAAGCACAATAATCGAATTCAAGGTTCCAACATCTGGAACACAGCCTGGCAAAATCGCACGTTGGTCCAAAACCATGCCTTTTGGGAGGTCCGAAATGGAGAAAGCTCCATGTTCTGGTAAGACTCATGGCAGCAGTTCAAACCCTTGAACGAAATGGAGGAGCTATCCAATCTCAAAATAGCTCTCAATCAGGATACCTCCCTAAGGGTAAAGGACCTTTGGAAACCTCAAGAACAACAACATCAATGGCGCCAATGGAAAGTATCTAATCAAGATCTCAGAGTCCCAGAAAATCTCAATCTACAGAGCTGGCAATTTCAAGCTAACCGTCGGAAAATACCCAAAAGAGAAGGGTCGGACATCCTAAGATGGGGGTATTCTACAACTGACACTTTCTCAATAAAATAAGCTTACTTCCTACAAGGCAATCACCAAGACAAAAACAAGGAGCCCATATGGAGCAAAGTTTGGAACCCCGCTCTCTGGCCTAAGGTTTCCACCTTCCTGTGGCTGGTGGTGCACAATCGAGCCTTAACCTGGGAAAACCTCAGGAAAAGAGGCTTCGTTGGACCATCTCTCTGCATTCTCTTCTACCAACAAGAGGAAACCAAAGAACATCTCTTCAATGGTTGCCACTTCAGCTATCAAATCTGGGACCAAGGAGCGCAAATAATGTGCAAATCCAACCAACATCGGAGCAACATCAATGACACAATTGAGAATTTGGACTATATCACTTACAACAATCCCCTTATGAATCACATCTGGCAGCTTCTACTAGGATTCATTCTCTGGCAAATTTGGAGGGAAAGGAATAAGAGAATTTTCCACTCCCAAGCTTCCACGCCGGAAGCCACTTGGGAGAAACTCAACTCACTAATTAAGGAAACAATCAGAAGTAAACCATGGAAAGAAGAGGACCTTAAGTGCAACTCAGAGGAACTGTGCATTCTTCAAAGCTGGCAGCCCATTCTAATCAATCAACGAGTACCAAGGATGCACAAGCACCAACAAACTAGTCTAACCACCTGGTCCCCCCCTCCAGCAAATTTCATAAAAATAAATTTTGATGGGGCCTCCAAAGGTAACCCAGGAACAACAGGATATGGAGCAGTACTCATAAATTCAAATGGAAAGATCCTTGGTCTAGTTGTTGGCTTCCTAGGGGAAACAACCAACAATGTGGCAGAGCTAACAGGACTATTGAGGGGTCTCCAAGCAGTTATGGACAAAGATCTCCATAAGATTATCTTCGAGGGGGACTCACAAATTGTCATCAAGTTAATCACCAAGATTCTTCATGGAGGCCACCCTACAAAAATATCACCAAGTTGGCGACTCTCTGGATTGCTAGAGGACTTTACCCGCCTCCTCCAACCCCATCTCAACATCATACCCTCCCACGTGAAGTGAGATGAAAACAATATAGAGGATTGCCTAGCAAATGAAGCAGTCGAAACGGGAACCAAACACTTTTGTTGGGAGGCCCACATCTCGGAAGACTCATACATCTCCACTCGGTGCCACGCCTTAGCCACCAGTGATCTACAACCCCCGGATGGGGTTCCACGTTGCAAACCGGATCCATGTGGGACAACGTCGGGATGCATAATTAATGCATCCACCGATGACCATCCCCTCAGTCATTAACTGAGTATCAATATGTGCAGCCAAACCCAGGCGATGAGCCCCTTCGCACAAGTGATCGGTACAGTGCACCAACGCACTCAACATCAAGCCTTAATGTCTATGGAGGTCGCGGTTGCCCTCTTCCTTATCACCTGCCTTGACAGAATAGAGCGACATTCACCCATCGCAGTGTCGAATGCAGAGTTCATTCCACCGGAGAAGCAGTTTGGGGTCCCTTTGAATATCTAGAGCAGAGCCTTCCATTCGCAAGGAACCCCGGTCATCTGTAGGGTCTCCACAATGCCCAGAGAAAGAGGTAAGTCATGCAGGGGTGCCGCTTGGTACACAGCTGAATCTCTCCGCCAGAGACAGAAGAAATTTGAGCAGGCGTTAGACATGGCATCCCTCCGAAGGCGTAAGAAACCACGAACGCCTCCAATGGCGTACGTGGAAGAGATTACTTTGGAAGACGCCATGCAGATCTATCCCAAGCTCCGTCTGTTCACAGTCCCAGACAACTAGAATCCACCCACCGATTTCGGCTTAGACGACAAGCTTCTACCTTCGGGCAATCTGCTTGGTTCCAGAGCCAATAGCCCATCGGAGAATTTCACCAGTTGTTACGTAGAAGAAGAGACCTTGTCCCGCACCCAGGGAAGCAGAGACTCACCCCCTGGTGCACCTATGGAAGCGGTGACCCAGCTTTCCAATCGAACGACACATGAAAGTGAGGGAGCAACAGGGCCCATTCCCCCAGCCTACGTCGACAACCACTAGCAGGACCAACAACTCTTCACCGACTCAGGGTATCTCGCTCTCATCTTCGATCTGAGGAGTCTGTTGGACGACCAGGTCTTTCGCCTCGCCCGAATTGATCAACGGATTGACATGTTGTTCGCGGCACATTCCAGAACTCTTCCATAATGGCAATGCCCAACGTGCGCACAGACCTACGCGCTTCCAGTAGGATGGAAAAATCACGGGGATGAGGACGAGCGCATCGGCTAAGAGGTTCAATGATGTTCTTGGTTAGAATTTTTTTATGTTTCTGAACGAGGCTTTGGCCCAGTTAGATCTTAGTTATTTTGCAACTAGTTTATGGCACACAGTTTAAACTTAATGGGTGGCAGTCCTGGTTTCCTTCGGGCAGGGCGAAACTCTATTAATTTTGTTTACTGGGAAACAAATGGCACAGGATGCCCAACTGTCTCGGTTTCCTATTTAGGTGGGGCAGCTGGCCTCGTAAACAGTCATTGTAACTTATTAATGATAATAAAAAAAAAATTATTGCGAAGGGAAGCCAAGTCATGTCATTAGGAAGATATATAAAACTAGAAAAGTGTTTCTTCTTGAGAATGGAATCTATTGGTGATTCCATAAGGCTACATACACACAACAATATGAAACTCATCTCTATGAACATGTGGGTATAATGATGGGAAATTTTAGGTAGATAATGGATATAAATGTTTTGAGGAGGAAATAATTCAACTAGACATTTTCCTTCATTAAGAAAATGTGGGTTTGAATTTATGTGACTCATGCATGCTATCTCATATGTTTTCTCAAAACGTAGGTTTCTTAATGGCTATCTTTCATGGTGGTATTGTCCATGTTAAACATTTGTAGAAGTGTAATTCTATTTTACTTAAATCTATGTAACCCGAAAAAAAATCTATTATATGTAATGATTAGTTTTAGATTTTATATAATTAAGCCAAAAAATAATGTTTTATTTTCCTTACAATCTAGTAGATTTAAAATTCAATCTAGGAAAAATGATTTATGCTTCAGAACTTGAGAAATTGAGGCTATCTCCAATTAAGAAATAGGTTATGATTTTTGCTAATATTACATTCCCTGTATCATTGTACCACGGGTTTGGTACTACTATGTTTTCATAATTGTGCCATGGGTTTGGTACTACTATGTTTTCATACTATACAATTAGGGTTGGTGATATTTTATCTATTAAGAAACTTTGCATATTTTGAGATGTGGGTTAAATAAATACAAATATGTTATTGTTCAAGGTATTTTAATTTGGATTTATTTAGAACAAGTTTAATAGAAATTATTGGGATAGAAAATATCGAGGAAATAGCTAAGGAAATATAGTTGGTCGACTTAGTGAATAGAAGTGCGGGGTGGAGTGGCTAGCTATTAAAGAAGAAAAAGTTATGCTCCAAATTTAGGGTCCTTACCAATTGTGTAATCCAATTTGACTATAATGTTTGTTCAGCCTGGGTATTGCTAGAATGAATCTAATCACAAAAATTGATGACTCAAGGATTGTCTAACTAACAAAAGTATTTTCTTGGTTGAGTAGAGACTATATTCAATAAAATATATGTTCTTATGTATTCCATGACAATGTTGATGTATGTGTGATGTTGGTAGAAAATGCCCATGTATATGATGTATATGTGCTATTGGTAGTAGGTATTCTTAATTTACATTGTTATATATTTGTTTTAGTTAGGTGCAATCCAATTTGGCTATGATTTCTGATTTATTGATGACTCAAGGATTGTCTCACTAACAAAAGTATTTTCTTGATTGATTATATACTATATTCAATAAAACATACTTGCCTATGTATTCAATGACATTGCTTATGTATGTATGTTCTTGGTAATAAGTATTTTTAATTTACATTGTTATATATTCATTTTAGTTAAATAACAAATATAGATATCTTTAAAAATCTATTTTCATAACTATTTAAACATCCACAAATTATACTTAAAATCTATTTTGAAACATTGAAATTTTTGCAATTCTATGAGACACATCTCCAAAATATTATAAAATCTATTTTAACAAAATTATGGAAAATTAAGGTAATTTTTTTTATACCTCGACACTATGTGAACAACTAACAACTAGTATACCAGATTCCTATAAGATGGATAGGAACAAAGAAACTCAAATAGGTTCGTTTTGACTACAAGACAAGCAAATAACCGAGAAATAGCAAGATGTATGCATATGAGAGCAAAGCCTTCTCGAAATGCTACTACTTGCAAGTGGAAAAAAGATGTATAATCGAAGTTATTTATGATGATTCTTAACAAGGCTACTCTTCAATACAAGACATGTAGACAACCATAGCAATAGCATCGATCACATGCATATGAAAACAAAGCTTTGTCTCAATGGAAAAGTGTTTTTCAAATTCTTAAAATTAGATAATTTTTTTTAGTTTCATTTTGATTTGCCAAATGAAATTATTGTTTCATTTTCATTTGCAAATTTTTGCAAAATTTTATTTGGTTAGGATTTTATAAATTGAAAAAAATAAATAAAATGTGTTTTTCAAATTTCTAAAATTAATTTTTTTTTTAGGTTTTGTTTTGTTTTGGTCAAAATTTTATTTGGTTTGATGAGATTTTTACCAAAAAAATCAATTAAAATAAAATTTTCAAAACAAATTTACACTACCATGTAATTTATTTTTTATAATTTTTTTATTTTATTTTATATATTTTCAAATAATATATTTGGAAAAGCAAATCGGGGATAGGTTAAGAGGAGAACACTCCTCTCAACTACCCAAAATAAATCCAATTAACATTTTAGAACATTTTTTTATGGAAATTTTAGGTGTTAACTATACTTCTTATCATCTAAAATTTGGTTAAAACTAGATAAGAACCTATGGAATTTTGCCACTATCATAACTAATAAATTGTTTGAATTTTTAAAGACCAATGACAATAACATGAGGAAAGAAATAAGGTTTATTCTATGTTTTTATTGGTTTTTGGGTTAGTCTTATTACTATTTTTTATCAATTTTTTCTTCTGAGGTAAGTATTAAGAATTTCACATGATTTATTATAAATTTATTGGTGGAAATTTAATGGTTTTTTCAAAAGAGAGTTTGTGTTGAAATTGTTTTTAGTGAAATTTGAAATGTTACTCTTAATTTCAAGTTAAGAGTATATTTTCATCTAACTCTTTCATAATGAAAATTTGTAAAAGAAATTGAATTTTAATTAACCAAACAAAACAAAAAAATATAAGAATGCAAGTTATTTATAATGTCCAACATATCGGGTGTCCAATGTTTCGGGTGGACACTTCACCCATCATCAGGGACATACAAAGTTTATAAGTTGTAAAAGAGTGACGGGGTAAGTAAATATAGGAGAGATAGAAAACATCCCAAATGTTGGTTTTGTTTCATAGATGACATGTTTTTTATATGGCCTCCTCGTCATACCATCTTGGTCTCTTTCTTCCATCATCTTAATAGCCTTTCCCCCCACATCCAATTCACTATGGAAACCCAAAAAGGCACATCCCTCCCCTTCTTGGATGTTCTCATCTTGCATCTTCCTCATGGATTCCTCTTCCACCAAGTCTATACGAAGAAAAATTACACTGACATATATATTAACTCCACTTCCCATCATCACTGAGCCAAAAAAATTGTTGTTCTTAAAACCCTGATTACCTAGGCTATCTAGATCTTCGGCCCTCAATTCCTCAAGGGGGAAAATACCTACTTAAACAAAGTCATTTTATCCAATATTTAATCTATGTCACAAACTAACCAAGCCTTCCACTCATCCTACAAACCAAAACCTAAAACCTCCTCTTCCTCCTCCCTACCTCGTGCTCTGCTCTCTCTTACTTACATCCAAGGAACCACTCATCACATCGTGAGACTCTTGTCTAAGAATAATATCAAGACTTTGTTCAAACCCTAAAAAACCCTTAAACAACTTTCTAGAGCTAGTAAAGATAAATCTGACCCAATGTTAGGCCGAGGAGTGTACCATATTCTATGCTTTTGTGGGAAATATTACATAGTCCAAACTAGAAGAACCTTCAAAGAAAGGATCAAAGAGAATATAGTTGATACTACCCATAAATGAATCTCAAAATCAGTTATCGCCGAAAACTCCTTCAAATCAAAACATCTCATTTTCTTTGACCAAACAAAAACACTAGCCCTAGCCCCTTATTACTCATCTCCACTCAATCATGAAGCCCTAGAAATCTAAAAACATCCCAAAAACTTCAACAATGAAGATGGATACAAACTTAGCCACTCTTGAAAATCCACCATTCAACACCTTGACCATCAGACCTCCTACTCGGCGTTGGTTCTTCTTGCTCCGATCTTGACCTTCCATCTCATTGTTTCGTCCCCATTTTCCTTTCTTCTTATTTCAACCTCTCTCGAATCCCTTTATCTCTCTTACCTCCATTTAACATGTTCTCTTTTCTAACATGGTCTCCCCCTTTTGTCATTTTCCATCCCTTCATGCATGTCCCTTATCGTGACACTCTTTCTTCTTTCATTTTTCTCTCTTTAATTATTATCGAGCTCCTTTATTTTTTTTCCCAATATCATCTTTCTCTCACCTCTATATTATTGATTACATCACCCTCGTCCCCTTTCTCCTCTAATCTTCCCTATACTTTATTTTGAAATTTGTTCCTTTATTTTTTCTAATTTCATCACTTATCAATAGTTCTATATATTATTTCTTTCTATCCATCCAATCTTAACATCTCTCTATCCTTTATATAATCTTTTCTCTATTCTATTTTTTTTTCCATTTTTCCACTTTATTATTTTCACATTCTAAGCTCTTCCTTCTTCTACCTTCTCCCATATTATAAATGTCCATATATACCCCTTGAATTTTCATTTATATCCTAATACTTTCTCTATTTTATTATTTTATCTCTCTAATCTAATATTAAGTTGTATCCATTGTACACTCATTCTTTTTAAATAGTTTAATATTACCTTCTCCCTCTCCAAAGTATTCTTTCATTTTATTACTTAATTAATTTAACTCAATATCTTATTCTAATTTTTTATTCTAATGGAATATCTTAATAATATTCTAATTTAATTCAATTTATTATTTTATTATTATTTTTAATATTTTATCATTAATATAATTTAACTTAATAATTTTTCTTTTATTAATTAAATTTTTTTTTTCTAACAACCTTCTTAACTCATATAAAAGGCTATTTTTCTATATAAATAATTTATTATATATATTTTAATTATTCTTTTCCTATAATGTGTCTTACTTAATTCAAACAATTATTTTATATCTCTCTTATATTTACCTATTTCAACATTATTTTTATAACTTATCACTTATGATGAGTGGAGTGTTCACTAAAAATATTGAACATTTCAAAAACTCCACAGAGTTTTAATTCACAAGTTTTTTACATCAATAAATTAAATATATATTTCAAAACAAAACTATTTTAAATAAAATATTATTTCAAAAAATCAATATTAAATATTAAAGGTTAACAAATAACCAAATAAATAATTTCTAAGAAAGTAATAACAATCATATTTTGTAATTTCAAATGTAACTTTTTGATGGCTTATAGATTAAAAATGAAAAAAACAATTTTTAAACATAGAGCTCTAGGAATTTCAAAGACTTAAAAATGATAATGTAAAGTTTTGGATATAATGTCAAAATCAAATATTTTTATAGATATTCATATAAGAGAGGATTTGTTTGGTGTATCCATATGATGTGTGAAAACTTTGTCTAATTTGAAACATATCACAATCATGTTTAATCATGGGAGTTACACTCATTGTAGATCTCATTAGAAAAAAAGAAACCTCGAGGTCTTTGTTGAAGAGTATTAATTCTATCAAAATACATCATATTTGTTTTATAGAACTTTATGAACACTCAAATATAATAGGATTGTATCTATTTCTTATTATCAAAGATAATATCTTTATGATTTGGAGCTTTTAAAGATCCATATAATCACAAACTAAGAGTTATTCATAACAACCATCAAATATATTATTTTTATTGTGGAATTGATTGTTCACTTTATCTCTCAAATCATAAAAATACTAGTGATACATTAAATATTAAAACATAATCCCTACTACATAAATTCAATGATATCAAGAATTATATTACGTCTCCCTATTTTTTTTAAGAATCCCACCTACACCTAAACATAAAAGATGTTGCTCCAAGTATTAAGATTGCAAAAGATACATTTCATTAATATTAGGCTTGGGATAAAGTTTTAAAAAAATAACCGTCATATAATTGAATTGCGGAAAATATATCACTGAAGACTGTGGCAATTATGTGGTAAATATGCGATTGAAGTCTACGGCAAATCTATAGTGAATATATGATTCTACAGTGAATATATGATTGAATGTTGCGGTATATCTACAATAAATATATATGATTGAAGTCTATAGAAAATTTGTTGTAGATTTCTGATTGAATTCATTTTTGAGTGAACCCTAAATGTATATGATTGAATTCCCGTCTACGGGAACCCTAACTCCTGTATGTGTCAAATCTGCGGTAATTATATATAAGTGGTTGTATTGGATTATCAATGCTGATATATAGATCCAGTATATTGTGTGGCTTCTACAATAAAAGGATAGATTGAAGAATTTATACTTGGGCCCTGTACTGCTCTGGAGTCTCAATACAATATACTTATGTGGGGAAATACTTATGCGGTGAATATTTCAATGGTGAACTCCTCTAGTGAATTGCCTACAGTGAATACTTCTGCGGTGATCTATGGGAACCCTAATACTCCTAGGAACCCTAATACTCCTATCTACGGTAACCATATATTGCCCTAACTCCTGTTTGTTGTAAATCACCAATAAGTACTTCTATTGACAGCTGAGGGTGTTATGCGTTTGTTGCACAAGGGAGCTGCCAGCTGAGGAGTTTTTTATTCCTCTCATTGGAGGTTGAACACTAATTTTATGTGGGTTTAAACAACAAGCCTCAACATCTGCCAGCTGAGGAGTTTTTTATTCCTCTCATTGGAGGTTGAACACTAATTTTATGTGGGTTTAAACAACAAGCCTCAACATTAAACTAAGATTTTGGATTGAATATTATCTGGGTTTAAACAACAAGCCATAACATTAAACTGAGATTTCTGAGATTTGGATTGAATATTGTTGTTGAGGAATTATCCATACCTAATCAGGTGTACAACTCATTCTTGTTTAATTTATTTTCACTTTATTTAAAATATGAATATTTTACAACATGTATTAAAACTTTTGAAGGGGAGGCCAGCATAACAATTTTAGATTAGATAAATGTACTAGAAAGAAGCCAAGCTTCCAACAAAGTTAGAGGTAATACTTGAAAATAAGTTTAGATTTTTTGAATATAATATTTAGAAACAATTAGAAAATATCATAGTAGGCCTGGAGACTAAGTTGTATAAAATGGAGATTAGATTACAAGAAATATAAAATCAAAACCAAGAAAAGAAACAATCAACACAAGAAGAGGTCAATAATCTAGAAAATCTTAATCTTGAGATCAATATTAGAGACCTAGAAGAAAAGGAAATAAAAACTTTGCCTTAAATCATTTGGAAGGAAAATTAGATATGACACTCATTAAGGAAGAAAAGAATTAAAGCTTATAGAATTACACCATAAGTGCAACAAAAGATCCTTGAACCTCATAATTTTTTGTTTAAAAGAGAAATACATGTCTCATATAGAAAAGGAGGATCCAAAAAATAATTGAACATAAAAATAAGTTAATTTTTGTTAAAGTAAGATCTAATGACAATAAATATGATATACCTAGTAAAACTCATAGCTTAAAAATACTCCAAAACTCATTCCATAAGACCAAGTTGAATTAAAGAAGGAAGTTCAAAAGGTAAAAGGAATGAAAAAGAGGGAAAAAATAGGAATACAAAATCTATTATTAGAGATAGAGACAAAAAATATAATAATAAATAGGATTTTGAAACAATTTAGATATCTTAGGCTTGGAATTGTTGTGGTTTTCTAGGAAAAAAGGGAAAGTCAATATATTGTATGTATTGGGGAGGATGTGAGGTGAGGGGTTTCATAAATATTTTGGGTATAAAAGGGGATATCTAGTAAAAATAGTAATTTTTTATATTGGGAATAGGTATTGGGAGGGGCATTCAAATAAATTATTTTGGTAGGTATTTATTAATATCTAGTGAAATTAAAGGTATTCTTTAATATCCCAGAAACAAGTGTTCATGGCTCGTGATTAGAGAGAATGAAGAATCTAAGATCCCTAACATATAACAATAGATCCTATCACAAAGGGATTGCATGCATACTTTGTTACATAAAAAATAACATTTTTAATTAGATTAGGCTTCACAAGAAAAATCATTTGGATCACTACATATGGATGTATATTTCACATATTAGTGATAAGAATATTTATGTACTAGCCTACTAATTCTCATTTTTATAAGAAAAACAATTTAGATAAAAAGTGTCCTTACAATGGATTAGAAATTTATATTTATAATATGACAAAGGAAGGAAATATATTCTTTTTAGGATACTTCAATCATAAACAAAAAATAATCAATCTATTATTCTAAACAATGATTACAACCAAAATCCTCTATTTCTAGATAAAGACGTTGTTTTATCTAGAAAATACAAAAAGAAACTCTAAATACTTTAATCTGTTTGGTACCGAGCTCATAAAACTATGCAGTTCTGAATATCTAATAATTTGCAATGGTCTTATGAAGTGGCTGAAATCCAACAAAAAGACTTGTATTCATGGGCTTAGCAGAAATATCATTGATTCTCTGATATTTGATATCCTCTTATACAACCAAATAGAAAATCTTGACATTCTAAATGATCCTAAGCCCAACTATGATCATAGAACTTTAACCATAACTCTAAACTTTATCATGCATAAAGTCCCCATTGAAAATAATTATGATAAGCATAAGAACTTATTCTTATCCAAAGATAAATCTCATATGTTTTTCATAGATTTAAATAATGAATTAAATTTCCTATCAAATAAGAACAATATTGAATACCTCTATCATTAACTTCATGACATTACTCTCTACTTTCATTAATGAGTTCTCTATTGAGGTGATGTGTAAAAATAAAAATACAATAGACAATCCTTGGTATGATAAAGAATGTAAGATTGCTATAAAAACCATTAGGGACGTGTCTAATAATTCCTCAAAATATGAGAAGATAAATAGGTACAAATCCCTAATTAAAAGGGAGAAAAGGTAAATAGGAAGAAATTAAATATTTTGTAGCTATATAAGTTAGATCCTAATAATTTTGGAGGAAAATGATAGTTCATAAAACTAAATAAAACAATATGATTCATTTGAGGGACTCAAATTCCTACCTTAAAAGTCTTTAAGAATCCCTACAACATTAGAACCCTTTCTATAGAGGAAGTATTTTATAGAATACATAGAGTTCAGGTTTAAGTTCCTCGCAAAAATGAAATCTAAGAACATCAAAGGATATACTTGTAGAAATTTTTAAAATTTTAGGGTCTATCGTCCTCCCTCACATCCACAAGCTTGACAATTTAGTATTCAAGTAGGGCTTCCCTAAACCATAGACTCAAAGCCTCATGGTACGTATTTTTAAAAGAGGGGATAAAAATAATCTTTCTAATTATAGGACCATTATGATTAGCCCCCTTTTAGCCAACTTATATGGAATTATCTTGGAAAAAAAGATTAATGTATGGCTAGAAATCCATGAAAAAATGGCTATAGGCTAGGACGAATTTAGAATCTATCATTAAACTATGGAGCACCTTGTTATAGTTTGTACCATTGTAGGGGAGTGTCAAAATAATAAAAAATTTCTCATGTGTTGTTTCATTGACTTTTGAAAATCTTTTGACATAGTGTCTCGGACTAACCTTTGGAATATCCTAGAGAAGCTAAAAGTTTTTTTTGAGATAAGAGTTGTTGCAAGAAGGTTGTATGAAGATGGTATTTCCAAGTTTAGAAATAGTGAGTGTTGGTCAGAAGAAATTAATTGTAATATAGGAGTTAAGCAAGGTTGTCCCATGTCCCCTACCCATTTTGGCGTATATATATTGACAAGTTAGGTGGTTGTTTGGAAGAATAAAGTTCTTTTATCTTAAATATAGTTGATATAGTCATCATCATCCTTCTTTGAGATGATGGTATTGTTATTATGGTGAGGAGTCTCTATGATATCAACAAACAACTAAAAATTCCTAAGGATTAGTGCTTTAGTACATGTATGACTATTAACACTAACAACACAATGGTTATGATAATTAAATCCAAAAATATTACTTATGTTAATTTCATGTATGAAAACAACAACTTGGAGGAAGTGACTTCATATAAATATATTGTCATCAATCTTCATCACAAGCTCAACTAGAACTACAAGATTGATAAAAGCTTAAATGCAGGGTGGAAATCTTATTATGGGCTTGAAAACAATTGTAGAGTAGTGGACCTTTGGTTATGGGATAATAAGAAACTCTTCTTTGAAACTCTTTTCATTCTTCTTATCTTATAGGGCTATGAAGTTTGGTTTTATATCATCTCTAAAGAATTGTGGAGAAAGATAGAGCAAATCCAAAAGTGTTTTATAACTTATAATCTTATAATATAAGGCTATACACCCTATCTTATCCTCCTCACAAAAGAGAGTCTTTACCCCATTGAGTGAATGGATATGACTAGGTATATAATGTACAATACCAAGGTAAACAACATGGAAAATATGAGACTTTCTAATATTGCTTCAAACTCTAGAAAAAACCACCTATGGCTCATGTGAAGTTTTCATAAGGGTGTCTTGCCTTGGGGAATAAAGGAAGAGGCCACTCTATAGAATAACGATAATATTAGAACTATTATTGCATCTAAATTTAAGGATTAATTGTGGTGTGATAAATAATTAGAGTATAATAGAAAATCAAGGTATTATAAAGAGGTGATCAGTCATAATCTTAAAAATCAAAGGTATCTCTTTATATTGACTAGCGTAAAGAAGAAAATCAACATTACCAAAATAAGCACAAACTCTCACCATCTCTATAGTGAAAGAGGACATTGCACAATTTATAAAACATCATGGTTGAAAGAATTTGTCATCTTTGTGACATTAAGAGGGTTGAAGATGAAAATCACTTTCTCTTATATTCTCATGTGTACATCCACATTACATGGAAATTTCAAAACATATGTTACAATGTTAACCTTCCTAACCTTTTCACTCATCAAAACTATGGTGACTTTAAATTACTTCTCTTGATGCTTATTTATCATATAAATTAAATTTTAAATAAGATTAAGTAATTTCCTTGCCTCTCTTAGGCTCTAATAGAACAAATTTGATCTCATTGGACATTAACCATATCATCATCATCATCATTCTCAAATATTTGATACTTAAAGTATCATCACAATGATGTAAATGTTTCTAAAAACAACAAGAAGAAAGTGGAGGAGAGTGATAGATTAACATGCATGGAATTGAGGAAAGGGGGTGATCACATGTGTGAGGAATTGATTATCCAGAAAACTTGATGAATAAAATCACAATTCTCACCACTATAATCTCAATTTTATGTTTTGTGATGTTGACAAGGTCCAATTTGTGTGGGTTCATATAGAAAATTAATCAAGAACATACACATTAGCACTTGATATTATTTTATGTAAATAAATAAAAACTATGCATATGTATTGCTATAACGGAGATGTTATGAACTACATAATAAGTGGTTGAAAGGCCAACTAATGTTCTCAAATAATAAGAAAATATTGGATACGAACACAAAAACCTTGTGAGTACTTGTAATAGGTAGACACATAGCATTCCCAATGTATCAAAATAATTATGGATCGACATGTTAGATACTTTTATAGAGATGGAATATGTTAACATGAAGAGAGCAAAATGACCTCGGTTTCTTGTGTTCAATAGATGTTTATTGTTTTATCTTCAAAATTTTCATTGAGACACACATTTGTACTGAATCTTGATAATAAATTTCTATTTGCATCACAATTCACATTCATAATCTATGACTAATTATTTTGGTGTTTTGCAAAGTTAAGAGCAGAAGAAAAGATAATAAAGGAAATGGCATTATGGATAGTGTGGAATCTAAACACATTAAATATGAAAATTAAATGTGATGTCAATTATCATATTATAATAATTGAGAATGCACATAACACATGAATTTAATCAAAAATTCAAAAAGAGGTGTCAAGCTTCTCTAGGATGTTTTCATCAAGTGACAGTTAAAAGAGTGGATACATTGATATAATGATGAGGTTATGTAAGTGTGAGCTATTAAAGTAAAGAATAATAGAGATGAAGATTTTACTCTTTAGATGGAAAAGACAAGGAATAGGTATAGAATCACTAAATTTTCTCATGATTTACATTCATCCTCATATAATACAAAGGATGAAATGTTCTTTAAGCAACAAAGAGCCACTTGAGAGCCACTTGAGAGATTGATGGGTTGCTGAAAATATACTTTTGAAATTTTGTAATATTTGTTGTCCTTTATAAATAAATTTCAATGACCTCATAAATCATTATTTTAAACACAATTATTATTGAACAAAATAAGATAGAAATAACTTCTCCTCTCTTCTTTTTGTTTTTTCTTTATTTTATTTCAATTTACATTTTTTAAATATCTAAATTTAATAAAAATCGAATATAAATTTTCTGAACAATCACTTTATAACATCTAAAACAAAATAGATAGTGTAAGGAAAAAAGTTTTATATAATCCACTATTTCTCTTTGGAAAATTAGGTAACATATTGCATAGGATTGGTCGTGGAGTATTATTCAAAATTATTTTTTTCTTGGTTAATAGTTGGTTTCTCTGCCTTGAGAAAATAGGTTAACAGTTTAAGATTTAAGAAAATAGGTTAACAGTTTAAGATCTGGTCGGAGTGAAAGTTTGTTCTATAGGAATCACTAGCTAGTTATTTTAGGTAGCCTGAATTTTAGTATGATGACTTAATTAACATTCACTTATAACAACTAATGATAATGATAGTTGTCCCACTGCTGACATATTATGATATACTCCCCCACTTTGATAAAGAAAAATTTACAGATTACATAATCGAAAGCTTGTACATTTTGGACATCTGCAATCTTTTTTATAATAAATCGGTAACGACCCGGATCAATGTCAAAGACCTATCTTGCAAGCTAGGTGATGCAGGAGCATCGCTCACTCATCAAGCGAGCCAACGTGGAGCGAAAGACAGCTGGACAAGCCAGCACAAATTTTGAAAACACTTTGGGATTGTTGGGCAAGTCTTTAATGAAGCCATTTATGAAGGTGCACTTGTATATTGTAATGGACCTTGAGCGGATAGCTCTCGTCCTTAGGTAGATAGACGACATTTATTTTAGTTAATGTTGGTAGGTAGATTTTAATTCTAGATTTGATAGCTTTAGAGTCCAAGAGGGAAAACGGATATAGACACCCTCATTGTATCATTGTATCAGGAGAGATCATTCAGAAGAGGAGCAAGAAGAGAAGAGAGAGCAGAGATCTGTGTAAAGAACACCCATGTATAGATTGAATTAATAGAAGAAGGATTTGATTCAACTTCATGGTTTTGTGTTGTTTCTCTATGTATTGATGTTTTTCTCATGAATGTTTGGTTCCTGTCATACATTTGCTTTTATATGCTGTGTATGTGATTTCATGGTTGGACAAAAGTCTCAGAGGATGAGTGAATGAGTTTTAATTGTTTCTCTAAGTGAGCCAGAGAATTCCTCCAATGAGTGCAGTCGAATCGTCCGCTAGGAGTGCGTTGACAGAAGGGTTCAATTAGAGATAACTTTTGTCCTCATTCCCTCGAAGGTGTAGTTAGGCACAATGTCGTGCAAGGAGTGCGCAGGCGAGGGAGAAGTCTCAGAGTTGCGATTCTGAGCGAAGTCTCGAAGGACTGTTACTACAGGCGTGTGCAAAGTCAGGGGAAGATGGACACTGGGAGTGTTCACAGAGTTTCTGCAAGGAGGCGAGCAAAGAAATTCTCATTTTACAAAGGTTGAGAAGCCGAAAAAAGCTCAGGAGGAGTGGAGCCTTCAAAATCTGTTGAAGGACTGCGCAGAAAGTTTCACCCCAAGAAATTTCTAGAGGAGGAAGAAGCAACGGACAAGATCTTGTGAAGGGAACTCGTAGAAATCCCGTCAGCCATTAGATTTGTAGGAGTTGTACCGGGGTTAAGCTCTGGTGAATAGAGGCGTCGGGATTCGGCGTTTCAGGAATTTCGAAAGCAAGGAAATCTTAACATCTAGAATCATGACCCGCGATATCCCGATAGGATCAGGACCGTCCATTGTATGTGACGTGTGTCAAGAGATCCCACGGGGTCGAGGATCGGAGAATCGGGGTTTCCAAGGACAGGAAACTCTCACATATTGGAATCGTGATCCGCGATTTCCCGATGGGAGAGCTGTGTGGGCCACAACGGGAGATAGTGGAGGACAGGTGTTACCCATATCGGGGTTCGTGACTTGGAGCGTTCCATGAATTAGTGCAATGGGAATCACGATATCCTGATACACGATTTCCCGATTTTCCTCCAGAGTGTGGGCCACAGAGAAACAGGTAAGTAGACAGGTGGCGCAGTATCGGAGATTCGGCACATCGGGTATCGGGAGTCGGTAAAGTAAAGGGCTTGGTATCGCGAGTAGCGAACTCACGATAGAGACGAAGTCCCGATAGAGGACAGGGGAAAATTCAGCGTTGACTCAAGCCATCGGGTCTCGGGGATTCAGGAGCTCGGCGATCAAACGAGAACTTGCGAAGTCGCGAGTTCTGATTTCCCTATCAGTGAACAAAGGGGAAGTCACGAAGAAAAGAATCTGTGGGTGCAGATTTCCCGATAGGGAAATAGAAGGAACTTAGGGTTCTTCGGGCCGAAGTAGAGAAGATCATGTGGGAGCGGATGTTCCCTAGGTGGCGTGCCTGCGTCAGAGTGGTATCAGAGCGAGAAGTTCTTTGTTTTCTGTAGCAGAGAAGAGAAAATTCGCCATGCCGCCCAGAAGAGAAAGACAGTCACCTGATCCAGAAGACAGGGAGGTGAGAAGAAGAGGCAAGCCGGCAGGAAATCCAGAAATGGAGAGACAGATGCGCGATCTTCGAGCAAGACTAGAAGATATGGAGGCAGTGCAGAGATGCACAGCCAGTGTTGGAGATCTAAGTGACTCCGAAGGAGAAGTTGAAGCTGAACAACAACAAGAAGTTGTAGTCGAAGATGCATCAACTGAGCGACTGATTAAAGCCATTGCCAGGATGGGTGCAAAAGAGAAGATGGGCATTCCAGTCTATGAGGGGAATCTGGATGCAGAGGAGCTACTGGATTGGTTCCGAGCTCTTGACACCTATTTCGATTATGAAGATATCGAAGAAGATAGTAAGGTCAGACATGCTGTCACACGTTTGAAGGGACATGCAGCATTATGGTGGGACGAGCTTCAAGCGGACAGACGCTGCAAAGGCAAGCAGAAGATCAAGAGTTGGGATCGGATGATGGCAAATATGAAGGCGAATTTCATCCCAAGGGACTATCAAATCACACTGTTCAGGAGGATGCAGAACCTGAGCCAGAAGTTGATGACAGTGAAATAATACACTGAAGAATTCTATCGACTGAACATGAGAGAAGGTCATCGGGAGAGCGATGATGAGAAGGTGGCTAGATATATGAATGGTCTGAGATACGACATTCAGGATGAATTAAGCATGGTTACCATCAGGACGGTGGAGGATTCTTATCAGATGGCTCTGAAATCAGAAGAGAAGCTGAGTCGTAAGCAAGGTCAGCGAGGGCGAGGCAGAAGTCATCCCAGAGGCAAAGCAGTTGCCCAGGATAAATACCAGAAGCCCAAGGAGGAATGGAAGAAACCTCAGGGTAAAGTTGAAAGAGGTGGAACCTCACAGCGACAGCCATATGTTGAATAGAGAGGGCAGCATACAGAGCAAAAGGGAGACTATGCTGACGCAAACACTTTTCCTCGTACCCGAGGTAGGGGAAGAGGCTGAGGTGGAGTCATCACATGCTTCACATGTGGAAAGAATGGGCACAGGTCGTTCGAGTGTCCAGAGAAGAAGAAGGAGAGTGGAGAAGCTCACATCACCGAAGCGCAGAGGCGGGATGCTGAGGTAGAAGACGGAGAAGGTGGAAGGTCACTGATGATGCGTAAAGTTCTCTTAACACCTCGGAAGGAGGTGGAGGATTTAGCTCAAAGGAACAGACTGTTCAGGACAACTTGCAAGACCAAGGATTGGGTATGCAAGGTCATTGTTGACAGTGGTAGCACAGATAATCTCGTTTCGACCGAGATGGTAGAAAAACTGGAGCTAGAGACAACTGATCACCCGAGTCCATACAAAGTTTCATGGCTACAGAAGGGACATCAAGTGAGTGTCACTAAACAGTGTTTATTTGAATTCAATATAGGAGGGTATAATGATAAGGTCTTATGTGATGTCATTCCCATGGATGTTTTCCACTTACTACTAGGTAGACCATGGAAATATGATAAAAATGTGGTTCATGATGGGAGGATGAACACATATACTCTGGAGAAGGATGGGAGGACACACAGGTTGCTTCCGATAAAGGATAAAGAGGTGAAACCAGAAGTAAACAACACAATACTTCTCATGAGTGGGAAGGAACTTCTTACAGAGATGGAGAAGAAAGAAGATCCACAATTCTTTGTGGTCAGGAAACTGAGGATTGTTCTGACTAGCACAAGAGTGGATGATTTACCAGATGAGATTCAGGAACTGCTGGAAGAGTTCGCTGACATCATAGTGGACGAATTACCTCATTCGTTGCCACCGATGAGGAGGGTGAGTCTTCATATTGACCTCATACCAGGAGCTAGTTTGCCGAATAAAGATGCATACAAATTGACGCCGCAAGAAAATGAAGAGGTCAAGAAGCAGGTCCAGGAGTTATTGGACAAAGGATTGGTCAGGGAAAGCTTGAGTCCATGTGTTAATCCAACAGTGCTCAGTCCGAAGAAGGATGGAGGCTAGAGGATGTGTATCGATTCAAGATCGATCAACAAGATAACCATCAGGTACAGGTTTCCACTGCTGAGAATGGATGATCTGATGGATTTCCTGAGTGGGCAATTTTTTTTTTCAAAGATAGATTTGAAAAGAGGATATCACCAAATTCTCATGAGAGAAGGCGATGAGTGGAAGACAACCTTCAAGACAAACAAAGGATTGTATGAATGGCTAGTCATGTCGTTTGGCTTGACGAATGCGCCAAGTACTTTTATGAGATTGATGAATGAAGTCCTGAGGGAATTCATCGGGAAATTTGTCGTCGTATATCTGGATGACATACTGATTTTCAGTAAGACGGAGGTTGAACACCTAAAGCATTTGGCTATTGTGATGAGGAAGCTACAGTAGGAGAAGTTGTTGATCAACATGAATAAATATTCATTCATGAAGACAGAGCTCATTTATTTGGGGTTTGTTATTTCGGCTAATGAATTGAAGATGGATCCGTGTAAAGTGGCGGTAATTAAAAATTGGCCATCACCGAAAAATATTTTCGAGGTGAGAAGTTTTCATGGACTCGCTAGTTTCTATCGAAAATTCATTAGGAATTTCAGTGGAATTAGCGCAGTGATGATGGATACAGTGAAGAAACGACATAAGTCTTTTCACTGGACAACAGAGGCTGAGAAGAGCTTCAATCTGTTGAAGCGAAAGATCACAGAACAACCGGTTTTGGTGTTGTCGGACTTCCAGAAGACATTTCAGGTGAAATGTGATGCAAGTGGGTTTGCCATAGGAGCGGTCTTGAGTCAAGAAGACAAACCGGTTGCATATTTCAGCGAGAAGCTAGATGAAGCGAAGTTGAAATACTCCACGTATGATAAGGAACTTTATGCTATCATACAGGCATTGAATAAGTGGAGGCATTACTTGATCCCAAAAGAATTTTTTTTGTACAGTGATAGTCATGCATTACAGTTTGTGAGTCAACAAGAGAAGTTGAATCAGAAACATGCAAAATGGGTAGAGTATATGCAAAATTTCACATTTGTGATTAAGCACATTTCAGGTACTGCTAACAAAGTGGTTGATGCTTTGAGCAAGAAGTGTTTGTTGCTGCAGGAGTTCCGAGTCAAGACATTGGGTTTTGAAAATCTCAGGGACATGTACGCAGGAGATGCAGATTTCGCAGAGGCATATGAAGCAGATGAGAATCCAGTTCTCAGAGACCGAAGTCCATGGATAGATTATATGATCCAGGAAGGGTTGTTGTTCAGAGGCAATCAATTGTGCATTTCAAATTTCTCCATGAGGGAGAACTTATTAAAAGAGAAGCACAGTGGTGGATTGGCCGGACACTTTGGCCATGACAAAACGCTCGTGAAGTTGAGCGAAGCGTACTTTTGGCCAGGGATGCGAGTAGAGGTCAAACGATTTGTTGACAGGTGTAGAATTTGCCAGCATTCGAAGGGGAGAAAGCAGAATGCAGGTTTTTATCAGCCATTTCCCATACCAGAGAGGCCATGGGAGGCAATAAGCATGGATTTCGTATTGGGGTTGCCAAGGACGCAAAGAGGTGTTGATTCGATCTTTGTGGTCGTGGACAGGTTTTCAAAAATGGCACATTTTATTCCATGCCAGAAGACCAGCGATGCGACTCACATCGCAAATCTCTTTTTCAAGGAGGTCATTCGACTTCATGGATTTCCGAAAAGTATAGTTTCGGACAGAGACACCAAATTCATAGGGCATTTTTGGAGGACCTTATGGAAGAAGCTAGGGACTAACTTGGTGTTTAGTTCTGCTTATCATCCACAGACGGATGGGAAAACAGAAGTGGTCAACAGAAGTCTGGGAGACTTACTGAGAAGCTTCGTGACAGAGCACCATAGCAGCTGGGATAGCATATTACCACAGGCAGAGTTTGCATACAACGATTAAGTCAATCGGAGCACAGGAAAGAGTCCATTTCAGGTTGTATATTGGATACAGCCGAGAGGAGTTTCTGAACTGAGGGAGTCAGAACAAACTGCTACTAGAAGCGCTAGTGCAGAGGAATTTGTTGAGGCAATGAAGGAACTTCACAGCAGGGTGAAGCAACGACTGATAGATTCAAGTCAGGAGTATAAACGCAGAGTAGATCAATATCGAAGACAACTTCAGTTTGAAGTTGGTGATCTAGTTCTGGCACATCTAAGGAAGGAAAGGTTCCCGAGGGGAACATACAATAAATTGAAAATGAAGAAAATCGGACCATGTAAGGTCTTGAGAAAATTCGGAGAGAATGCATACGAGATTGAGTTGCCGGATGGCATCAGAATATCTCCGATATTTAATATCGCATATTTATACCCGTACAGGGTTGGAGAAGCAGAAACTGCAACTGAGCAACCAGTGATCCAGTGGATGAAGCAGATGCCAATAGAAGAAAAGCCACAGATGGAATGCATACTGGACAAGAGAGTGGGTAAGAAGACCAGGAGAAAAGAATACTTCGAGTATCTGGTCAAGTGGAAGAATCATCCAGTGGAAGATGCCAGCTGGGAGACTGAAGTAGTGATACAAAAGCATTGACAGACCGTGCAGGAGCTCATGGACATGAGCCCATGAAAATTTTCAAGCCGAGTAGTATGATGCAGGAGAATCGCTCACTCATCAAGTGAGCCAGCGTGGAGGGAAAGACAGCTGGACAAGCCAGCACAAATTTTGAAAACACTTTGGGATTGTTGCACAAGTCTTTAATGAAGCCATTTATGAAGGCACACTTGTATATTGTAATGGACCTTGAGCGGATAGCTCTCGTCCTTAGGTAGATAGATGACATTTATTTTAGTTAATGCTGGTAGGTAGATTTTAATTCTAGATTTGATAGCTTTAGAGTCCAAGAGGGAAAAAAGATATAGACACCCTCATTGTATCATTGTATCAGGAGAGATCATTCAGAATAGGAGCAAGAAGAGAAGAGCGAGCAGAGAGCTGTGTAAAGAACACCCATGTACAAATTGAATTAATAGAAGAAGGCTTTGATTCAACTTCATGGTTTTGTGTTGTTTCTCTTTGTATTGATGTTTTTCTCATGAATGTTTGTTTCCTGTCATACATTTTCTTTTATATGTTGTGTATGTGATTTCATGGTTGGACAGAAGTCTGAGAGGATGAGTGAATGAGTTTTAATTGTTTTCCTAAGTGAGCCAGAGAATTCCTGCAAGGAGTGCAGTCGAATCGTCCGCAAGGAGTGCGTTGACATAAGGGTTCAATTAGAGATAACTTTTGTCCTCATTCCCTTGAAGGTGAAGTTAGGCACAGTGCCGTGCAAGGAGTGTGCAGGCCAAGGAGAAGTCTCAGAATTGCTATTCTGAGCGAAGTCTCGAAGGAATGTTGTTGTAGGCATGCGCAAAGTCAGGGGAAGCTAGACACTGGGAGTGTTCACAGAGTTTCCACAAGGAGGCGAGCAAAGAAATTCTCATTTTACAAAGGTTGAGAAGCCGAAAAAAGCTCAGGAGGAGTGGAGCCTTCAAAATCTGTTGAAGGACTGCGTAGAAAGTTTCTCCCCAAGAAATTTCTCGAGGAGGAAGAAGAAATGGACAAGATCTTGTGAAGGGAACTCGTAGAAATCCCGTTAGCCGTTAGATTTGTAGGAGTTGTACCGGGGTTAAGCTCTGGTGAATAGAGGCGTCGGGATTCGGCGTTTCGGGAATTTCGGAAGCAAGGAAATCTTAACATCCAGAATCGCGACCCGCGATATCCCGATAGGATCAGGACCGTCCATTGTATGTGACGCATGTCAGGAGATCCCAGGGGGTCGGGGATCGGAGAATTGGGGTTTCCAGGGACAGGAAACTCTCGCATATTGGAATCGCGATCCGCGATTTCCCGACGGGAGAGCTGTGTGGGCCACAGCAGGAGATAGTGGAGGACAGGTGTTACCCATATCGGAGTTCGGGATTTGGAGCGTTCCGTGAATTAGTGCAACGGGAATCGCGATATCTCAATACGTGATTTCCCGATTTGCCTCCAGAGTGTGGGCCACAGAGAAACACGTAAGTAGATAGGTGGTGCAGTATCGGATATTTGACACATCGGGTATCAGGAGTCGGTAAAGTAAAGGGCTTGGTATCGTGAGTAGCGAATTCGTGATAGCGCCGAAGTCCCGATAGAGGACACGGGAAAATTCAGCGTTGACTCAAGCCATCTGGTCTCGGGGATTCAGGAGCCCGACGATCAAACGAGAACCTGCGAAGTCGCGAGTTCCGATTTCCTGATCAGTGAACAAAGGGGAAGTTGCGAAGAAAAGAATCGGTGGGTGCAGATTTCCCGATAGGGAAATAGAAGGACCTTAGGTTTCTTCGGGCCGAAGGAGAGAAGATCCTGTGGGAGAGGATGTGCCCTGGGTGGCGCGCCTACTTCACTAGGGCTCCTGAGTCCTGCATAATCCCAACGATGTGCATACGATTATTCATTCAGTACAAGGAAGCTGATGGTGGGGTGGATGACAATGAAGTGTTCGAAAGTATGAGAAGGGAGGGTTACAGGTTGTCCATGGAACCGATGTGGCCACTGTGCATGAAGGTGGCAGCATTGTGGGGGAAACATTAAATATTGTCATGTGGAAGTAGAATTCAACAGAGAGATATCCCACTCATGTGATAGAATTGATATCAAATACATAACAAGAAGCCACGAGTTCGATCATGTTCATCAATAAATAACTATGTTGTAGCAAAGCATTATTAAATACGACTCTGCAAAATATTAAATGTTAAGTGAAATTGTTGACTTGAATTGCCTCACATGCAATGTATTAAATGTTACGTGAAATTGTTGAGTCCGAATTGCCTCACATCCAACGGCATATAGATTGTTTTGCAAGAGTTCGATCATGATCAACAATTAATAACTACACTGTAACAAAGCACTAAATAGCAGGCTCCAGAAATTGTTGAATCAAAATTGCTTCACATCCATTAACATATACACCACAACATTTTCCCGTTCTAATCCTGTAGGATCCGCTTTCTGTGGCCTCGACGGTTGCCTATCCACTTGCGCCGCACAGCCTTAAAGAACCAATTGAACTCTAACAATAACACAACCTTAAAGAACCAATTGAACTCTAACAATAACATTTGGCTAGTTTCCTCCATGTCAGCACCAAAATAAATAGTTCTATACAACTAGATCAACATTTATTTTATAGAACTTTATAGTGAAGCCCTCAAAACGATGATTGTGGTTAAAATTAAATGTCAATTTTTTTTTAAATGCGTAGTATAAACCAATCAATTAAATAGGTAAGAACATGGAAATAAATCGAGAGACCTTTAACCTTGCTAAAACTTTTACTATCAAAATATCATTGTATTTTATGACGGTGTATACTTCAAGTTGGGAAGTGAAACCTTTAACTTCCCTACTGTTATCTTTCGGCCATCATTAACTAGCTCATATGCAGCGGATTAATACAGAAATAAATCCAAACATTTGACATGAGGGTTTACTTGGTTCACCCAAGATTTGGGTTAATTCCACCAAGAGAAGGTATTGGTTGTCTTATTATTCAGATCATGGTTGTTTTATTATTCACATCATCGAGATTACAACAGCTCACTTATGCATCTCTCCCTTCTCTATGGGCATACATGAATTTATATTAATCTACACATGAAACTGATTTATTTAATGCAGACATATCGAAATCTAACTTAGTCTCATTAGTTACAACAAATACTGAATTATAGGATCTAAAATACTAATCTTGGGAATTTGTTGTCATGTTTAACAATCTCCACCTTACAACAATTAACCTGAACCTTGCTCCTTCTTTTGTTCATCACCTTTTCTGCAAGCCAAGAGAAGCCAAACACCATGGTAGCTTCTCTAACAGTACTAGTTTTGTGAACATGTCTGCGCAGTTATCTTTTGTATGCATTTTCTCAAGAGAGACTCCACTTTCATCGATGACCTATCGTACAAAATGGTACTTGGTAGGTATATGTTTTGTTTTAATGTGGTAGGCTAGATTCTTAGCCAAGTGAATAGCACTTTGACTATCACAAAGTAACTTTACTTTGTCCTGCATCCTTCCAAACTCACCAAACAAACCTTTCAACCAAACTGCCTCTTTGCAAGCATGTGAAGCAACTACTTATTTTGCTTATGTAGTGGATAAAAAAACAATGTTTTGTAGCTTTGACATCCAACTAATAGCTCCACCTGCAAGAGTAAAGACATACTTTGAAGTTGACCTTCTCTTGTCCAAATCCCCTGCAAAATCAGAATCAACATATCCATAGACTAATTCACAACCACTGTTATAAGTGATACAGTAATCACTTGTGCCTCTAAAATACTGAAGCACCCATTTCAATGATGTCCAGTGCTCTTTACCTGGATTTTCCATATACGTGCTGACAACCCCAACTGCATGTGAAATGTCTAGCCTTGTACTAACTATCACATACATTAGACTTCCTACTGCATTAGCATATGGTATTCAAGACATATATTTAATTTCTTCTTTTGTACTAGGACATAAACTTGAAGAAAGCTTAAAATGGTAAGCCAAAGGGATTGAAACGGGTTTCATATTGTTCATACCAAACCTAAAAAGTATCTTCTCAGCATACTTCTGTTGTGACAACCAAAGCTTACCGTTCCTCATGTGTCTGAATATCTCCATGCTCAAAATCTACCTTGTTGCTCCTAGATCTTTCATATCGAACGTCCTAGTCATGTTAGCCTTTAACCTTTTTATCTCAATTATGTTTTTTCTTGCTAAAATCATATCGTCAACATACAATACTAAGATAATGAATATGCCATCATTCAATTTCTTAAAGTAGACACAATGATCATACCCACTGCTTGTATAATTCTAGCTCACCATGAAAGAGTCAAATTTCTTGTACCATTGTCTCGGCGACCACCTCAGACCATACAATGATTTCTTGAGCCTGCAAACAATTTTCTTGTTGTGATTCTGAATGAACCCTTAAGTTTTTTCCATGTAGATCTCCTCATCCAAATCTCCATGTAAGAAAGCAGTCTTAACATCTAGTTTCTCCAACTCCAAATAAAGTAATGCAACCGATGCTAACACACTTCAAATTGAAACAATCTTAACAACTTGTGAAAAAAATTCATGAAATTCAATACCTTATTTCTGAGAATATCATTTTGCAACCATCCTTGTTTTGTACCTTTCCACCTTATTATCAACACCCTTCTTCAGCTTGTAGACCCACTTGCAACCTATAGCTTTTTTGTCTCTTGGAAGTTCTACCAGGTCCCATGTGGCGTTCCTCTCTAATGCCTTCATTTCATCCTTCATTGCTTCTTTCCATTTATCACTATTAGAACCCTTCACATCTTCGTGATAGCATGAAGTTTCATCATCATTAGTACTCAAAGAAACTGACGAAACAAAATCATCATACCTTCTTGTCGGATTTCTAACCCATGTAGATCTCCTTAGGGAAGTTTGTGGCTCATCCACATTTTGTTGATTGTTATCATCAACCATATCTTCCTCTGTAGGAAACTCTTCATGAACATCTTCAGAAACTTATTCATGTTCACTTTCATTTGTATTTGAACTGGTTTCAAACTGAATCTGTTGATACTTAGGTACTTCTTCCCGTTTCATTTGAACATCTACATCTGATTTGATGAGACACGATTCATCAAATACTACATCTTTGTTAATGGTGATCTTGTGGGCAGTAGGATCCCACAACCTGTACCCCTTAATACCATCACCATATCCAACAAAGATAAGCCTTTTTTTATTTTGGATCTAATTTAGAACGTTGATGTTTCAGAATTAGAGCATAAGCTTCAAAACCAAAAACTTTAAGATTAGAATAATTACAAGGGTGACCTTTCCATACCCCTTCAGGAATATTGCACTCTATTGTGGTTGATGGTGATCGATACACCAAATAACAAGTTGTAGTTACTGCTTCTACCCACAGTTCCTGTTGCAATTTGGCGTTACTAAGCATACTCCTTGCTCTCTCTAGAAGAGTCATGTTCATGCGTTCAGCAACTCCATTTTGCTGAGGAGTATAGGTAGTATTTTTATGCCTATCAATCCCAAACTCCTTGCAATAGTTCTCAAATTCCATTGACGTAAATTCACCACCATTATCAGTTCTTAAACATTTAATATACCTACCAGTGCTCTTTTCCACTAAATCTCTAAATTGCTTGAAAATACTAAACACATCAGCCTTTCTTTGTAACATATAGATCCACACCTTCCTAGAGAAGTCATCTATAAAAGTAACAAAATATGATGATCCTCCATATGAAATAGTAGCAGAGAGTCCCCAAACATCAGAATGGATATAGTCAAGGATTCCCTCACTACTGTGTCTTCCAGTTTTAAATTTATGCCTATTCTGTTTTCCATAAATACAATGCTTGCAGAAATGTAACTTTAAAGACTTTGGACTAGGAAGTAACTTGCGATCAGATAATACCTTCAATCATTGTCCTCTCATATGGCCCAATCGTTGATGCCACAATTGAACAAAATCACTTTCATTCTTAGATACTGTTGTCTCATGATCTCACTCGGTTCTTCCTTCTAACATACACAGGTTACCAACCTTCTTTACTTTCATAACTAGTAGTATTCCTTTGTACACCTTCATAACTCCACCTTGAACAATACTCTTATATCCTCTATTGTCTAAGACTCCCAAAGAAATTAGGTTCTTCTTAATCTCAAGTACATGTCTCACATCAGTTAGTATTTTAACAGTTCCACCAAACATCTTAATTCGAATGCTACCAATTCCCACAACTTGACACGAGATATCATTTCCCATGTAAACTATTCCATCATCTATAGACTGGTAGGTAAAAAACTAGTGTCTTTGAAGACCCATGTGATTTGAAGCACCAGAATCTAATAACCACTATTGATCATGACGTGAACCAATACTAATTGATAAAACTTCATCAATCATACTTGAACTTGTTGTTGAACCTGTTTCATTTGTGTTTTCTTCCTTCATTTATTTTGGAGGGTCATCTTTGGAGGCTTGTTGTCGCTTCCAACAGTCCTTCTTCACGTGTCCCTATTTGCCACAAAACCACCACTTAAGCTTTCTCTTTTTTCCCTTCGACTTTGACCGAGAGAAATCCTTTTCACCCTGTCCTCTTTATTTAGGTCTACCTCTGACCATCATCACCTCAAATGTAGAGGTTTTTGATTTGGTTTTATTCCTTATTTCCTCAGACAATAGTGCTCCAACAATAACATCAATCTCAATACTTTCTATTGTGCTAAAACTAATAGAGGTAACAAAGTGATCCCATGATGCGAGAAAAGAACACAATAAAGTAATTGCCTTGTCTTCATATTCAAATTTTACTCCCATGCTAGTCAACTGAGCTAAGAGGGTATTAAAAGTATTTAAATGATGAGCTATTTTTGTACCTTCCTTCATGCACAAACTGTATAATTTCCTTTTCAAGAAGATCATGTTCGTCAAGGATTTTGTCATATACAAGATTTCCAACTTCCTCTACAAACCAGTTATTGTCTTCTCCACAACAATATTGAATAGAACATCATCGACCAAACAAAGGCGTATGGCACTCAGTTCTCTCGCATCGATATCATCACAGTCTTCATATGTTATGGTCGCGGGTTGCTTTGTTTTTCCCAAAAGTGCCTTCACCATGCCTTGTTGCACGAGGAGATCGTACATCTTCACCTTCGAGATCTCAAAATTGTTTTTCCATTGAACTTCTTGATTTCAAACTTAGCATTCTAAGTTTTCTCCACTAGCAGAAGAAGAAACTCAAAAAAAGAAACTATTTATACAACCAAGCCCCTTTTATATGAAAAATAACCTTATGTTTAACGATTGAACCCAAAAATTAATGGTGAAAAGGTTTTTTAAAAATATTTAAAAAATATTTTATACCTTAATAAAATATTTTATACCTTTTATCAAATCCAAAAATTCAACCTTTAAAAACAATATTTTAATATCCCTTATGCATAGTATTCACACCATACCAATTGCATTCAACCACTCGACCATACCTTTTAAAACTATGCAAATTTTTTATGTTGGAAGATCGGCTTTCTCGTCGAAATCCGTAAGTCCCGAGCACTCCGTCCAATTCCGTAATTTCTTAATATCAGCATGCTCTTTGTAGAGAGACCCCGACATTGACATTTTAATTCAGAAAAATTGTAAGTCTAGAGAGAGATCAACGCTCCCTTCACTAGGGGCTCCCAACGTTGAGTTAGAAGCAACACTCATCCTATCAAGTGACCCACGGGGATCCTCCACGCTCCTCCTCCATGGTTTGGCACTGTTGCATGCTCCTCCTCTAATGGCCTCACGGATCTCCAAACGCATCTCCTCGTTATCTTTCAGCCATCACTAACGAGCTAATATGCAGCGGATTAATACAGAAATCAATTCAAACATTTGACACGAGGATTTACGTGGTTCACCCAAGATTTGGGCTATGTTGACCAAGCAAAGGCATCGGTTATCTTATTATTTATATCATGGAGATTACATCCCTCCCTCACTCTGTCAGCCTCTACGAGCATACACGAATTTATATTAATCTACACATGAAACTGATTTATTTAATGCAGTCATATCCAAATCTAACTTAGTCTCATTAGTTACAACAAATACTGAATAATAGGATCTAAAATCCTAATCATGGGAATTTGTTGTCACCTTTTAACACCTACAACTTCTACTATCAAAATATCATTATAGTTTTTTCGTGGGGTAAACATAATATCATTGTATTTTAATTTTTGTCTAGGTGAAAGTACGATATTATTGTATTTTTTTTTCTTAAATAAGTATGAAATTGATTGATAGTGTAAAATGCTAGAAACAAAATATGTTAATTGTTAGATATTATAGAGAATTCATTTTTCCATTAAGATAGAGTGTTAAAAATAAATGAAGAAATGTAATAGCTCGCCCATTTAGCAAATTTTCAATAATATAAAATAGAGATCCAACTTTTTTTTGCATTCTGTTTATTTGTTTTGTGTGTTTATTTTTGTTTTGGCATTGGTGTGATAGGCAGTGAGAAAGAGGTTGTATGTAGGAAAAGTACAAGTGAGTTGTGAAGGGGTGTAGTCATTGGTTAATGTGAGGTAATTTCCATTGTAAATAGATTCATGCTATTTATTTTTCTATTTAGCCCATAACAAATACCTATCTAAATGAATAAAATAGTTTAAATGGATTGAATTACATAAATTGGAAGTTTAAGATCTATAATTCCATGGAAGAATACAATGCATGAGAATTTGTGAGTGGATATCAAGTTAAACTAGTTGCTCTTGTAGCCATAGTTTAAGATTGGGAACAAAAAAAAAACAAGGCAAATGTTCCCTTGAGAATCTGTGTGAATGAATATTGAGTATTTATCACTCATCAAGAGATAAAGCACCTATACCTCTACATAATAGGATGAGGCTAACTTCGAAAATTGAGTTTGATGGTTTTGAGAAAGAATCAAACTCTCATATTTTCTAGAAAAGGTTATACACTTTTCAGTCCCTATGGAATAGTCCTTTTGAGTTTAAGATGTAAAATTCCATGGAAGAATACAATGCATGAGAATTTGTGAGTGGATATCAATTTAAACTAGTTTCTCTTGTAGCCATAATTCAAGATTGGGAGAAAAACAAAAAACAAGGCAAATGTTCCCTTGAGAATATCTGTGAATGAATATTGAGTATTTATTACTGATCAAGAGATAAAGAACCTCTACCTCTACATAATAGGATGAGGCTAACATGGAAAATTGAGTTTGATGGTTCTGAGAAAGAATCAAACTCTCATATTTTCTAGAAAAGGTTATACACTTTTCAGTCCCTATGGAATAGTGATTTAGGTTTCGGTGTGACAAGAACAAGTAATATTGGTTGTTTGTATCTATGGTTTGTTCTCTATTAAGTTGGTTTCCAGTTATTGAAACACACTCAAGATATGTTTTCTTTAAAATTATTTATTTCTCTCTATTCTAGTTATGGTTCATTACATTCTAGCAGGAAATGAATATATAATCTGCATTCTTTGAAATAGTAGAAATTGTTTGAGAAATTCATAGTTTCTAAATATATATTTAAATGAATACTTTGTTATATAAAACCAGAAATGCTTCTATTTTATAAAAAAACATTTTTATAATTATTTTAATAAGATAAAACATTGTTTATAATTATTTTAATGAGAAGTATAGGAAAATAGAAGAATTTGAAAGTTACTATAGGTATAAGTAATCTATTATCTTTGTAGAAAGAAAGAAGAGAATACTTAAATTTATTGTATGCTTTAGTTGTTTGAAGAGAAACCCTATGGGAATTCTTGAATAGAAATACAAGAACATAACTTATATACAACAATTATTTTGCAAACTAATGTTTATCTAATTAGTTGTTTGAAAAGAAACCCTATAGGAATTCTTTAATAGAAATACAAAAAACTAAAAATTATTTTGCAAACTAATGTCTGTTTAAAAAACTAGGTTGTGTATGGGTTTGCAAACTAAGACTTTATATTCATTGAACAAGGAACAAAATGTCGAAAAGAATTTATATATAATCAGTGTAATCTCTTTAATGAAAAAGAAATAATAATAGTTTAAATTCTTTAAACCCTTAGAGACAATGATCTCATAGTCTTGGCATAAGATATAAAAAAGAAATATTGGTTATAACATACAACATCCTCCTTGACTGAGAGGAGGTATATTTAAAATCCTCTTACAAATCAAGAGAGCACCCAAAAGAAGTTGGGGTAACATTTTCTATAATTAGTGTAATCTCTTTAATGAAAAAGAAATAATAGAAATAATAATAGTTTAAATTCTTTAAACCCTTGGAGCCAATGATCTCATAGTCTTGGCATAAGATATGAAAAAGAAATATTGTTTATAACATACAACATCCTCCTTGACTCAGAGGAGGTATATCTAAAATCCTCTTACAAATCAAGAGAACGCCCAAATCAAGAGAGCGCCCAAAAGAAGTTGGGGTGACATTTTCTTTAAGCCGAAGTCAAATGAAAACTATATTTGATACAAAGTTCTTAAGCAATGTCTATATTCCATATAAAATATATAAACATGATTAAAATAACTAAGGTGAAATGAAATAATTAGATTCTAAGGTTTATAATAAAACCCTATGGTTATTGTAGATGGGTATCAAGATGAACCAGTTATCCTTGTTATCCTCGACGAGATGATAGTTGGAATATATAATTCCTACTTATCTAATATTATGTATTAAGAAGTAGAGTCAATCTCTACTTGAGCTGTGTGATCTTATTATTATGAGTTTGTTAGGGAGTTGGATTTATGAGATCCTAGATTCATGTATATGGTTGAAATATTTGCTCAACCTGTCATCCTATATTTGGAATAAGTTAGATATGATAACTATCAGTGAACTCTATATAATGAGCCACAAATGTATTGTATAATGGAATTAAGTAATCTAATAGAGATATGTTATAATGTCTCTCTCATTTGTTAATTTGTTATCAGAGCGTCAGGGCTGGGCATGACTCCCTCACGGGAGTGCCCAGGCACATGAGGAGAGTAGAGGAATAATCTGATGTCTGAGTGTTGGCGTATCTTGAGAGAGACGGATCCTTGAGATATTGGCTGAGATAGCGAGATCACTGGCGTGAAGCATCACGTGAAGCATCATCTGGAGTATCTGCACGTTCGTTGTCGGCTGTGAGGAATTGGTGCACTGTGAGAAGAGATTGGACGTTGCCTGTGAAGAGACAGTCATTGTTAGTAGCCACGAATATTATCCAATGGCCGATTGAAGAAATCGACGAGCTACGGTCGGTTGAGCTTGTCGTCGAGAATGAGTTGTTTCAGCCCGGGTCTGTGGTGGAAGTCGATGTAACCGAGGGTTCTCAGTTGGATATTGAGCTCGTTCTTGAATTCCCGGACGCCGATGCCATTCACACAGTCGAAATAAATTCAGTCTACAGCTGCAGCACTGGCGGAGAAGCTACCGGTAGAGGCGTGTGTTTGACTTATAGGAGTTGTCGTCTAGAGCGTCGAGTGTTGCGTTATCATCTCGTCAACTATTGTTTGGATCTTGTCGACTGTTATTTGGAGTGTTGCGTGTTTTGTTTGTCTGTTGATTGTTGTGTGGGGTTGTTGCTTGGAGGAGTCGTGCCCGATGATGAAGTGATGTGAATTAAAGGCGGCTGAGTAGAGAGCCGATGGAAGTGTTACTAGTTTAGGTGGGTATAGTCACCCCCCCCACTCACTTTTCTGAAAATTAGCGAAGAATTGGTAATACTTTCATTTGCTATCGAGAAATGTTGATTCTGTAACGAGAATTAGCGAAGAATTGGAACGTCCATGGAGGAGATCTCTAAGGGTTTGGCCTTTATGCCGATGGATTTCGAATCAGCTAGACCCAAATTTATCTCTACGAGGCTTGTTTCAGAGCTTGCAGGGCTTTAATATCAAGATTCCACATTAAAATTGGTGATCTTTGGTTGACCAAGGAATGATTCTTCGCAAACCCTAGGGTTTCGATCCGAAGAGGTCTTTTTAATTTGAAATAATACTATTTGGGCTTCAAAGAGGCTTCTTTAATTCCACTGGAGCGCATTTGTTTTAGGAAGGATTGATCCCGTCCATTGTCTGTCCAAATAGTAGAAGAATTATGGAAAGCTCTCTTGTGGAGAGGGCCACGGGTGATATGTTGATAGGCCCGGACTGGGCGATGAACATTGAGATCTGTGATATCGTCAGTAGTGATCAAGGATAAGCAAAGGATGTAGTCAAAGCAGTCAAGAAGCGTCTCGTGAATAAGAATTCTAAAGTTCAACTTATTTCTCTTACGTTGTTGAAGACTTTGTTAAAGAATTGTGGTGACCCTGTTCATCTGCAAGTGGCTGAGTGGGATGTGTTGCATGAGATGGTGAGGCTAGTAAAGAAATAAGGTTGATGTGGCAGCGAAGAGGAAGGTTGAAGCAGAGGAAGTTGAAACATATGCAAAGGAAAATGGTTTATTTTTCATGGAAACCTCAGCAAAGACGGTGCAAAATGTCAATGAACTGTTCTATGAAATTACACAGAGATTACCTAAAGCACGACGGGTGAAGCAACTGCAGTGCAGTGGTTCGATCGGCGAGTGCGTAATGGAAGCGAGTGATCTATCTGCCCATGAGCCTGAGGTGGTATCCCGGAACCACAGTGTTGCCGAAGAGAATGTTCAAGAAGTTCTTCTATAGACTACATGGAGGTGTTATAGCTAAATAAAGTGAGGTGTACGTGCTCCGTGGACTCACACATCCTCCAAATCAAGTCACAAAAGCGAGATTGAGTTGTGAGTTATATTTTTTTGTTTGAAGTTGAGAGTATTTATTTTATTCAAGCTGTGTGAAGTGGTTATATGTGTGTCTTTTTCAAGAATGTTGATGAGATGCAAATGGGCATATGTAATGGGCTTGTAATAGTGGGCATATGATTGGTGAGAGTATTCTTGATATTGTTATAAAGCATTTTGAATGTTTTATGTACCTCATTGAATTGTTGTAGGGGGTGCATGATCGGTTGGTTATGGTCCAAATTGTAATGCTTAACCATAGGCAAGCTAAATTCCCCAGGTTTGTTGTAAGCCGTGTTAGTAAGGCATAAACAGGCGTATGTGTTGTAGCGCAGAAGTGCGTGTGATCACAGGTTGTGATACTCTCTCATAGACAGAGAGGTTGTTGTATCAAGTTGTGGAATTAACCACTAGGGTAGGTACGAGGGTGGCAGGTGTACTCGTATGCTAGCTTGATGTTGAATCAGAGACTTTGGATCTTCGATTCAAGGTGGGGATGTGAGATGGAAGAATCTCAAAGTGTGAGACCAAGTTGTGAGTCTCAGAGTGTGAGGGACCAAGTTACATTTAAGGAAGAGTTTAACATTGATGAACCATGTAGTTGAAAACAATTCCTAGAGAACTAGCGATTACAACGGCAGATGAGCCATGTATTCGGTAGATGGATTGTGTTTTATATGGACATCAATAATTATATGCAAGTACAAGGTACAAGAGGAAGCAAAAACAAAGTTCAAGGATGAAGCCCGTAGTAAAGCAAGCTCAAGTGAAAAATTGAATGTTGGAATATATAATTCCTACTTATCTAATATTATGTATTAAGAAGTAGTGTCAATCTCTACGTGAGTTGTGTGATCTTATTATTAGGAGTTTGTTAGGGAGTTGGATTTATGAGATCCTAGATTCATGTTTATGGTTGAGATATTTTCTCAACCTCTCATCCTATATTTGGAATAAGTTAGATCTGATAACTATCACTGAGCTCTATATAATGAACCACAAATGTATTGTATAATGGAATTAAGTAATCTAATAAAAATATGTTATAATGTCTCTCTCATTTGTTAATTATGACTAGGGAAATCAATAAGGTTATCAAAAATATTTATACAAAACCAATATACATTTCAATAAAACAGAGGAATAGTATCCATAATGTATAATAAACATATTCGTTCCAATAAATAGGGTATTTTGACCGTAATTATAATACAAGTTGAAACGAAAATATTCATGGAATTTATGGTCATTGCACGTAATAGAAATTTAACAATGCGTTCGTATAAGTCTTAGAGAGAGAAACAATGATGCCATCTAACCTTCTTCTTATGGAATACATTTCCCTCCTTATCACTTAACTCTAGATGTAATATCGTATCCACCATAAGCCTATAAATTTCGTGGGTAAAGTGTAGTACTATAGTACATGGAAATAGTAATAGATTTGCATCGAATGTTCTCCAAGGGTTGCAAGGGCCCTTAGCAAAGTTAAAACCCATAAATTATTAGTTATACATAATCATTATATGAGAACTAAAACCAATTTACGAGACGGAGAACAAGTTACTATCCTACCCCATAGTTTGTGTACCCACGAAATACATTGGAGACCAAGAAAATTCACTTCCAAAGGTAGGGTGAACCGACCACAAATTAGAATTCAAGATGCAAGATAACGGATAAAACAAAAGAAAAACAAATGCAACTATAATCTAGATGACTATAGAAACCACAATGTCATTTCCATAGTCTATAGTGTGTTCAAAAACATATTGTAGATCAAAGGACAACATATGAAAAATGAACCCTAAGTTTGAGAGAGTAGGATAAGAACTCCCATACCCACCGACTACCAACAAAAATGATTAATGGTTTGGTAGATAACTCGTTTTCCAATATGTAGTAAAGTTGGTGTACTAGCTAGGTGAAGGAGAGACAATAAAATTTAATGGCGCTACGTGGAAGCCCTTTGGCTTAGTCACGGTGTTTAACTAGAGTTTATTCAAACTCTAGCATTAATAAAGTCGAGTTAACTCAAGCTTTGAAGCGATGTGATAGACTACATCTTTGTAAGAGCCTAAATATTGGGCATAAGTGGAGTAATGCATAAAATCCATAATGTTGATGATAAAATCCCTAATGCATAAAATCCCTAGGGTTAATGATTCGCACCATAACCAAAGTAGTAGGTAGATTTATATTAGTTATATTGTTATCAATATATTAAGTTTGAGGGATTATGTTAAATAACACATTTTGTTAGCATTATAAACTTTTGAATTTGGATTATTAATATTAATGATAACTAGTCTATGGGTTTTAGACTATGTTCTAAGACTTATAATGCTTATGGGTCTTTATACACAAAGAATTAGAATTTTACCATAAGACTTATAATGCTTATGGGTCTTTATACACAAAGAATTAGAATTTTACCATAAAGAAGATGAGTTTCCACCAACTCTTCTAGATCCATAATGTCCTAACCATAATAGAAGTTATTTACAAAAGTAAGTATGGGAAGTTAGAATTTTACCATAAAGAAGATGAGTTTCCACCAACTCTTCTAGATCCATAATGTCCTAAGCATAATAGAAGTTATTTACAAAAGTAAGTATGAGAAGTATAGCACTATTGTATGAATAATTGTGTACAAAATAGTTAGTAAAGTAAATGGTGATACCTACGACAAAAAGAAGACTCTTGTAAATATAACCATGAGTATGATGACAGAGTTGATGTATGGTGGTGGACTTCTTTGAAACCTTATTATTTCATGGAATCACTATGACAATTAGTCAAGTGTATCAAACAATCTTATACAATAAATATTTAATCTATCATATGTGAAGTGTTGCAATAGAAATATACAATTATCAATGAGGATTTATTTAAAAAAAAAATAAACATTACAAATGGTATCACAACATGATTAAAACACTAGCATGATGGGCTTAGAAAGAACAAAAAAAAATTCTTATAAATAAAATGCAAATATAAATCTCTTATAAGAAAAAGAATTGATGTCAATTGTGTTTCACACACATCATAATCAAATAATAAAGTATCATGGTTGAAGAACTTGGTAGGTCAACGTCAAGTGAACCACGAATGTATGTGGAATTAAATAGTGAGCAACCTCGCGATAACTCTATAGGACTATTGGAAAATGAGTAGTATAAAAGAGGAATTGCAAAGTATCAAGGAAGATAATAAAAAACTACTCAAGTGTAGTAATGAACAAGAAGGGTTAAATGAGATTCTTCTTGAAAACATGATTGATATGAAACAACTAAAACACATAGGATAGACTTCCAGTACTGCCAAAAATGAACTTTCCAATGAAGAGTCACACTAGCATAAAGACCATCCAACAAACAATGATAAAACAAAGTTATTAAATGAAGAAAGTAGTGAGGATAACTCTAATAACAACACTTTGAAAAAAATTGTACCTAAAACTAAGAAACGAAAATGGCACGAGGAAGAATTACTTTGAAAGTTTAAGAAAATCAGACCACCCAGCTTTGATGGTGAGTCTTAGGAGGGAGCAGACGCTTGGATTTTGAACATGAGTAAATACTTCCAAATCTATAATTACTCAAGAAATTTGAGGGCTAGATTATTTGTGTACGAGTTGAATGGAATATTTTTCATAAATGATACCATGATCAAAAGGATAAGGAGTTGCATGATATTAAATTAGGACAAACGTCTATTGAAGACTTTGTAACTAAATTTGTGAATCTGATGAGATATGTAAGTTAGCTTAGAGAGAAAAAAGCAAAAGTTGAGAAGTTCATGAGTTGTTTATCTCAAACATACAAAGACAAAATTGAATTTATTAATTCGAAGACAATGGATGAAGTAATAAGGCATGCTATACTATGCTTTTCTCAATTTAAAAACATATTTGAAAACACAAAAACATGGTAGAATAAACATAAGGACATGTTTGATTCTAAGAAGAAAAATTTTAAGCATCCTCGACAACCATCACACGTGCACAGTTAGAAGAAATAGATGTGTTGGACAACAAAGTGTATTAGTTCAGAACAGTATTAAACCTACAGATTTGTTGAACAAGACAATTAGGGAGACAGTTACGCCACCTCTTCAATGTTGGGGTTGTAAATAACCTCATATGTACTGAGATTGTCGTGTAAATACAAACATAAATCATGTAGTACATAATATTCATAAGATCAATGTTTCCCTAGAAAATCGACGAGTTGACCATCAATATTCCATGGTGGATATAGAAGGTGTGTATCTATATTAATAGAACCTGGTGCAAGTCTAAGTTATATTTCACCTACACTCGTAGAAAACTTTAAATTGCAAAACATTAAGCATAAGAAATCTTGGCTAGTACAGTTAGCTATAGGAACAAAAAGAAAGGTTGTTGATTTGATAAAATATTGTATGGTAAATATGGATGGAATGAAGACTAAGTTAGAACTAAATGTTTTACCACTAGGATCTTATGATCTTCTCATATGCATGGATTGGTTGGAAAAACATTCAACTATAGTAAACTATCATGACAATACTTTTAGTTGTTTATATGATTTTGGAAAAAGTAGAACGGTAAAAACAATATTGTGGGGTGTGTCAAGACAAGTCTTCGCTTTGCAGTTAAAAAAAATGCAAGGAAAGACTCTAATATTTATGTTGTGCATATATACGAAAATCTTGAGGAAATGGATGAAAATTTATTAACTAAGGATCAAATATTGAAAGAGTTTCATGATGTGTTTCTAGAAGAAATTCCAGGATTACCACCAAGACAAGATAATATTTTACCATAGACTTAGTACCTCGCACTAGTGCTTAAATCCCCTTACCGAACGAGTACTCCAAAGTTGACTGAAATTAAGATGAAACTTCAAGAGTTGTTCGATAAGAATCATATCATAACTTAATAAGATGAGAATTAAACACAAATATCCATTACCCCGCATTGATGACTTTTTTTATCAAGTCAAAGTAGATAATATTTTATCTAAGATAGATTTGTGGTGAGGATACCATAAGATTAGAATTAAATAGGAAAATATTCATAAAAATTATTTTTTAACTAGATATGGACACTATGAATTTGTAGTGGTACATTTTGGTTTATCAAACACACCTACTACATTTATGTGTTTGATGAATAGTGTGTTGATAAAATATATAAACAAGTTTTTGATTTTGTTCATAGATGCTTTATTGATCTACTCAAAAACCAAATATGAACATGAAGAACACATAATAATGGTCTTGCAACACTTAAAGAGATCATCAACTATATGTAAATTTCAGTAAATGTGAATTTTATCGAGATAAATTATAGCATTTGGGACATGTAATTTAAGATGAAGGGATTTGAGTTGACCCTAAAAAAGTCAAGGCCATCCTAGATTAGACAGTGCCAAAGTATGTGTTGGATGTTCGATCTTTTATGGACATCACGAGGTATTACCATAGGTTCATAGAAGGGTTTTCAAAACGTGTTTATCCAATAACTTATTTATAAAGAAATGAATTAGATTTAAATGGACTCAAAAATTTCAAGATTGATTTGAAAAGCTAAAATATTAATTAACAACACCACCTATCTTGAAGATAGCAAACCCACATAAGGATTTCGTCTTTATTAGAGCGATTAGGAGGAGTATTGTTATAATGTGATCATGTAATTTCCTACGAATCAAAAAAACTGAAACCTCATGCAAATCATTACGCAACAGGACTTGGAATTAACTACTATCATACATGCTTTAAAAATGTGGTGACACTACTTGTTGGGTAAAACATTTTTGTTGAACAAAACTTGAATGTAAGACACGAAATATGTTTTTCCTTTCTAAGTGAGTATGATTTTGAGATAAAACACATTAAAGGAAACAAAAACAAGATAGAAGATGCACTCATTAGAAAACTAAATGTTATTCTTAGCAGCAACATACAAACTAATTTAAAACAAAAAATCAAATCAATAACATAAAATGATGAAATTCATAAGAAATTACATGAAAGATTTCAGAATAATGAATCATTTTACAAAGAATCAAAATTCAAAGGATGGTTTAGTGCACTATAAAAACATAATGTGAAAAGTGCATAGGATAGACAAAAGAGTTTTGCAAATTTGAAAAGAATACATGCATAATTCAATATAGGGGATCATGTTTATCTCAAAGTCAAAGCCAAAAATAGTTCATTAAAGTTGGGAAAGAGTACCAAGTTGGTACCATGGTATTTTGGACCATTTCAAGTGTTTTCCAAAGTGGGGCGAGTGGCCTATCATTTTGCACTTCTGGCCAATTTAAAAGTTCACAATGTGTTTCATGTTTCATTTTTAAAGAAGTATGTATATGATGTAACTCATATTGTAAATTTGAATGTGATATAAGTGGAACCCGAAGACGATTTTCACGTGAAATCGTTGTGTATTCTCGACTAGAAGAAAATTGTGATGCAGAACCGAGTCATCGCTTAGGTTAAAGAGTGCAGTGGAGGAACTTTAGTCCTCAGGAAGCTACTTGGAAAATGGAAGAATCCATGAGAAAGACATATCCATTTATAAACATTCAAATATTGAAATGGAAGAAGCCATGAGAAGAGGATGTAATGTCCCTCAATTTGTAAACATTGGAACATTTTAATTTTGTATGCTTTATGTTATTAAAGTATTGAAAAAGACTTATATGCAACTTATATCATCATAAACATTGATGATGATGAATATTTTTGTAAATATTATTTTAAATTTATTTTATTTAACTAGAAACTAATTGATTAGAGAATCTAGTTACAAAGAGTAAATCATTATTCCATGGGTGAGTGAAAAGGGATAAAAAACATTACAGTAAATATTATTCATGGGACAAGTAGAACCATACTCCCAAAGGTGTGGGATGTGAGGGAACAATCTAGCATAAAGTTAGGCCAAAACTATTCCCTATGTTTGGGGATGACGATAACTTGAAAAGACCAATGAAAAATATGATATACTAGTATAAAGGAGGTAGAAAGTTGTTGAGTACTTGTGAGGAAAGTTGAGTTTGATGGTTATGAGAAAGAATCAAACTTTGATATTTAGTCTCTATGGAAATAATGATTTAGGCAGGAGGATGACATAAACAAGTAATCTTGGTTTTTCATGTTTATAGTTGGGAGGAATCTTAGTTGGTTTCTAGTTATTTGAGCAAGCTCATATATGTTTTCTTTAAAATTATTTATCTCTATTTTGGTTATGGTTTATTACATTGTAATAGGAAATCAATTTGTTTAAAACAGTAAAAATTGTTTGAGAAATTCATAGTTTCTAAATATATATTTAAATGAATATTGTGTTTTTATATCACTAAACCAATAACTATAGAATATACTTAAAACCATAAAAATGTTTCTATATTTTGTAAAGAACATTCTTTATAATTATTTTAGTGAGAAGGACATGAAAATATAGAAGAATTTGTAAGTTATCATATGTATAAGTAGCCTATTACCTTTATGAAAACCAAGAAAATAATATAAAATATACTTAAAACCATAAAAATGTTTCTATATTTTGTAAAGAACATTCTTTATAATTATTTTAGTGAGAAGGACATGAAAATATAGAAGAATTTGTAAGTTCTTATATGTATAAGTAGCCTATTACCTTTATGAAAACCAAAAAAATAATAATTAAACTTATGCTTTAGTTTCTTGAAAATAAACCCTATAAGAATGCTTCTTGCATTCTTGCTTTAGTTTTTTTTGGAAGAAAAACCCTATGAAAATTCTTGAATAAAAATAACATAATTTATATATAACAATTATTTTGCAAACTAATGATTATCTAAAAAAATTATGTTGTGCATGAGTTTTATATATATATATATATATAATTTAAAAATG
>SNQJ01S0001777.1:598139-609399 GCA_010110895.2 Picea sitchensis | reverse complement strand
CTCATGAGACAATTCACAGGGAACAGAGAGTTGGTGCCTCCCGCGATCACACGTTTCGCCACCAACTTCATTTCTCTTCAGTCACTCCTCAATAGTATGTTGGAGTTACAAAAAATGTTTCTTTCTAATGAGTGGGCTGCTTGTGTCTATAGCACCAAACAAGATGGGCAAGCCATAGCCCAACTTGTGGGACATGACCAGAGATTCTGGAGTGGAGTAGGGGAGGTATGTACCATTAGCGAACCTTTGGTAAAGGTTCTTCGATTGGTTGTTGGTGAGAAGCACGCAATGGGTTACTTGTATGAGGCCATGCATAGGGCCAAGGAAGCTATCTATCGGTACTATGAGAACAAAGGGGAGGAAGGACTTACCAAGAGAGCTCAAATATGGGGTGTGATTGATGAGCGATGGAATAACACTCTCCATCATCCCATTCATATAGCAGGGCTCTACCTCAACCCTGCATTCGCTTATGTTTGTGGATTTAATTTTGATGGTGATGTCATTGATGGTTTCCTCCTGCGTGTTCAGAGGATGGTGCTGACTCCAGCTGAACGCTCAGATACTTCTAGACAGAATGAGATATATAGGATGGCATCCGGGACATTGGGCTATGATATGGCTGTCCAAGATAGGACCACAAGGATGCCAGGTAAGCTTCAATTTCAAATTTTGTTTATTCCTTTCTATATATTATATATGACATTTATTACTTGATGGAAATCCGAAATATAATTCGTTGTCTTCCTTTCATTTTATTCATTGTAGATGTCTGGTGGAAACACTATGGTGGAAAGCTCCCAGATCTGCAGAAACTTGCCGTTCGAGTGCTTAGTCAAACTTGCAGTTTTTTAGGGTGTGAGCCCAATTGGAGTGTCTTTGAAAATATACACTCCAAGAAGCACAACAGGTTAGAAATGTTAAAAAATGCAACAATCAAAATTTAAATTGTTTGTATTTTTTTTAATTTTAATTTTTACAATTTAGTATTTAGTATTTACCATCACTAACTATAGCTCTCAATGTTCATACAGGTTAGGTACCCAACGTCTTAATGACTTGGTATATATCTACTGCAATCTAAGGTTGTGGGTGAAACAACTTGACAAAGAACCTAACATAGAGGCCATTTCATTGGATGACATTGACACCACTAGTCAGTGGAGGGTGGAGATTCATAAGCCTGAGATGGAGGAGGCACCCGAGTGGTTGGAGGAGCATGCAAATGATTTGAGGGAGGAGGAGACAATAGAGGAGGAGGAGGAGGAGGAGGAGGACGATGTTCCACTTCCAGTGGATACAGAGGACGAGGAGGAGATTGGACTTCCAGTGGATTCAATGCCACCACCACCTCCATGGAGAGCCATACATGGAGTTGGACTTGGGTTTGTTGGGACTGGGAGGAGGCAACACACTTTTCCTTCCACCTCGTCCCCATCACTTACCACCTCAGATGGAGCATCTGGAGCTTCCACTCCAAGCTCATCTGGAGTACCTCCACGACCACCTACTGCTTCCAGAGGAAAAGTGGTGCCCTTTACCCGTAAAAGTGATAGAGCAACCCGACCTAGAGGGAATCAATGATTTGGATTCCTATGATCTATCATTTTCATTTTATAATGTACTATTTAGTATCTAGATGCCTCATGATGATTCATCTCATGAGATACATTTATTTTGATCATTTGATGTGATTTTGTATCTACTATCATCCTATCAGGAACATGTTTCAAAATTGTCAGTTTAGTAACGATATGTGACCACTTGACATCTTACGCATCTTATTTATTGGTTGTATTTTCATATTTATGAAGCAATGTGTTTATTTGATATTGTTGTTGCTTTACAAGTTTAAAAAATTGAAAAAATGAGTGTTTTTGTATTTTTTTGAGGTCTTGCAACATTTTTCGAGATATTTCGATATTTTCGGCCGATGTCGCTGAGAAGTTACATTCTGGACCCTCGCCGATACTTTCCTCGAGACGAGATATACAACATTGCTCTCAAAACCCCTCCCGACTCCATTTGGAATGGCATTGTCTTAGATCCCTTTACTGCATGCTTGGTGTGCACACCAAGTTCCACATGCACGTCTGAGTCTGTGAAGCTCTTGAGCAACTCTCGTGCTCCTGTCATATGACATGTGGCTCCGCTATCTAACAACCATACACCAACTGATATGGTGCCCGAGGAAAGATGGGAAACAAGTAAGATCTCAGTTCAAACTTCTTTGCAAACTCATCCACTTGAACCTTTGTCGACGCAACTACCTTTGATTGCGTCCTGTTTCCACCCTTCATCCTCTCTGGACACTGTGAAGCAGTGTCCCTTCTTATGACAGTGAAAACACTTGACCTTACTTAGGTCCTTCCCTGTGCCAGCTTGTGAAAATGAATTTCCGCTTGTGTTCTTCCTGACCTTCCCTTTGTTAAATTTTGAGCTTGATTTCTTATGCAGATTATTTCTTTGAATTCTTCAACACTTTGATTCCAACTTAATACATTTCAACAATATAGAAAAATAACTGAATAGCAATAATCATGTAGATACGTAAGCATGCATATCAACAACATATATACCTTGGGGAAACCTTGTATAGGGAGAAAAACTTCAGCAAACGATATTCCTTTATTGGATTAATAATGTAAGATCACTTACAAACATCCACCATGAAAACTCTGCTCTTAAAGAGCTTGCCAAGTTGATTCCGACCTGACAGAGACCTAAGAGACCTTGCTGATATAGATGTATCCTAGTTGCTTTCAAAGACTAAGATATATCAGCTCTGATATGGGCTGTTGAAACTGCCTCTAGTTGACTGATATGCGCCTCTATATGCTGCCTCTAAATGCTGATCTACAACACTGATATGCTGCCTCTGTATGCTATCTCTACAACATTGTTTGCTGCCTTTATATGCGCCTTTACAACATTGGCATATTGCCTCTATATGCGCCTCTGTATAGCAGCCTTTAATGGACTGATATTTGCCTTTGTATAGCAGCCTTTAATGGACTGATATTCGCCTCTGTATAGCAGCCTTTAATGCTTCACCTTTACCTTGCATAGCAATTGTTTTGAGGAGAGGGGATCGACCTTTGCTTATAAAGGAATGGAGGAGAAGTGGAGAGGGCTTGAAATAGAGGTGTGAAAGCATGCTTGACTTAACTCAACATTACACTTTAGTTCGAAAATAGAACTAGACTTGAGACTTTAGTTACAACTCGACTCTTTACAAGGCAATTCAAATTTCTCTTCATGGTGGATAATGTTACACGTGCCAACGTACTAGATCAATACATTTATATCATTTGCAATATTAGGAATTTCGTTTGTTTCTAGCTCATAGGAATTTTATATTCAACCTTGACTTTTGCTAGATGCCTTGACTTTTTCTCATCACTCACAAGGCTTGACTAGGCTCACAGAGATTGTACGTTCCCCCTGACTTTTGCACTAGTATGTCTATGCTCACAGAGGTTGTACGTTCCCCCTAACTTTTGCACTAGACTGTCTATGCTCATAGAGGTTGTACGTTCCCCCTGACTTTTGCATTAGACTTACATAGCATCTCGTTCGTCCTGACTTTTAGTTTGACTCACAGAGGTTGTACGTCCCCCCTGGCTTTTGTCAATACCTCACAAGACTTGTTGATTCTCCAAATCTACCTGGCTAGCCTCAGGGTGGCCCATATGGCCTCTCATTGGAGAATGACTATCGATGTTGCCAAATTTAACACTCCCTCTCAGCAAGGGAGTCATTCTCAGCCACACCAAGCTTGCCTCTCAGCTGCACAAACTGTCTTGAGGTCAGAGGCTTGGTCAGGATATCAACTACCTGCTTGCTCGTGGCTATGTACTCTAACTTTACAGTTTTTCTCTGGACCAAGTCTCGGATGTAGTGGTACATCATGTCAATATGTTTTGACCTGTCGTGAAATACCGAGTTCTTTGTCAGTTTTATGCAACTTTGATTATCACAGTGAACCATCGTCGTCTTGAGCTTGTCACCAAACAACCTAGAAACCAATTTTCTGAGCCATACTGCTTCCTTGCTAGCATCACTTGCTGCAATGTACTCAGCCTTTGTTGTACTCTGTGCAATTGATCCTTGTTTTCGGCTTGACCAAGAGATCATAGCGGATCCTAAACTGAAGCAGTATCCGGAAGTACTCTTTCGATCCACTGGGCTTCCTGCCCAGATAGCATCTGCATACCCATGCAGAAATAAACCACCACTGGATGTATACCTCAGACCATAGGTTATGGTCCCTCTGAGATATCTCAAGATGTGCTTTGCTGCCATCCAATGTCTCTGTCTCGGTTCAGTCATGAACCAACTCATTGCAATCACTGCATAGCATATATCTGGCATGGTGTGAATCATGTACATCAATGATCTAGTCAACTGCCTATACATGGTGGGATCCACCAAATTTGAACTTGTATCAGAATCATGCAGCTTCCTCAGGTTGGTCCATCGAAGTAGACATGGATTTGCAATCCATCATACCAAACCTCTTTAGTACATCCACTGTGTATTTTCCTTGTGCCAGAAATATGTCGCCCTGTCTTTGCCACGCTTCCAATCCTAGGAAGTAATGCATCAAGCCTAAGTCTTTCATCTCGAATTGTGAGGTTAGCTCCCTCTTACACCAGACTATTATCCCTTCATCTCCTGTTAGAAAGAGATCATCAACATACAGGATTAGTATAACAGGTTGGTTACCTCTTACCTTAAAGTACAAATTTGCATCAACATCACTTTTCTGAAAGCCTGGTCTTTTAAGAAAGCCATCAATCCTGTCATACCAAACTCTGGGAGCCTGCTTAAGACCATACAAGGCCTTCCTTAGCTTGCATACACGAGTGCCTTTGTTATGCAGTACAAAACCCTCTGGTTGTTCCACAAAGACCTCCTGTTCAATCTTTCCATTAAAAAATGTTGTTTTTACATCCATCTGATGTAGCTTCCAACCAAGAACTGAAGCTAATGCAATAATAGTTCGAATGGAGGTATACTTGGATACAAGGGCAAAAGTCTCTTCGTAGTCAATTCCTTCTTTTTGAGTGAAGCCTCTAGCTACAAATCTTGCTTTGAACTTTTCCACACTCCCATCAACTGCATGTTTGATCTTGTAGATCCATTTGAAAGAGACCATTGATTTGTCCTTTGGCCTCGGCACAATGTCCCAGACATTGTTCTTTAGAATTGAATCGTATTTCTCAAGCATTGCATCCTTCCATACTTGTAATTTATCTGCTTCTTCAAATGAAGAAGGTTCGACATCACTGATAATTTTTCAGTGCAACATAGCCTCCAAACCTGTGAGGCCTCTTACTTTCCCTAAAAGTTCCTTTGGGAGCAACTATCTTTTCTACTTCTTGCACTATTTCTTTAAGCCACCCTGGCTTCCTTTTGGCCGGAGGTTCTTCAAGAGTTCTTTCTAACTCTTCAACAACTTCTAGGGGCTCATTACTTGGCCCTTCATGAGGTTGCTCTCTCTGATCATCTGACTTTTCATTTTCAGAAGAGGGTGAAGCTAGCTTAACTGCTTCTGATTCTTGCTGAAGCTCTTTGGATTTCTTGAATGTAACTCCCTCATGGAAAGTCACATCTCTGCTTACCTCTATCTGTCTCTGACCTGGTACATATATCCTGTAAGCCTTGGAGTTCTCACTGTACCCCACAAAAACCCCTTTCTTGCCTGAGGGTTCCATCTTTGTCCTCTTTTCCTTAGGAACATGATTATACATAGGACACCCAAATATCCTTAGATGCCCTACTTCAGGTTTGATCTTTGAGAAGACCTCTTCAGGAGTCTTGTTCTTCAAGATAGCACGTGGACACCTGTTCTGAATATACACGACAATGGAGGTAGCTTCTGGCCATAAAGAAATTGACAGATCTCGGTCAAACATCATTGCTTTCGCTGCCTCACAAATTGCCCTATTTTTCCTCTCAACAACTCCATTTTATTGAGGGTTATATGGCACGGTCAACTGTCTCTTGATTCCTGCTGACTTGTAGAAATCCTCAAACTGGAGAGATTCAAACTCTCCTCCATTGTGTGTTCTAAGGGTTCTTATGTGTTTCCCTGTCTGCTTTTCAATAAATGCTTTATACTCTTTGAATTTATCAAATGTGTCACTTTTAGCTTGAAGGAAATATATCCAACATTTTCTTGAGTAATCATCAATAAAAATGACATAATACAAACAACCACTGAGCGAGGGAGATGACATGGGACCACATACATCAGAATGAACCAGATCTAAGATGCCCTGAGCTCTGTTGTCACTACTAGGAAATGCTTTCTTTATATTTTTACCTAGCATGCATCCTTTACAAATTTCATTTTTACTAAGAGAAATAGAGGGCATGCCACATACCATGTTTTGTAGATCTGGAAGTGCTTTGTAATGAAGATGTCCAAGTCTTCTATGCCACAATTCACTGGAACTAGTCTCATCACGAGCCAATGCCTGAACTGACTGTCCTGTCAAGACGTACAGTCCACCTCTGCGAGTCCCAATGGGTTCAATTGTACTCAAGTGGCTACCTTTAGCCCATAGTAGTGCCTTCCTGTCTTTGAAGATCACCCAATATCCCTTGTCCTCAAGGGTTGCAACTGATAGTAGATTCTTCTTGAGCCCTGGAACATATAATACTTCATCAACATGAAATCTAGCCCCAGATTCCAATCTGAAAGAGATAGAGCCTACTCCCTCTATCTTGTAACATTTGTCATCCCCAAGCTCAACTTGCTCTGCAAAAGATTTTGTCTTGAAATCTGAGAGGATCTCTTTCTACCCTGTCATATGAGCACCACTCTCTACTAACCAAGCTTTCGGCCCCGTGAAAACTAATCTGGATAAGGTAGAAACCAAGTAATATTCTTTTCTATTTTCTTTCTCATTAGAAGGACTTTTCTGTTTTCTTTTGGATTCATCATCCTTAGCAGTTGAGGCATGATGTTTCCCTTTCCTTGGATATTTTTTTCTAAACCAACAGTCTTTAGCAAAATGACCCAACTTGTTACAACTAAAGCATTTAATGTTAGATGTATCAATACTCTTGCCTTTGAACGTACCTTTGGTGTTTGGCTTCCTCTAAGAGCCTTTCTTCTTTCCCTTGAATCTTGATGCTAATGCTGAATGCTCTTCTTTGGTTGGCTGGCTCCTAGTAGCAGTGTGACTCTCCTCCTGGAGGCAATCATGCCATAACCTCTCAAACGTGGGCTGAATTTCTCTCCCACTTACACTGGATAAGGTGTCCCATGAAGAGGGAAGACCATCAAATATGGCCTGCACTAAGTCATCATCGTCCACTGTGACCCCTGTGACCAAAAGATGATATCTGATCTGGGCTATCCTGGAACAAAAAGATGCTATTGATTCACCTTTCTCCATCTTCAAATACTTAAGCTTATGCTTAAGTGTCCTCTTTTGACTTGGAGCCTGTTTCTCATATAGATTCACCAAGGTATCCATACAGTCCTTGGCAGTCATTAAAGAAGTCATCGCTGGCATTATACTGTCTTTGACTGAGTCAAAGATGATTCTCTTAGCCTTTGCTTGACTCTCCCTAAAAGCTGCTCTTCCTGCATTAGTAGTGGGTTCCTCCACCACTGTGGTCACATACTGCCCAAGATCATGCTCCTGCAAAATATTTGTTATTTGGAGCTTCCACACATTGAAGTTGGCAGCTCCTTCGAGGCCCTGACTGAAATGTAGGATGCCATGGACCTCACACTGGAAACTTAATCAAGCTTGCTTGAATCTGTGTGTACCTGCTGCTGCACTTCAACAAGCTTAACACACCCCAAGCTCTGATACCATGTTAAATTTTGAGCTTGATTTCTTATGCGGATTATTTGTTTATTTCTTCAACACTTTGATTCCAGCGTAATACATTTCAACAATATAGAATCATAACTAAATAACAATAATCATGTAGATACGTAAGCATGCACATCAACAACACATATACCCTGGGGAAACCCTGTACATGGAGAAAAACCCCAGCAAACAATATTCCTTTATTGCATTAATAATGTAAGATCACTTACAAATATCCACCATGAAAACTTTGCTCTTAAAGAGCTTGCCAAGTTGACTCTGACTTGACAGAGTCCTAAGAGACCTTGCTGATATAGATGTATCCTAGTTGTTTTCAAAGACTGAGATATATCAGCTCTGATATGGGCTGTTGAAACTGCCTCTAATTGACTGATATGCGCCTCTATATGCTGATCTACAACACTGATATGGCTGCCTCTATAGCGCTGATATGCACCTCTGTACAACAGTGATATGGCTGCCTCTTTAGCGCTGATATGTACTTCTGTACGTCACTGTTATGGTTGCCTCTTTAGCGCTGATATGTACCTCTGTACAACACTGATATGGCTGCCTCTTTATGCTGTCTCTATAGCACTGTTTACTGCCTCTACAACACTGGTATGTTGCCTCTGTATGCTGTCCTACACAACACTGTTTGCTGCCTCTATATGCTGATATACAACACTGTTATGCTGCCTTTGTATGCTTTCCTATATAACACTGTTTGCTGCCTCTATCTCACTGATATGTGCCTCTATATGCTTCACCCTTAACCTGCATATAAACTGTGTAGAAGAGAGGGGTCGACCTCTGCTTATAAAGGAATGGAGGAGAAGTGGAGAGGGCTCGAAATAGAGGTGTGCATGCTTGACTTAACTCAGCATTACACTTTAGTTCGAAAATAGAACTAGACTTGAGACTTCAGTTACAACTTAGCATAAAGGAATGGAGGAGAAGTGGAGAGGGCTCGAAATAGAGGTGTGAAATCATGCTTGACTTAACTCAGCTTTACACTAGTTCGAAAATCGAAGTAGACTTGAGACTTCAGTTACAACTCAGCATTACACTTTAGTTCGAAAATAGAACTAGACTTGAGACTTCAGCTACAACTCGACATTACACTTTAGTTCGAAAATAGAACTAGACTTGAGACTTCAATTACAACTCGACTCTTTACAAGACAATTCAAATTTCTCTTCATGGTGGATAATGTTATACGTGCCAACGTACTAGATCAATACATTTATATCATTTGCAATTTTAGGAATATTGTTTGTTTCTAGCTCATAGGAATTTTATATTCAACCTAACTTTTCCTAGATGCCTTGACTTTTGCTCATGACTCACAAGGCTTGACTAGGCTCACAGAGGTTGTACGTTCCCCCTGATTTTTGCACTAGTCTGTCTATGGTCACAGAGGTTGTACGTTCCCCCTGACTTTTTCACTAGACCGTCTATGGTCACAAAGGTTGTACGTTCCCCCTGACTTTTGCATTAGACTTACATAGCATCTCGTTCGTCCTGACTTTTGGTTTGACTCACAGAGGTTGTACATTCTGCCTGGCTTTTGTCAATACCTTACAAGACTGGTTGATTCTCCAAATCTCCCTGGCTAGCCTCTGGGTGGCCCATATGGCCTCTCAATGGAGAATGACTGTCGATGCTGCCAAATTTAACAGATAGGCCTAGTGTGCTTGAAAGAAAGTGCAAAAGCCAAGCACAAGTGCTGAAAATAGAAATGTAGAAGTGTGTCTAAGAGAAAGATTCCATCACAAGAGAGAATGCCAATATTAAGTGCTCTTGGGATTATAACACTTTGTATTTCTGATCAAGATCACAAGATGAGATTGTACAAATGAGAGCTTGAGTTGTATATTTATACACAACTCAAGCGAGGCGTTCTTTCAAGAGGGGGTTACGGGTCCACAAAACAAGGGCGCACACCCTAAGAGGGTTATTGAGTCCACATATCAAGTTTGACTAGGTTGGCCTTAACCATACCTAGTAATACAACAAAAAAATATGGCATTAACCATAATTACAAGTACATAATGATATATATGAATGGGCCATTGTCACATGTACAAATAATACCAATAATTGCAACAATTTGTTTGTGAGTTGTGAATGTTCACTTATCCTAATCTTTCCCATTCCTTCTTCTTCCTCATTCTATTGGTAGCTTTTTCTCAAGAATCATGTTGGATATGTGGTGTATGCTTTTGTTTTTATTCTAATGGTGTTGATGCGTAATAAAAATGATGGTGGACCGAAATAATATGAGAGTGTTCATAATGACACATTCTAGGGTGAGAGTGATGATGGATAAAAGAAAAAAAAACGTTGAACACCCTTGTGGAAGTATGTGGCATTACTTGAGGTGGGGGGGAAAGGAGGTGGAACCACAATTTTTGTTTTGTCCCCATTGTAAGTTAGGCAAAGATGACACGTTCATGTACTTGTGCGAGGAAGCATCTTTGTGGGTATTGTTCACTGATCCAACCAAGACATAGGAATCAAAACCTGCATTGTTGTACCCAACAAAGATAAATAAACATACATTAGAGAAGAGTTGGAAGCATAAAATAAAACAAGAAAACAAAGGTTCAATCTGAGGCCACATCTAGAATTTTCAGCCAAACCCCATCCCTCCATGCTAGTGGATCCACGACCAAGCATACAAAGGATAGAACAATAACATATTTCTTTGAGTAGAGTGGTAGGGATTGTGTGAATACAAATGTGTGCATGTTTCTCTTTGCTAGCGGCATACCATTCAATGTTCTCTGCTGTTAAATTTACATGCAGCAGCGAGAGCCATTCTCCTGAGGATGGCTAAGACCCTAGACAAGATCTAGGGCCCCCAGTGCACTCCTGGGGTATGTGGTCTGAGACCAAATTGATGAAGACCCTAGACAAATGTCTAGGGCCCCTGGTTTGTAACCAGAGTAACCATGCCAGGGGCATGGAAGTCTTGGTCTAGGACCGATTATTTGAAGACCCTAGATATGTCTAGGGCCCCTGGTTTGTAACCAGGGTAACCATGCCTGAGGCATGGGAGTCTTGGTCTAGGACCGAGCATGTGAAGACCCTAGATATGTCTAGGGCCCCTGGTTTGTAACCAGGGCCCCTGGTTTGTAACCAAGGGAACCATGCCTGGGGCATGGAAGAATTGGTCTGGGACCAAGCATTTGAAGACCCTAGATATGTCTAGGGCCCCTGGTTTGTAACCAGGGCCCCTGGTTTGTAACCAGGGCCCCTGGTTTGTAACCAAGGGAACCATGCCTGGGGCATGGAAGACTTGGTCTGGGACCAAGCATTTGAAGACCCTAGATATGTCTAGGGCCCCTGGTTTGTAACCAGGGCCCCTGGTTTGTAACCAAGGGAACCATGCCTGGGTAATGGAAGTCTTGGTC
>SNQJ01S0001777.1:534691-598129 GCA_010110895.2 Picea sitchensis | reverse complement strand
TATCTGTGCTTTAGTCTTGTTATGATCAGATCTATTTACAGCTGTATTAGTTCAGAGTACTATTAGTTAGATCTGAGTTTATATTTATATGTGACCAGAGTTTTCTTTCAAGATTGTTGCTGTCCTTCATAGTTCTCTGATTGGGCTACAGATCTAACTGTTTTGATCATTAAAATTTAAAAGAGATCACTGTTTTACATTTTACCTTAAAATCTAACATCTGCTCCCCTTATTGGCATGATATGGTTACTTCCATCAGTAATGCCCCTAAAGGATACATGAACCTTAGGTATGACAAAGCCATAACCTAGTTACTAGAGAAGGAAAAATCCAAAATCCATAATGCTTTGGGACATTTTACAATTTAGTGGGACTACTTAGATCTTTACAAGATGGTGCTAATATTGAAAAACGCTCACTAAAAACCATTCAAAATATTACCTTGTACAATATCATTCAAGTCAATATTGATAATGTACCTAATTGTTGTTAAATTTGGCAACATCGATAGTCATTCTCCAATGAGAGGCCATATGGGCCACCCTGAGGCTAGCCAGGGAGATTTGGAGAATCAACCAGTCTTGTGAGGTATTGACAAAAGCTAGGGGGAACGTACAACCTCTGTGAGTCAAACCAAAAGTCAGGACGAACGAGATGCTATATGATCTTGTAAGTCAAGATGTAAGTCTAATGTAAAAGCCAGGGGGAACGTACAACCTCTGCGAGCATAGACAATCTAGTGCAAAAGTCAGGGGGAACGTACAATCTCTGTGAGCATAGACAGACTAGTGCAAAAGTCAGAGGCAATGTACAACCTTTGTGAGCCTAGTCAAGCCTTGTGAGCCATGAGCAAAAGTCAAGGCATTTAGCAAAAGTTAGGTTGAACGTAAAATTCCTATGAGCTAGAAACAAACAATCATCCTGATATTGCAAATGATGTAAATGTATTGATCTAGTGCGTTGGCACGTGTAACACCATCCACCATGAAGAAATTCGAACTGCCATGTATAAGAGTCAAGTTGAATGAGTTGTTAAACTCAATTTGTAAAGGGTCAAGATGTAAAAGTCGAGTTGTATAAAGTTGCATAAGTTGCATGTTGCATGCATTGCCAAGTCAAGGGCGAGTTGTAATTGAAGTCTCAAGTCTAGTTCTAAATTCGAACTAAGTCCAAGATCTATTGCTAAAGTGTAAAGTCGAGTTATGGAAAGCATGCATTCAAGCTTCTAATTTGAGCCCTCTTCCTTCACCTCACCACACCTTTATAAACAGAGGTCGACCCTCATTCTTCATATCGTGTGTTGCAGTGTGAGTGTGAAAGGAAGCAAGTGTTTTATCAGTGCTGGTTAATATCTTTGTTAGAAGGCAACGTATATCAGCTAGAGAGCAACGTATATCTCTGTTAAAAGGTAGTGTGTATCTCTGGTAGAAGGCAATGTGTATCTTTGTTAGAAGGAAACAAGTATACTCTGCTACAGTGCTGATATATATCAGCAGAAAAGGCAACAAAGTAGCACCCAAGAAGCGCATACTTCTTACACAGTGCTGGTCTATAATAGAGGAGTTTATTAGTGTTCTACAGGTCATACAGTCTGGTCTAAGTCGTCTTGGCAAGCTCATTTAAGAGCATAATTTCATGGTGGATATTTGTAAGTGATCATACATTATTAATGCAATAAAAAAAGATTGTTTGCTGGTGTTTTTCTCCCTGTATAGGGTTTCCCCAGGGTACATGTGTTGTGATCTTGCATGCTGGTAAATTCTTATGATTATTGTTGTTCTGGTTTATGAATGATGTTAAGCTAAGTTCAAAGTAGAGTCAAAATTTAAAGAATTACTTATAGTTTACAATCAAGCTCAAAATTTAACATGGTATCAAAGTTTAGGGTGTGAAACAACTTGTTGAAGTGCAACAACAGGTACACACAAAGATCCAAGCGAGCTTGATCAATTTTCTAGTGTGAGGTCCATGGCATCCTCCATTTCAGTCAGGGCCGAGGATAGGCTCGCAGGAGCTTCCAACTTCAATGTGTGGAAGTTCTAGATAATGAATATCTTGCAGGAGCATGATCTTGAGCAATATGTAACCACAATGATGGAGGAACCCACCTCTAATGCAGGGGGATAGGCCTTTAGGAAGAGTCAAGCTAAGGCCAAGCAAATTATCTTTGACTTAGTGAAAGAAAGTATAATGCCAACGATGACTTCGCTGATGACTGCCAAAGATTGTATGGATACCTTGGTAAATCTATATGAGAAACATGCACCAGGTCAGAAGAGTGCTTAAGTATTTGAAGATGGAGAAAGGTGAATCAATAGCATTTTTCTGTTCCAGGATAGCTATAAGAGTCAAGTTGATCAGAGATTCAACCCACGTTTGAGAGGTTATGGCATGATTGCCTCCAAGAGTAGAGTCGCACTGCTACCAAGAGTGAGCCAACTAAAGAAGAGCATTCAACATTAGTATCAAGATTCAAGGGAAAGAAGAAAGTCACTTTCCAGAAAGGCTCTTAGAGGAAGACAAACACCAAAGGTATGTTCAAAGGAAAAAGTATTGATACATCTAAGATTAAATGCTTTAGTTGCAATAAGTTGGGTCATTTTGCTAAAGACTGCTGGTATAGGAAGAAAAATCCAAGGAAAGAGAAAAATCATGCCTCGACTCCTCAGGATGATGAATCCAAAAGAAATCAGAAAAGTCCTTCTATTGAAAGAGAAAGTAGAAAATAATATTATTTGGTTTTTGCTTTATCCAGTAAAGTTATCACAGGGCCGAAAACTTGGTTAGTAGACAGTGGTGCATCAAAGCACATGACAGGGTACAAGGAGATCCTCTCATATTTCAAGACAAAATCTTTTGTAGAGCAGGTTGAGCTTGGGGATGACAAATGTTACAAGATAGTAGGCTCTATCTCCTTCAGATTGGAATCTGGGGCTAGGCTTCATGTTGATGAAGTATTATATTTTCCAGGGCTCAAGAAGAATCTACTATCAGTTGCAACCCTTGAGGACAAGGGATATTAGGTGATCTTCAAGGACAGGAAGACACTTCTGTGGGCTAAAGGTAGCCACTTGAGTACAATAGAACCTATTGGGACTCACATAGGAGGACTGTATGTTGTGACATGACAGTCAGTTTAGGCATTAGCTCATAATGCGACCAACTCCAATGAGTCGTGGCACAAAAGACTTGGACATCTTCATTTCAAAGCACTTCCAGATCTGCAGAATATGGTATGTGGCATGCCCTCTATTTCTCTTAGTAAAAATGAAATTTGTAAAGGATGCATGGTAGGTAAAAATATAAAGAAAGCATTTCCTAGTAGTGACAATAGAGCTCAGGGCATCTTAGATCTGGTTCATTCTGATGTATGTGGTCCCATGTCATCTCCCTCACTCAGTGGTTGTTTGTATTATGTCATTTTTATTGATGATTACTCAAGAAAATGTTGGATCTATTTCCTTAAAGCGAAAAGTGACACATTTGATAAGTTTAAAGAATATAAGGCCTTTATTGAAAAGAAGACAGGGAAACACATCAGAACCCTTAGAACAAACAATGGAGGAGATTTTGAATCTCTCTAGTTTGAGGATTTCTGCAAGGAAGCAAGAATCAAGAGACTGTTTACCGTGCCATAGAACCCTTAGCAAAATGGTGTTGCTGAGAGGAAAAACATGACAGTTTGTGAGGTAGCAGAAGCCATGATGTTTGATCAGGATTTACCAAATTCTTTATGGGCAGAAGCTACCTCCACTGCCGTGTATATTCAGAACATGTGTCCACATGCTATTTTGAAAGACACGACTCCTGAAGAGGTCTTCTCAAGGATCAAACCTGAAGTAGGGCATCTAAGGATATTTGGATGTCCTGTATACATTCATGTCCCAAGGAAAAGAGGACAAAGATGGAACCCTCGGGCAAGAAAGGGGTTTTTGTGGGGTACAACGAGAACTCCAAGGCTTACAGGATTTATGTACCAGGTCAGAGGCAGATAGAGGTAAGCAGAGATGTGACTTTCCATGAGGAAGCCGCATTCAAGAAATCCAACCAAAGAAGAGCATTCGACATTAGCATCAAGATTCAAGGGAAAGGAGAAAGTCACTTTCCAGAAAGGCTCTTAGAGGAAGTCAAACACCAAAGGTATGTTCAAAGGCAAAAGTATTGATACATCTAAGATTAAATGCTTTAGTTGCAATAGGTTGGGTCATTTTGCTAAAGACTGCTGGTATAGGAAGAAAAATCCAAGGAAAGGGAAACATCATGCCTCAACTGTGGAGTATGATGAATCCAAAAGAAATCAGAAAAGTCCTTCTAATGAAAGATAAAATAGAAAAGAATATTATTTGGTTTCTGCTTTATCAAGTACAGTTATCACAGGGTTGAAAACTTGGTTAGTGGATAGTGATGCATCAAAGCACATGACAGGGTACAAGGAGATCCTCTCAGATTTCAAGACAAAATATTTTGCAGAGCAGGTTGAGCTTGGGGATGACAAATGTTACAAGATAGAGGGAGTAGGCTCTATCTCCTTCAGATTGGAATCTGGGGCTAGGCTTCATGTTTTAGGGCTCAGGAAGAATCTACTATCAGTTGAAACCCTTGAGGACAAGGGATATTGGGTGATCTTCCAGGACAGGAAGGCACCTCTGTGGGCTAAAGGTAGCCACTTGAGTACAATAGAACCTATTGGGACTCGTAGAGGAGGACTGTATGTTGTGACAGGACAGTCAGTTCAGGCATTAGCTGATGATGCAACCAACTCCAACGAGTTGTGGCATTGAAGACTTGGACATCTTCATTACAAAGCACTTCCAGATATGTAGAATATGGTATGTGGCATGCCCTTTATTTCTTTTAGTAAAAATGAAATTTGTAAAGGATGCATGCTAGGTAAAAATATAAAGAATCATTTCCTAGTAGTGATAGTAGAGCTCAGGGCATCTTAGATCTAGTTCATTCTGATGTGTGTGGTCCCATGTCATCTCCCTCACTCAGTGGTTGTTTGTATTGTCATTTTTATTGATGATTACTCAAGAAAATGTTGGATCTATTTCCTGTTGATGTTTGGACAACATCGGGAAGACATTCTCTTAGAATAATTATTAATAATATAATTATTGATTATTAAATATCATATATAATAAGTAAATGATAATAATAAATAGTTATTGATTATTCAAGGGACGCATCCTTTCATGGATGGTCACCATATGTTCCCTATATATGGAACACTCTTCATTGTAATAATATATCGATCATATCTCATATGAAGAAAAACAACATGGTATCATAGCAGGACTGGGCTTCACTCCCTCACGGGAGGGCCCAGCAAAATGAGAGAGTTGTTGGTCAGACCTAGCCTATTGGATACAAGGGAGAAGAGCTTAGCATAACCCTAACTGGACACAACATGGGTAGTGCGTTGGGTATGCTAGGTGGTTATGATATCGCCGAGCTTGAACTAAATCACTCCCATTATGAATCTTGTGGCAGAATACCAATCATGGTATATTCATTTGCAGGCCCCTATGTTGGAAATGTTGCTTTCAGAGATCGGTGTGATGAACTGGGCCTCATACTTCTGCGGGTCACGAATGTTCACGATGTGGTGACAAAGATACCCGTTGTAATATTCAATTAGAAATTTAGGCTCTGGAAAAATGTGACGGACATAATTTCTTGGACTTATTCTCACGTATTGACATGTCGCTGCAACCATCACCATCAACATCTCCATCAGGATGACGAACTCTAATTTCATTACGAGGGAAACACCGATTTCGACTTTGCCTTAAGGCTATGTGGTAAAATAGTCCGCAACAACAACATGAGAGTATGGAGGTAGAGATCGGACCTTATCCAGAAAGTGTGAAATGCCAGGGAGCAACATCTTGCCCGAATTAAAAGTAAGTGTCCTTCAATCAACATGAATGACAGTTTTATATAATCCAGACAAGAACTTGCAATTTTGGTGCTACATGCAAATTCCACTGCGTAAGAGACAAACAAAGAATTGCAAGATGGGCAGGTACTTTAAAAGGTTTACATAAACCTTTTTTCACGTTTACATTGCAGCGTTTGAGCACACTAAAAGACATAGTGCGAGGCACATTAGCGAGCTTGGAAAGCACCAGAGACAATGGGAGATTTATGCGAGAGCGCAGGTAGTTCGCCCAACAGTGGCAAAGGCAAGCAACCGCAAGGGGAATCTGATAGACCGGAACCTAGTCAGATTACGACAGTCCAGACAAGTGTTCCCAAAGTGTCGCGCGAGGTTAAAGACGCGATTGAGCATACACCAGCGAGTGAATATGCGGTGGGGAATAAGACAACATAATTTACATACACTACCGAAGGCAGTCTTGGTTACAAAGTCTTTGTTAAAGACTTATATGAAGAGTCAAAGATTGTCTAATTAAGAAGCGTGATGTTGCATCCAACGACATCGAAATATGGAGCGACGAATGGTCGAATGTTATGACCAATAGTTTTCTTCTGGTGATGTACTAGAAATTGAGAAACATAAATCGCCTCATTGGCATTCAAAGTGTTAGATTTCCAACAAAGGTAAATGTTATTGGTGACCTCTAGTTACCGTTACCATACGCCTATTGCTTATCTGAACTCGGGCATGTGCGAATAACAGACCTTACAACAGAGATGTTGGTGGTACCTCAGGCATGTGCGAATAGCGTACCTCATCTTGACATGCCTCAGATGGTTAGATGAAGGAACCAAGACATTGATTTCATGAGGAAACCTCGATATGTCTTGTGAGACATTGATTCCATGAGGGAACATCGATATGTCTTAGAAATTGGTTTCATGAGGAAACCTCTATATGTCAAATATGGTCCAAGATGACTTAGCTTGATCAGCCCCAAGGGACTAGCCATCCCTTGTAGGATAAACTAGCTCAAGTCTTGTGCATATAAACTACATCCATGACTGCAATGTATGTTCAGAACATAAGTCCTCATAAGATTTTGAGGAACATGACTCCCGAGGAGGCCTTCACTGTAGTGAAGCATGAAGTTGGACACTTCAGGATATTATGGGTGTCCAGTATACATTCATGTACCTAAGGAGAAAAGGACCAAGCTAGACCCTTCAGGAAGAAAGGGTACATTTGTGGGGTACAATGAGTCTTCGAAGGCATATCGGATCTACATCCCTGGTCAAAGACAAATTGAGGTGAGAAGAGATGTTACCTTTGAGGAGGAGGTAGCCATCAAGAGATCTAGAGTATCTCACATGGAGATTAATAGTGAGACATAGGAAGAGATGGCGCCTTCTCCCCCTCACCTTCCAACAATTCAGAGGGAAACAATTGAGCCTATTGATCCAATTGATCTTGTTGATCCTGTAGCTCCAGTTGATGTTCCTAGAGATATTGCAGTAGGGCAGAAGAGACCTACATGGGATTGTCAAACTCTGCAGGAGGTGAAGGACATGCAGCTCCTTGTGGTACCTTCTGAGAGAGAAAGAGACCTCAAAGATATTTGTGCTATGCTGCAACTATGAGCCACATCATTGATTTTGAGCCTTCCTATTATGAGGAGGCAACTAGTCATCCAGTATGGAGAGATGCCATGATGGAGGAGTATCATCCCATCATGAAGAATGGTGTGTGGGATATTGTTCTGAGACCTGAGGGGAAGTTTGTAGTGACTTCCAAATGGATCTACAAGATTAAACACTAGTTGACGGGAGCATTGAGAGGCACAAAATGAGATTTGTTGCTAGAAGATTCTCTTAGGTGGAGGGAATAGATTATGAGGAGATTTTTGCTCCTGTTGCTCGATACACTTTTATTTGGATGATTATTTCCCCTACAACATCCATGGGTTGGAGAGTACATCAGATGGATGTAAAGACAACCTTTCTCAATGGAGAGATTGAGGAAGAAGTATACATCGAGTAGCCATATGGTTTTGTGATACAGGAGAAGGAGTCTCATGTGTGTAGGTTGAAGAAGGCCTTGTATGGACTCAAGCAACCACCTCGAGCTTGGTATGCGAGGATTGATGGACACCTGATGATTTTTGGGCTTCAACAAAAGTGTTGTCGATCCCAGTATGTACTACAATACTGTTAATGGTGAGTCCCTGATTTTGGTCCTCTACGTTGATGATTTATTCCTCATCGATATAGAGAGCCTTATTGTTGAATGCAAGTATGCATTGGCCTCTAGGTTTGAGATGGACCTTGGTATGATGCACTACTTCTTGGGACTAGAGGTGTGGCAGAGAACTGATGAGATCTTCCTGAGTCAGGGGAAGTACACAGTTGAGATATTGAAGAAGTTTGGGATGATGAACTTGAAGCCCATGGCTACACCAATGGTGACGAATATGAAGAAACTAAGTGTGTCTTCTTCCGATTCTGACGAAATTGATCCGACTTTGTACAAACAGTTGATTGGATAATTGATGTATTTGGTTAACACCAGACCAAATATTTGCTATGCAGTGAGTGCACTTAGCCTGTTTATGAGTCAATCGAGATAGACACACTAGATTGTTGCGAAGCATGTGTTGAGATACCTGCGGGGCACAATTGGACATGGTCTGAGATATACTTCCAGTATTGATATGATATGGCAAGAATATATTGATTTTGATTGGGCAGGGAGCGCAGTGGACAGAAAGAGCACCTTCGGGTGTTTCTTCACTTTGGGACATTCCATGGTTTCCTGGTGTAGCAGGAAACAAACTTATGTAGCTTTGAGCACAACAGAAGCAAAGTACATTGCATTAAGTATGTCAGTCCGTGAAGTATTGTGGCTTCGCAAGCTCCTTGCAGATTTATCCGAACATGTGCTAGATTCCACCATTATTCATTATGGTAACCAAAGTTGTGTGAAGATCTCAGAGAATCTAGTGTTTCATGACAAATCGAACCACATTGAGATCAAGTACCATTACATTCGAGACATGGTGCAGAGGAAGGAAGTACTGGTGCTGTACCTTCCTACAGATGAGCAGGTTGCTGATGTTCTTACCAAACTGGGACGAAGTTCAAGTACTTCTGTGACCAGGCAACCCTCTTCCTTGGCTGGAAAACCGAAAAGAAGAAAGTCCAGAAACCCTAAATTTTCCCAAGCGAAGAATTTCCTTTGCTGAAATTGCCACCCCAATCTCCATGGCACAAATTCTCACTCACTTATGCCAACTCCATATTGTCACAATGAGATGTCACAATGTCTCCTCACATTGCCTCTCCTTTTATAAGAGTCTAATGAGTGAGTTTAGGAACCCCTTCTAAACTCAACATTAAATTAGAATTGTTTATTCCTCTATGTGGGTGTGAAGCCCCAACAACACAATTCCAAACCCCAAATCCATACAAAAAGGGTTTTCTCAATGCAATGTGAGTGCCAACAAAGATTCCCACATGCTCGACACTAAGGCCAATGTGGGAATACCTCATGTTGCTACAAAACATCAACACTCTCTCTTAGCGAGGGAGGTATTCCATCCACCATTACCTGGAAGTATCTCTGTCTCCCACACTGGATCTGCTACCACAACTGCTCCCTATGACATAGAATCAAATCCCGCTATATGACTTGGATCTTTCTTGCAAGACACCATGCTCCTAGAAGCCTCCCTCTTATGAGCTTCCTGCCTGACCATCTCAACCCATGACACCTTCTTGACAATCATGGAAGACTCCTCTTTCCCACCTGAACCTGAAGGTTGAATTCCTCTAGATGAATGACTCTCCCTCTGAGCTTGCTGACTCCCTCTGAAGTTTGACTCCCTCCCAGTCTGCACAACCTTCAGAGCTACCTGCTCCTTGTTCACTGCCACTTTGCTACTTGCCATAGCCCACATAGGTTGGCCCTTTAGCCTGTACAAGTTGCCCTCTTTAATTCCAAGAACAACTGTTGTGTCTGAGCTAGATCCTCTGGGCTTGATCAACACCTGTCCATCCTGGAACACTACATCAAATCCCTTCTTCTCAATCGCTGAGACTGAGAGCACACTCCTCTTGAGTTTTGGCATCCATAGCACATTTGTCACTCTCAACACATCTCCTGACTCCATCCAGAATGACAATGTTCCAGAGCCCTGCACTGCATGCTTGGTACCCATACCAAGTTCCACATACAAATCAGTCATACTCTGTGAAGCTCTCGAACAAATCCTGTGCTCCTGTCATATAACATGTGGCTCCACTATCCACCAACCAAGTCCCACTACTGGAAACTGTACCAGAAAGGGTGGAGACTAATAAGAACTCCCTTTGAAGCCTATCTGTAACCACATCCACCTCTGCTGATGATGGCTTCTGCTTCCCTCTCCCTTTCTTCTATTGTGGACATTGTGAAACATAGTGACCTAGCGTATGACAAGAAAAACACTTGACCTTGCTAAGGTCCTTCTTCTTCCTTTGTTCTGGAGATGGCTCTCTCCTTGGAGAACTGTTTCTTCTGCCTTTCCTAGACGAGCAGGTAGGGTCAGGTTCTCATCATCACTACCTCTCTCCTGGATGCAATCGATCCACAGTCTATCAAATGGTGACAACTTCTCACGTGCACAAATGGTTCCCAAGTCCTAGGAAAACAATTCATTGCCACATTTAACAACTCTGTGTCATCAACTGCCTCACTAATGGCTACAAGTTGATCACGAATCTGAGTGATCCTCATGAGGTAGCTAGCAACTGTATCTAATTTGAACATCTCAACAGATCGGAGCTGGTGCCTCAAAATCAACTTCCGGTTTGCATTCCTGCTTTGGTACAAGCCCACCAAAGCATCACACATCTCCTTGGCTATCTTCTTCTCGAAAATATGAGGAATCGAGTGATCCTTCATAGAATCCAACAACACCCACTTGGCCTTCACTTCCCTCTTCTTATGAGCTGCCAATTCCTGCGGATCATTAGGATCTGTAATCATCGTCTCAACATACTCTTTGAGATCATTCTCTTCAAAGAGCAAAAGAATCCTAGCCTTCCAGGCCCAGAAATTAGTGGCTTCCTCCAACCTGTCCTCAACTCTAAGAGTGCCCACCATTTTTTCCTACCCAGAACAAAAATATGTAGCAACAAAAATATGCAGCCACTTTTGTCTCAAGAGATGACTCCCTCTCTCTCTAGAGCCTATGCTCTGATACCATGTCAAATTTTCAGACAATCAATGCATTCAATTTCAGATCTGAAAATTACTTCCAAGTGACCTCAAAAGTAAACTAGGGCTGTAATCATTGAATAATTTTACATTGAAATTATGACAGAAAATTACAGTGGAAGCACAAAGATTAGAGACAAATCATTCATACACATGAGACACAAATTTCTGTTTTGTAAAATTTTCAGATTGAAAATTTCCGAGGACAAAAAAGTCCTCTTAACAAATTACAAATTCAGCAAAAAATCCCGGAAAAGCTTCCAACTTGCAAACCTGCTGCAACCCCTAGCTGATGTCACCTTGCAGTTCTGCTGTATGGTTTGTTGACGTCAGTTGTACGGTTCACATGTGCCGTACAGACTATATGACTCACACATGCGGCTTGCTTTTTGCGGTTGTTTCTGCTGTACAGTCGCACGTGTGGCATGACCTTTTGTACAGATTGTATAACTCCACACGTGCGGCCCTCTTCCTCCTCTCTCCTCACATGTGTGGCTTCTCTTCCTTGGCTGGAAAAATGAAAATAAGAAAGTCCAGAAACCCTAGATTTGCCCAAGTGAAGAATTTCTTTTGCTGAAATTGCCACCTCAATCTCCTTGGCACAATTGTTCACTCACTTATGCCAACTCTATAATGTTACAATGAGATGTCACAATGTCTATTCACATTGCCTCTCCTTTTATATGATTCTAATGAGTGAGTTTTGGAACCCCTTCTAAACTCAACATTAAATTATAATTGTTTATTCCTCTATGTGGGTGTGAAGCCCCAACAACATAATTCCAAACGCTAGCTCCATACAAAATGGGTTTTCTCAATGCAATGTGAGTGCCAACAAAGATTCCCACATGCCCGACACCAAGGCCAATGTGGGAATTGTTGATATTATGGTAGCTGTGGGAGGTATTTACCTCCACGTGTAAACTTGACGAGAATAGAATATTCTGGGAAGCAAGAAGAAACCATAATTAGTTGGCTAATAACCCTAGAAGACAAGTCGGCTCAAGAGGATAATTTGTATTAGGTTATTAGCCTCCAAGAGAAGAAGTCAACTAAAGGAAATATTATATACTAAGTAAATTGGCACCCAGAATGAGAAGTCGGTCCAAGCAGTTTGCTAGAATTAGTATAAATACAGGAGGTCGGTCTTCATTCTGGAAGGCATTCTCAAAACAACAGTAACACACTTGTGCGCACTGCAGTTGGGCAGTTTTGTGTGGAAGTTCTGGAGAAGCTGCTGCCAACAGTCTATAGTCTCGGTCTTCTCTAGGTTTGGACTTTCTGATCAGTTTTTGTTATTCTTGTTTGGTGCACTATCCTTGGAGAAAGGTACGCTATCTTGTTTGACTATCTAGCCTAGGGTTTGCTTTCTCTGTCAAGGTTAAGGTGCTCGGGGGTGACTTCAGCCTATGGTTGGGTGACAATAGTGATATTGTCTATGGTTAAACAAGCACATCCATTATATTCTAAAAGGAATACCTCCTGATGCTAAAAAACATCAACAACTATTACCTCACCTTTAGCTGCCTTTTGAAGGTAAGAGAAGCATTGGCTAGTATGGTGGTGAGTGATCCATGGTAGGATTTGATGTTTCAAGCATTTGATAGAGAGGAATCTCATAAGGTGCAGGAAACCGTTCTTGATGGTTAGTTTTGGTCGCATGTTAAGTATGTTTTTCTATTCACCAAGCCCAATTATAATGTGATTGGATTTGTAGATTCAGATCAAGCTAGTCATTGGGGAGCAGTATGAGTAGATGTACAACATGCTAGGCCAGATCAAAGACATCGTTGAGCATAAAGATGCGATCTTGTATGATCATATTTGTGAACAAGTGGTCAATCAGTGGGATGATCTACATGTTCCAGTTAATGCCTTAGCATATACCCTTACACCAAAATATTATTCTGCATCGTGGTTAGCCCAACTACCACTTGGGGATGTCGCTAAGAGAAGAAAGCACATTGATCCAGTGGTTTAAAATGGATATTTGAGTCATGACTGCATTAGACAAACTGGTCCTTGATGACTCTGAGTGTCATGTTGTACGAAGAATCTTGAGCAGACACATTAGTGTCCATGGAGTCTTTGGTTTTATCCTTGCAGTGAGAGATTGAGATAGGATGAATCCTATAAAATGGTGGAATATGAATTGTAGTTCTAACTTGTAACACACAATTGCATAAATTGGTGGTGAAGGTGCTTTCAAAGGTTGTGAACACTTCTTTTGTAGAGAGATGTTGGAGCACCTACAACTGCATCCACAGTGTGAAGAGACACAAATTAAATGTGGAGTGGGTAGAAAGATTGGTCCTTGATGACTCTGAGTGTGATGTTGTACGAAGAAACTTGAGCAGACACATTAGTGTCCATGGAGTCTTTGGTTTTATCCTTGCAGTGAGAGATTGAGATAGGATGAATCCTATAAAATGGTGGAACATGAATTGTAGTTCTAACACACAATTGCATAAATTGGTGGTGAGGTGCTAAAGGTTGTGAACACTAACACACAATTGCATAAATTGGTGGTGAAGGTGCTTTCAAAGGTTGTGAACACTTCTTTTGTAGAGAGATGTTGGAGCACCTACAACTGCATCCACAGTGTGAAGAGACACAAGTTGAATGTGGAGTGGGTAGAAAGATTGGTTTATGTGCACTACAACTTGGGGTTTCTGTCCCATTTTTATGAGGCATCAAAGAATGATAAAACCTGACAACAATCCAAAGAAGGATATTTTTGAGGCCTGGAGGGTGCAGCTATAGCTGTAGAGTGTTTGGAGGCTGAAATTTTGGTTGATGGGACTTGGGACATTGATCGCGCTTAGACGCCACCTCCATCAACTATCACTGTCAATGCTAGCAGGGTTCCAGATGTAGGAGTTTTAGTTTCACAACCTCTGCCATTGTGTGGGGGCAGTGTAGCTTGTGGTGTTGCTCATCCCAGATTTCCATGATCACTTCCTACTAATCTTCTTGTTAGATTTCCATGACCACTTCCTTGATGACTCTGAGTGTGATGCTGTACGGACAAAATTGAGCAGACACATTAGTGTCCATGGAGTCTTTGGTTTTATCCTTGCAGTGAGAGATTGAGATAGGATGAGTCCTATAGAACGGTGGAACATGAATCGTAGTTCTAACATAGAATTGCATAAATTGGTGGTGAAGGTACTTTCAAAGGTTGTGAACACTTTTTTTGTGGAGAGATGTTGAACCACCTACAGCTTCATCCACAGTGTGAAGAGATACAAATTGAATGTGGAGTGGGTAGAAAGCTTGGTTTATGTGCATTACAACTTGAGGTTTCTGTCCCATTCTTATGAGGTGTCAAAGAATGATAAAACCTGACAACAATCCAAAGAAGGATATTTTGGAGGGTGCAGCCATAGCAGTCACCCCCATCCACTATCACTGTAGTTACTAGCAGGGCTCCAAATGTAGGAGCTTTAGTTTCACAACCTCCACCATTGTGTGGGGGCCATGTAGCTTGTGGTGCTGCTTGTGGCAGATTTCCATGACCACTTCCTACTAATCTTCTTGTGAGATCACAGGAAAAAAAAATTGAGTTGCTCGTGGCAAGAGGAAATATTAGTAGATAGTGGAATTATTTGTCTTTTGGCTTAAGAATATTATACTTTAGTCAATGGTGTTTTCACTTTTTAGTTTTCAGCTTCTAATATCTAGATTTTAGAATCTATTTTATAAATTGGGCACATGGCCAATTTTGTAAACATTATATGACGGTTGAATGCATATTACAACTCTTTGGTCATGATGGACTGCTCTATTTGATGGTGATATTATCTATTATCTATTACAGTTAGATGTTGTTGACAAATGTTATATGTTGAAACTTGAAATTAAAGGTTTATGTCATGGTTGATCAATTGACGATGATGTTACAACTGCAACATGGTTGATACTTGATGCTATCTGTGTACTAAATGGTTGATGCTTTACTGATTTATCTACTATTGATTAGATTTCTAGCGCAAAATTCAAATCTATATTTTCATATTTTCTTGCAACTGTTTTGACATTCATATATATATATAATTATTTATTTATATATTTTTCTATATTTTCTTATTTTTCATATTTTTTTGCAACTGGTTTGACATTCTGCATGCTTGTTTTGAAAATCTATATATATATAATGCTTTCGCGATGCTTCAATTTGTTTTTTTTGGGAATTGGTGCTTCATGTTCTCACTTCCCACCTCTCTGCACTGGCTCCTGCGCTGAACATCACTGGTATTCTTTACAGTGGTGGATTTATAAAGGGTAAAGAGTAAAGATAATTTTTTAGGTCCTGACCCTAGGCAGCAAGCTAGATTTGGTGTATGAGACCCCCCTTGCAGGGACACACCCACCCTACCTCCTTGGGTTTCGACCTTATGACATAGCCTAGTAGCAAACCACACTTTTTGCCAATCTTTATTAAGAGGCAGTTCTTCCAAAAACTTGAATATTTTGAAATTATTATTCTTAACCTGCAGATTTACTGTATTCGAAGGGAGAGTGACGCATGCTTTTGGTGTTGTCTAACTGTTTTATGTTTTGGCTTTTTTTTGCCGGAATCCGACGACATAAATCTGGACTAAATCGCAATTTTCTGTTGTTTAAACTGCATTTTTGAATGCATAAATGGATTCAGCGTGTTGAAAAACCCCTGGGGCACTCGGATTATACAGACTTAACCACTCAAATCTGCAGATCCAACACTTTCTCGCCGGATGTCAATCCCATGTTGAGCACTTCAGGAATCACAAATCGTTTGTCATGCAGTTTCTCTCCCTTTCTCTTTCTTTCTTCAATGTATCCATGTGTGTAGCTGGATCGAGAGATACATAGTAGGTTTAACGGTTTTGCTGAAAGATAAACAGTCAACAAGGCCTTGCGATTATGATCTGTGAGGTCACATATTAGTGAACTTTATAATCTCCATTTCTCAAAACCAATTCGCTATTGCAATTATGATTTGTGAGGTCACATATTAGTGAACTTTATAATCTCCATTTCTCAAAACTAATTCGCTATTTTCATGGTGAAAAGTTAATCCAGTGTCTTAGGGTGGGTTAGTATCAATGTTAATGGGATAGTATTGTGATAGTTACATGTCTGCTTAACTGCTAACACTTCAAGCACTTTCAAACCATTGCAGAAGAACTGAGTGTAAATGGACGGGCTAGGCGGAAACGCAAGTTATCGGAGAAAGGAGCTGAGATGCAGGCTGAAAAGGGACGTAGAACTTTTCAGAAACATGGGACTACAACCAAGCGGAAGACTGGAGTTAATTTCTTGATACCAAACAGGCTTGACGTGGTTGAAGGTGGATTGTTGGAGTCTAGTTCAAATCTGAAGTCAGATTCCAAAGAAGATGCAGGGGAGCCTCTAGGAAATGGGGATGAGGTATTTGCTATTTTGCAAAGAATATTTCCAAATAAATAGAGAAATCGACAGTGGGTCATTATAAATAGTATTTTAGGATTTATGTTTGTGTATGTAATAATATAGTGGAAAATGGGAAACACCTCGAAAGATTGTCGTCGTGCTCATATTCTTGTTGAAATGTTTTTCTTTTCCTTTTTCCTCCCAGCTGTTCTTATGATACAGCGGATTGCTCATGTCCCTTTATGATTCTTTTCAGGAGGCTCCCAGCCTATCTCAAAGGGGTGGCAAGAAGAGGTTTAATATGTTTCATCCAAGTAATTACACTCGTGACTCATCAAGCTCGCCGTTAAGCGAGGCAAATGGTTTTGAAAATGGACGCTATTTGTAAAATTTTGTACATGTATTCAACCAGGATATTTTTTTGCCTTAAATATCTTTAGAGCATAAAATGGAAAATCCCATTTTTATGAAATCCTTTCTGCTCTTTGATTCCATGGATGAGTTCTTAGAAAGTGCTGGGAAACAGCATTATTTGTTTGCAACTTTCTCAAGTTATTTGACAGCCTATATTTGAAGCTTAGACCAATTTTTATATTGTCATATACAAGGCCTGTGTCTAGGATGCTGTTTATTGGGTTCTTTGTCACGATTAAACAAGCACCGTTGAGTGCATGAAGTGTAAATGAAAGTTTATATTTGTTACCTCTGGAAGGCAATGCAAACCTTCACATTGTCTTCAGTCAAGCAAGCGTGTCGCCATTTCATGTATGCCAACATCTTTAATAGGAAATGTAAGCTATCCTTCCTGTCATTTATGTAACTAAAGTGGTAAAACAGTAAAAAGTGTTTGCTTTGTCGGATTAAAGATTTTTTTGCTTCTGTTGCCCATTGCATCAATAGTCCTCGATGGGCTATTGTTTGTGCTTTTTTTCAAATGCTGATATAGCTTATGGGAATAATTTTTGTCAAAGTGGCTAAGTATTCCTTCCTATAAATCTGTTCCTAAAACACTTTCATAAATTTAATGCTTGGGCATGGGTTACTGTGGTGATACTTATATGAATCATTTCATATACTCTTTAATATCTGCATTCCTTATTTAGCTCTTCTTTTGACAATGCTTTAAAGGTATGCATGGCTTTTGCATGCTCCTGCTATAGGCATATACTCGTGATATTCTTGTCTAATAGAAAATTAGCTGTTCCTGCTATAGGCGTATACTCGTGATATTTTTGTCTAGCTGTTAAGAATGAGTACAATGTACTTGCAACCTCTTTATAAGTCCTAGATCCCAATGCAGTGGGAGGACCCTGGATTCGCTGAGAGGTATGCTCCCCAAATGGCAGCTGGCTGGATTCGCTGAGAGGTATGCCCCCCAAATGGCAGCTGGCTGGTCATTGATGACTGCCCAGACAACTTTGACCAAAGTAATTGTGGAGGTCGAACCTTTTAATTTGTAAGTTGGTTTAAGAATGAATTAGAAGTTAATGTGTCTTCGTTTCCATAGATTAGGGTTTTTAAGACTTCCTATAGGTTCCACGCTCCCCATGGGCGCTTGGGCATTTCCACGTTTCCGCAAGTTTCTGCTGGTACTGGTAAGTGGGCAGTTTAGTTGTTTCATGCAACACAGCTCGGCAGACATTGGGATCAGATTTTTAATCCGACTAATAACTGACCTTGGATTTTAAAGCTAACACTAAGAAAATTATAGGAGCATTGGCAGAAAATGATTAAGTCTTTCTATGAATTTGGTAGGTGTTTGGAATCAGAACGTTCATTGATGATGAGCACTGGTAAACAAAGCAGACTTATTGTTTTTTTGAATGTGCTTCCTTTAAACTCCAGTCTGGTCTGTATATGGCAGGCACCATAAACGGCCCATGATTTCATGGGCAAGACGGCCCTGAAGGGCAAACGATTAATCACAAACAATTTCCTTTAGCTAAGCTACTACCATGACATGGGGTTACTCTTCCATCAAAATCAACTAGGACTTGAATTTGGTCCCAACTACTTAGTTGTGTCCTTGGAGTATTGAATCTTGGTGGGTGGCTTGACACGCCACTGTATTCATCACTGGACTACGACCCCATCGGTAGCGGAATGAAAATGATCAGACTGAGACATCATAGATTAGGTAAAGAGGATGTGGCATGATATTATGTTCGAAGTCAGCATGGGTTACTCTTTCGTCCAAATCACCAAGGACTTGCACTTGGCCCAACTGCTTATTCGTGCCTCAAGGGGAATTGAACCTTGGTGGGTGGCTCGACATGCCACCATCTTCAGGCTGAACTACGACCCACTGAAAGCGGAATAAAAATGATCAGACTGGGACATCATAGATTAGCCAAGGGAGGATGTGGCATGATATCATGTTCAAGGTCAACCATCTTCAAATACTTTCATGCAGTGGGTCTTAGCACAAGCAATACATTCTAGTATTAACCCCTAAGCTGCCATCAGTGCCTATAGAGAGGCGTAGATAGAAAAGGAATGTTACAAGCATTTTGGCGGCTAGTATGCAGAAGTTGCGGTGTTTAGGAACTACAGGAGTATACATTTCATGAAAATTTCATAACTCTTCTAAATCGTCTACTACACTGCGGGGTCATCACTTTGCCCCATTGTTGATATTGACAAAGGATTCATATGATGCACGCACTGTCAACTAAAAACGGATGATCAATATTGTCAACTAATATTGTTTTAATGTTATGTAATTGGTATTGAGAATATTATTTTAATGTTATGTAATTGGTATTGAGAATAATCTCCATGCATCTTTTCTCTCTGGTCTGAGGTTATCCTATTTTCCTCATTTTCTTTACCCTCCGCTGCATTTTCATCATCCCGTCTTGTGCATGTGTAGTACATTACTGTGCAAATTGCACGCCATATTCTAGGTGACGTTGACTGTAACGATATAAACACTGATTGGGTTTTCTTCAAGACATTGGCTTTGCATTTCCATATCATCTACCAATTTGCATTTATTATGTTTTCATTTTGATTTTTACGTGTGTACTTTTGGTATGTATTTTATTAGGGTGTAGTTTAAATGTTCTACAAAATGATTTTTTTCTGGTGATTTTTTTGAGGACATTTGCTTGAAATTTGGTGAGAAATTGTTAGATTTGTATTGTTAGATTTGTAGATTTGAGTGATAATTTCTGTACAATCTGAGTGCCCTAGGAATTTTTCAACAAAAAATAATGATTTCGTGCAGATTTATATCACTGGATTTTGGCAAAAAAAAACTATTTCGTAGAACAGTTAAACAACACCTTTTTATTAGTTATGCAATTAATTACTTCCAATAAAATTGTGCATCATTGAAATTCTCAATAAACTATGTGCAAATCCAAATCCTTAGCAAGATTAACTTAAACATTGTTTCAGATGCAATTGAAACATTTAAAATGAATGTAAGGATTGCTATTCAAATACTACACTAGTAGTGAATTTGTTTATATATGGTTTTTGTGGTTTTGAATATTTTTTTTTAGTTTATTCTTTTAGAATGATGTCAATTTAGATTTATTTTATCTTCAAAACTATAGTGTTGAAAGGGATCAAGTTCTTATGTGACAAACTTTTATATATAATATAAAAATTTGGGGAATGATTTGTACCTCAGTGGATTTGTTCCCTCTTGACTCTTGATAGATTTGATAAATCTAGGCTAGTTTTTATTGATACATTTGTGAATTTATTATTATTATTAAGTAGACTTGAGTGATTAGAATGTGCTCTCAATGCAATCATGTATATAATTAGTTTCATCGCATAAACAAATTTGGTTTCTAACTTAATATTTACATTTTATTGAATAATACCTACTAAATTATGTCTGTAATAATAAGATACTTGTAACTTAATGTTGTGTTGATAGAATAGTTTTTTCAATCTCATATGTATACAATAGGAGTTGATAGAATAGTTTTTTCAATCTCATATGTATATAATAGGAATTGATAGAATAGCTTATGGTCGAGTTGAAGCAAGGCACAAAGAAGGGGTAGTCAATGGTGCGCAATGCACTAGATTCTCAAAGTCTTAGTTTGGAATGTAGAGAGTTTTAGAGACCCCTGTACCATGAAACTTATGGAATAAAAATGTAATAGTAATTGTAGCCCGCCCATCAATTGGAAAATGATCATAGAAATTTACTAAACAAAATTTGTCTAGGAATCCATTTTTTTATTTATGTTCATGGTACAACAATTAGAGGCATTTATGATTATGGGGAGCTACATAATAAAATTCCTTAAGGACATGTTTGATGATAATGTTTATTTGAGAAATTGTAGATTAAAGATCCAACGCTTTGTAACATGCTCATCGAGTACATGGAAAGTACTCCATGAATCAACTCGGCTTGCCATTGAGTTGATATTTCAATTAAAACTTGCTTCAATTTGGTCAATCTCATTGAGTTATTGTCAAGTTTAATGAGTTCATTGAGTTTGGGTTATGTACATTGTTTTTTTAATAAGTGGAGTGATTGTCAAGTTTTGTTGAGTCACTTAGTTGGTTCTCCAATTTGGGTTCGCCAAGTTGTTCCGGAGTTTGAGTCATGAATTTGATCCAAGGTACCAAACATACTTGCATTGGGGTCTATGCCCCCTCGATAAGCTTATATAAGATCAAATTTAGGCCCGAAGTCATGATTTTTTGCAAGAGGAAGAGTTGCCCCTTGATAATCTTAGATAGGATCAGGTTTGGGCCAAAAGTTGCAATTCTTGTCAAGTGGAAAGCTTCCCTATTGATCCACAAAGACACAAAGTAGGATAAAGAACATTCGGAGAAAGTAATTTAGGCAGACCTTTGTTATTTTTTTGGAAGTTGCTTTGAGTAACATGCCCCAAAATCGAGGGATGCAACCCATAACATTGACTTCCTATGGTTTAGGTTATAGACCAAGGGGTATCTATTATGTCAAAACACTTGGAACTTGCACTCCTCCTCATCCCTTTTATGACATGCCATTTAGGTGGGGTAGAGCACATTGAGAGTGCAATGGTAAATACTCCATTGATCTCACTAATGAACCAATGCCCTATTGGCAAGATCTAACTTTTCTTGGAAGTGTCAAATTTAGCTCGTAAAGATCCCACGCTGTAGGGAGAAGGGTCAATTTTTTGTCTGTGGCTTGGAGATGAGTCATTTATTTTGACAATAAAGGAGGGAGAAAAATATTTCATGGCAATCTACTTAGGTGTCGGTTTTAAAAAATATTGCTAATTAACTCGCAAATACAAATTTACATAGATTTACCAATTGGCCCAATATTACTTTCATTACCCAATTTGTTTGTAGGATCAAGATGTTAGCCAAATTTCTTAGAAGCAAACATTCCATTTAGATTTAACACCTACTATATGATAACAATGACTTTGTGAAAACTAACTTGGTTGGATGAAATATTAATAAATCTCAATCATTTTGATTCTTAGAAGAAAATGTGGAGGTGTCACTACAAATTTTGATTTCCAAATATTACAAATATAAATAAAACATCGAAGTCTTAAATAAGTTTCATGTCCAAACTGCAGTTGTACAAATATCAACATGGTGATGTGGTAAGATGGCTATGAAAGATAGCCCACGGTTTCGTTTTTATTATGACATTAATCTTGGCTTTTCTCATGGCAGTTTTAGGGTTATTCTTGAAAATTGAAATAATAAGAAGATAGCTTGAGCTTTTATGTTTTGAAATCTGAATGGTTATTGGTTAACCATGTATGGTGAATATTCACTAATGGTTTAGTTGAATGACATCTTGGGTTTATATGGTGACCCATTGTCATGGCTTGTTAATATAGTAGCACTACCCAACTTTTTTTTGTTGAGTTAATTTGGTTCACAAATGCTTATTGAAGGTGATCCACTCATGGCATTGAATGGTAATGATTTGCGGGTATATTTTGAATTTAGTTTTGAGCACTAAGTTTTATGCAATTATGTCCTTGAAGCAATAGGAAGGATGATTTTCTGTTTTTAGCCTTGCTTCTTCTATTTGGGGGGTGTCTAGTGACTATTAATAGTTGTGGCCATAGGCTTGCATATTTGTGGTATTATTTTATTAAGTTCAAATATATTTGATGTAGTTGGTGCCAACTCCATGAAAATGGCATGAAAAAAACCAAGCAGTTCATTAGCTGTGTGTGAAAAACTAGTGTCAGACATGGATGAATTTGGAAGTCTTGTCATGATGTTTTTGACTCAATTATAGTTTCTACTATGAAAACATGGTTGGTTCATGTTTATTGAGGAAAACTTAGGTTTACAAATGGTAAATGCATGTGTGTTTCATGATGTCTAAGGTATTCAAGCTTGATTTGTTTGAGTGTTATATTGAGTGTTTTTTTAAATTTATATTTATTTTTGAAAGAATTTATTTCTTGAGATCAAAAGAATAATAATTGATTTGATTTAAACAAAGCCAAGGGTGTTGTTTACAAGTTAAATAAATTGCCCCACCTTCGCTAGTATTTGGTGAAGTATAGATATGTACTTTCATAGCAAAAGTTGGATTTTCATTTTTGATCATTTGGGTTGACTGAGAGACCCCTAAAATTCTTAGGTTGCATTTATCATTTGCTGAAATTGCAAAATGGCCTTGATGAGATTAAGTTTTCAGATTTCGAGGGAATTATAGGATGGAAAATACACATGGAATCAAGTAAAACAATGCCAAGAAGTGGGATCACCTGAATGAGGTGTTAATTGGTGGGGAGGTGACTGTGGTTGCATGTCATTTTGCCGCGACATGAGAAGCATTGATGACATGGAGTGGACGAAGCCAGTTGTTGGTCTCCAATGTTAAGGCTAGTAGGAAGAAGTGAGGAGGGAGGGAGTACGAGACTCCTCCCACCTGCAATGAGCATGATGGTCTTGCGAGCCAAGGATACAAAATGATACGAGCATTAGGTAACCATGAATGCTGAGAGCATACATGACTGAGAGAGAAATGATATGGAGATCCCCAGTGGACATCATTTCTTGACGAGGAGTGGAGAAATGACGGACAAAGGAATTCGCCTCATAGAAGTGAGGAGTAGTAGGTTATATGAGGCACAACGAGTGGTTTCATAGGTTTGGCGATTGGCATGGTTTGGAAACAATGATAAGCATGGACTCAAGATCTTGATGCTCCCTAGGCGCGCACCCACCTTAGATCCAGGTAATACTGTCTGCTCTTTCTGGTACTTAGCCTTGGTGTTTTGTTTCAATTCCTTTGCGTGGTCGAGGGTGCATGGGTTGATTTTTATCCTCAACACTAGAGGCATCTTCTTGGTTGGTTTGCTTCTGTTTGGTCTATGGCTGGGCCTTTGGAGGAGGGAAGAAGATTGGTCGGTGGCTTCTAGGATTTGGCCCTTTTCAAGTCTTTTTCTCATTGAGACTCTAGTGGTGCTACAAGGGCCTTCTATTTCTTGTTGGAGACTCTACAATTGGGAAAAAATGACGACTAGGTATGGTAGAGGAGGTAGAGGGCCTAAGAGGAATGGTGTGGGAAATGTTGGAGAGGCCTCATCCTCCAAAAAATCTCAATCTATAGCCAGGGATAAGAAAGGGGCATGGGAGGCAGAGTAATCGTATCTAGAAACTTGCTCAGATTCGGCCAAGCATAGGTTGAAGAGTTGGAGAAAACAGTTCGAGACAAAAGATATAGTATGTCTGACTCCCAGCTCCTGGAGGAAGTAGAACGTTGGGTGATAGACCTAGGGTAATCTAGGCCCAAGGAAGCTAAGTATTTTAGGATTGCATGGGTTTATGGGATGGTGAATGCCATGATTGCTCAGGATTTGGAAAAGACACATGAGGAACAACATGACATTCTGCATACAATCTGAACCTTTGAAGGGACGTTTGAGGTTGTATGCAAGGTAGTCTTTGGGTTTGTGATTTCAATGACTTAGGTAGCAAAGGAGAATATTGGAAAGAAAAAAGTTGAGGACTCGTCTAATTCAGGGGAACCCAAGCCAACCCAAGCCAACCCAAGCCAACCTAATTGAGTTCAATGATGATCCCTAGTCATATGGAAGTACACAAGAGGAGGTCGACGAGGAATATGTGTTGCTAGAAGTGTTGGTTGAGGAAATTCCTCATTCTTCTATTGCTCGATGTTTGCTTTGATTTATAATATTTTGTCCACATGAATAGTCTTTTAAGGATATATATGTTGTTTTTTCCCGGTCATAAATCACTATTTATCTAGAAAACTATGAATCTTATGATCATACATGAAAGTATTATGCTGGTAGAAGGTTTGGTTTCCTCCTAAGGTAGGCCTATACCAGGAACAATTGTAATTATCGTTTTTTTTTTTTTGTATATAATGTGAAAATATCGATATGGTTTTTTAGCTTAAAAAATGCCAAGAAGTGGGACATTTTGATTATACTTTAGCTCACATCCCAAGGGGATTGATCTAACAAATGAAACATAGCAAAGGATCAAATATGTTGACCTTCCCATAGAGATGATTGTGCATGTACTATACAAAAATAGAGAATGTATATCAAAGCTATAAATTTATAAAGCTTAATTAACCCAATGCCACCTCATATTGATGATCGAACCTCCTATCCATCTCACCATGCTAAATTGATATAACATGAAAACTATAACTTTGAAGACCATAAACTGAACATTTCATCTTCCATTGATGTTGTGGTTATTGTCTAGAGAGACCTATGCATTTGTGACTTTCCTTTGTTTCTTTCTCAGTCTCCACATAAACTTGATGTTTAAATCAAGGGTTTTGTAGGTTGGAGTTCAATTCAAGGTGCAATGTCAAAGTATGAACTAATGTTTCCATATGTGAATCAAGGGTTTTGCAGGTTGGAGTTCAATTCAAGGTGCAATGTCAAAGTATGAACTTATGTTTCCATATGTGAATCAGATTGTTGTTTTAGTTTAAATTTGAACATTTTTTTCATTTAAAGGCTCCTCCTTACTTGTGCTAGATTGTCTTGGAAGATAAGTCGATGGATTTCGTTTGGGAATAGGTCTATTTTCATGAAAGCCTTTCATATTTCTCGATGTTCAAGGGTATTTCTTGCCTCTTAGAATGATGTGTTTCCGCCTTATGCATACAATGTCTATATTATAAATCATGCGATAGGAATTGTATTTGGAATTTTTTTATTAAATGTATCTTGAATTTTGTTTAGTTCTTGGTTTGATGATTTGTAATTTTAGATACTAAAATTTAGCTTGCAAATTTTACCTTTATGTTTAATTATTGTGAATATTTGAGTTAAAAATAATAAAGAATGAAAAATCAAACAAAACCCTAAAAGAGGGATTTAGCATTTTGATTCAATGTATTGTTTTTCTTTTTAAACTTATATTTAAAGAAAAAATATCAAATTATATTTTCAAATTTCAAATAATATGAATAATCACTCACTCAATGTATCCACATAAAAATATGTGCTTGGAACATTAAGTCCACAATTTGAATGGCTCTTTTCACATGTTTGACATGTTTTTTGTGATTGTTGTATGCATTTACTAAGAAAGTACGCTATGATAGAGATTGGCATTTGGGATACAATGAAGGTTGGAGAAGCAAGACCAAAGAAACTTTGGTAGAAATAACAAGAAGGGATTATGGCCAAGGGGTCAATTGGCACATGAAATGTAGAAGATAAATTTTCATATATAATCACAATGGTCTGTTATAGTGATGAGAGAGAGAAACAAAAAGCTTGGAACAAATCTTGATATATGTACTCAATTATGATGGTATAACAAAGAAAGTTTCATGTTGTAACAACCAAAATTTGGTGTTGTAACAATAACAATTTGGAGTTGCAACAACAAAAACTTGGTGCAACGAGCACACAACTTGAGGTACAATGTATAACAAGGTACACTTGCTGTGACAATGAAATACATGTATGAAATAGCCTTGTGATCATTTTTTCATGTAGTAAGCTTGAGAACAAAGTACAAACATGTAGTAGAAAGGAACAACCATTGAAACAAAGGAACACATGTTTGAAACATACTTCTAGTATACCAAATTTGGGCATAGGAAGGGTGCAACCCAAGGTATAGACCTATAACAAATTTGATATTGGGTACACAAATCAAGAGAAAGGATTAGACTTGTGTAGGTGTAGACCTAAAATGACAATAATAAATTGAGAACATGTGTGAATTCTAGAGCTAAAACTATGCATAGAAATTGAAGTCTAGGCATAAATTATGTACAAAAATCAAGGTGTAGAACTGAAATTGAGCACAATATCGAGGTCTCACTGATATAGAAATTAAGGTGTAGTGAGATCACTTAGAACATACAATATGTGTTGTAAGCATAAAATAGATATTGAACATCATCTATCAAGAGGCAGGGGGGCAAATTTTTGAGTTGAAAGATAAAGTAATATAGTTTTTTGTTTTCTAGTATAGAAGAAATAATAATTTGTGGTACTTTGTGGCATAATTTGTATATGTGGTAGAATATGCATATATGCAAACAAAATTCTAGGGATAGCTAATTTTAGAGTCAAATTGAATTCTTTGTGGTTAAAAAAGTTGGAGGCAACAACATAATCCATAGTAATGTATACCTGAAAAAATGGAGGAAGGACATTAATTTCTAGGTCACAAATAACTCTAGGGGTCTTGGGTGCAACAAGAGGTATGTGGTAGTGGTACATAAGAACAAAATAAATGTTGGATGTTTTGAGAAGAGAGGAGGTGAGATGTTTTAAAATCATAATTTGTCTTTTGGTGTGGGTTTCTCTTGGAAGTACATGATATACAAAATTGTGTTGTAAAAGTGGTTGTGATCTAGGTAAGGTAAAGTTGATAAGTATGTATTGGTGCTTGGAGGTAGCCACTAGGATGGGAAACCAAAAGATGAGGGTTGGAAAATAAAATTTACAAGGGAAATCATAGTGTTGGGTGAATATATTGATTTTTTGTTCACAAGATGATATCACCAAGTGAAAGAAATCATATTTGGATGTCAGCGAAAGCTTTAGGAGGAAACTACATTCATTGATTATTGTTTTCTAAAGGAGGCTAGATAAAGCTATAGGAGGTGAGTTCTTGTTTTGGAATTCAATGATTCCTTTTCAAATTTCTAGTTACAATATGACAAGCCTACAAAGTCCATATTCTCATAAGCATGCTGTGTGAGAGGATGTAGTATTTTGACATGTGTATCTCACAACAACTGACATAGGAAACAATGTGTATGTATTTTTTACTTTGTACCAACTGTACATAGGTCCCATTAGATATGGATGTGTGGGGTTTCCATGGTGCATTTATACATGACCCGTCTAGGACTACATTGAGGTCCACATATCCATCCTAGTGATGGTTCACAGTGTGATGAAGTATCTCCTTTTGAGTCCTTTACTATGGTTTAGATGCGTGATTGTGCTTTTGATTTTCCATTTGATGTCTAGGGCCATGGTGATGTCGCCTTTCACCTCTTTCTTTCATCTATGGTAGATGCTTTGGCCAACCCGTTTGGGTCCCTCCCTTTCTAATTCATATCTTTCTTGGGTGTTTGATTCGAAATGGATCCTAACCAATGAATAGTTGTAAGACTCAATACCTACAAGATTAATTTGGAAATTAATGAAGGTTATGTAAACTATGTAAAACAATGCAAATGTAAAGTGAATGAGACAAAATAGATAAAAACAAAGAAATAAATGAAATAGAAAATAAAATAGGAAAGAAGGCTGAGGAATGGGAAATGAAGGGGCATGCTTGTTGGCCTTCCCCTTACCCCCTTGGTATCCCTATTTGTTCATTGAATTTAATGTCCAATGGGTCTTTTTCTAGCCAAGAGAGGAAAAGACACAGGGAGCCATGAAAGCATTGTAACTAGAGATTGCTAGAAATGAAACATTGAGCCCCCATTCAAAGTTGGTTTTCTCATTTGGATTTCTAGGGTGAAATCACTGTTTTTATTGTGAGTTAATTGTTGTGTGAATTCACTATGGTGTGCTATGGTTCAATGGCTTGTTTTAGTTATAAATTACTACGAGGATTTCCATTAAAATAAATCCTCAACCAATGTTGTTTTTTGTTGAATTGATCAACTGATTTCAATTAATTTATTTGAATGTTGTACATAACACTCCCACAACCAGGATGAGCTCTTGTTGTAAACAAATACAAGAGTATTATACTTTGATCTTAGCTAAAGTTTTTCCATGGCTCGATTTCACTACCGTTTCACTGATATGGTTTTTAATTTAGGTTTAAATCAATGCATGTTACATGTGTAATGAAATCTAATAGTTAGTGGAATGAGACTGTCCATCTGATCCCTCTAATTGGATGAATGACTATAGAAATAGAGATATTGATCTATTGTAGAGGGTTGCTAATTTTGTTTTTCCAAACTTATTGACTGATGAGAAAACACAACATTTTCCTTGCTTTCCCATAGCTTCTTGAGTCGCCTTCAATCTTTTCTTGGGTCGAATTAGCTCCATATGGTCGATTCCTTCCTCAAGTAGGCATATGATTTTTCCCACAGGTTCTACAACCTTGTGATTATAGAGGTGAGGACGTACACACCGTTCATGGATGCACAACACCATCTACCTTGTTGAGCATTCATGATGTAAGTTTCTTTCATTAATTTCTAGGTTACAAGCTCCAGGAAGGTATTTTGGATTATAGGCATATTGGAGGCATTGCAACCATCTGGAAGAAAGAGATTAGTTTGCACTCAGAACTACATCAAGAACAAACCTTGAAGCTGATAAGTGGTTTCTTGTGCAATTTACACCCGAGATAGAAATCTCTGTCCAAGACAAACAAAGAGAGAGAATATTTTTAGCTTCCGTAAATGACCCATGTTGGTTAAATGAGTGGGCTATAAGTCCCTTGTTTATGGATCATAAGGTATCAAAGAAGTTGAATCTTTTACCATGGTGTAGCTACCATAACATTATATACCTCATCACGGGTAAAGGAAACAAAGAGAGATTGGAATACTTGAGGGCCACCAATGCTAAACTTCAAGAAGAGATCCAACACTTGAAGGAGAAAGTCCATGGGTTCAACTAGATGATGGAAAAATGGAGAAGAATCGTGGGACCTCTACCAAATTGATGCCATTGCTAAAGAAGCGGTTTGATGAATGCCAAGACTCCCTCACTGTGTTCATGGAAGATTGGGACAAACACATAATTCAATTTGTACACTTTGGGAGAGAATTTCATTCACTTGGATAAATGAAAAAAAATATTCTCACTTAAATGTTGACTCAGCTGCAAGAAGAGTTGGAAATGAAAGAAGAAACATTGGAAAATATCCAAGAAAATGTCCAAGAGCACTGGGAAGCAAGGCCACTTTCCACTACCACTATAAAAAACAACACCATGACCAAGACAACTCTAGTAAGCTCACCTTCCATATACATTTCTCAAGAGTAGCTTGGTGAATTTGAAAAGCATATCAAAGGCATTGGTTCCAAACTCTTAAGGCAGATGGGTTATAAGGCAGATGGGTTATGAGGCAGAAGGGATAGGTAAGAGATGACAAGGAATCCTAAGCTCCATTGTAGCTACACCATGGGTCAAGTATGAAGGCTTATGCTTTGATGACATAGTGGAAAATCTCATGACCATGAAGATCAATTTTGTAAAGGATAAGACACGACAGACTTGGCCCGCACATCATAAGAGAGAGAAGCAATAATGAATGTGGTAGCCCACTACCAACTCAACCTTCTTATGGTATATTGTAGAATGGTGGTGATGGAGAAAGTGCAAAGACACAACCTTCTTCAACCATTAGAGGAAGTGACAAGACATTTAGCCGAGGCAAGAAGGAGACGAATACCAAGAGGTCTTCATCAAACAATACATCACTTGTTTGTTACTACTGTTTTGTTCGGAAATGAGACACACTTCCACTCTAAACCTAGCAGAAGAGAGGAAGAAAGATTTAATCAAGAAAGTAAATGACACAAGTACACAATACACAAATATTTTACCCTAGAAACCCAAACTGGGAAAACCAACATTCCTTGAGAATTCTTCTCCTTGTTGTCTTATTCATTTAGAATAAAAGGTTACATGTCTAACCTTGGTCCACACCTAATACACAATCGACATCATACCCTCTTTCTTACACAAGAACAACTCTGTAGCCAATTCAACTTACATCTGCATGACCAACAACCTCTAAATTATATACTCTTAGCGATTAACCATTCATCATCTAAAGAGAAACAAAATTAGATTTTACAGCCTTACAACATGCCTTCTTTATAGGATTTACAACAGGAAAAACCCTAAAGAAATGGCGCCCATAAATGGTTACAGATCCATGCATATTATTGGCTACAAATCCCGTCAATCTAGGGATTCTGTTACAGTCGAATACCAAGTTGGATTACCCGTCGACGACCATTCAAACTTCATTCGATCTTTAGTTGGTCACCACACGCCCTCCTGTTGACCTCTTGTCGATTGACCTATTCGACTTGCTGTCGATGTCTTTACCATGTCAAACCACCTCTACCTTCGACTTCGACTTTACCCAGTCGACTAACCTCAACCTTCAACTTGTTGTCGATCCACCTCGACTTCATATTTACTCGGTCGAATCACCTTGACCTTCGACTTCGACTGTCAATCGATCCACCTCAACTTTCACTACAAAGAATATAACAACCCAACATTCTCCCACTTGTTTTCTTCTTTGCTGAAACCATGAGACCTTTGAACTTTCATTCATAGACCCAGGGAAACAATACCCATTGCCTCTCTGCACCAAGAGAACTTCACAACACTCACATAATTGGTCAACGAGTCTGTTATGTTTTCCAACGTGTTTACTTTCTCGAACAACACCTTGTTGTTTTCCACCATGTCTCTAACGAAATGGTATTGTACATCAATGTGATTAGTATTAGAATGATAAGCAGGGTTATTTTCCATAAATATTGTGCTTTGAATGTCACAACTTATGTTTATAGATTTTTTCTCAAACTCGATTCCTGAACACAACCTTTGCATCCATACTGCTTCTTTTCTTCCATGAGTGGCTGCCATGTATTCAAATTTTATTGTTGACAAGGCTACGACTGCCTGTCGCTTACTCATCCAACTGATTGCTCCACCGAACATCTTGAAGACATATCCATTGGTTGACCTCCATTGATCTAGATCTCCAACCCAGTCAACATCGACAAAACCATGTACATTTAATTCACTATTGCCTCTAGGTTTTCCTCGGTAGCATATAACATAGTCTTTTGTGCCACACAAATACTTGAATACTCTCTTGAGAACTGTCAAGTGCTCCTTCCCAGAATTCGACATGTATCTTCTCAACACTCCCACTGCATGGGAAATGTATGGTCAAGTGCAGACCATCCCATACATTGTACTACCAACAACACTTGCATAGGGAACACGTGCCATGTCCTCTATTTCTTCATGTATCTTTGGACACTGTTCAACAATTTTCCTTGCTCCCATAGGAATTGGCACCATAACCGGTTTGCAATCCTGCATGTTGAAACATTTCAAAACCGTTTCAATATACTTCGTCTGGTTCCTAGCTGCTCGATCTCTCTTAATCTCCATTCCCAGAATGAAGTTCGTTGCACCGAGATCCTTCATGTCGAACTTGGAGGATAGCTGCTTCTTCACCTCCTTTATTGCGTCCATGCTATTTCCAATCAACAACATGTCGTCGACATACAAAGATACATATATGAAACACCCACCTTCTTCTTTGGAATATATGCAGTGATCAACTTTTCTTCTCACAAATCCAAAACTAAGGATGCATGTGTCGAACTTTTGGTACCACATCCTTGGTGATTGCTTTAGACCATAAATGAATCTTTTCAATTTACACACCAAATATTTCTTTCCCTTTACTACAAATCCTTTAGGCTGTTTCATGTATATTTCTTCTTCCAGGTCCCCATGTAGGAACGATGTCTTCACATCCATCTGTTATATTTCCAGATCAAATGCTGCAGCCAGAGACACTAGTACTCTAATGTAAGTTAATTTTGCAACAGGGGAAAAAATCTCACTGAAGTCGACTCCTTCGACTTGGGAATATCCTTTCTCTACCATTCGAGCTTTGAATTTCTCGACTCGACCTGCTGCATTTATCTTCTTATTGAATACCCATTTTCTACCAAATGTTTTCTTCCACTAGATAACTTGACTAAGTCCCATGTCTCATTCTTGTGAAAGGATTCCATCTCTTCTACCATGGCTTCCTTCCAGAGTTTTCCCTCTATTGAGTCGACTGCCTCCCCGACCGACCTGGGATCATCATCGGTGGTAGTTAACACGAATGCAGAATGGAAGTAGGGTGAACTATACCTTTTGACTGGTTTTCTTACTCTTTCTGACCTCCTTACAACCGGGGTTGGTTTTTCCACCTCTTCCTTTGATTCAATATATATGAATCATCTTCTTCGTTCCTTAGTTCAAACCATACCGTCTCGAGATTATTCTCGGTTTGAACAATTTCTTTAGGCTCAGACTTATCTCCGACTTCTCTGAATACCACATCTCGAATGTACACTATTTTCCTCGTTGTAGGATCCCATAACTTATATCCTTTCATTCTTTCTTTGTATCCAATGAAAATACATTTGATTGCCTTCTTGTCAAACTTGCTCCTCTTTACTTTGGGAACATGTACAAATGCATCCCAACCAAATACTTTGAGATGTGAACCAAAAGGATTCTTACCCGACCATACCTCATGTGAATTCATGTCGACTAACGCCAATGAAGGAGACATATTCAATAGATATTTTGCAGTTTCGACTGCCTCTACCCATAATTCTTGTGTGAGTCCAACACCACTGAGCATGCTCCTTTTCCTTGTCCATCAATGTTATGTTCATTCTCTCGGCACTCCATTTTGTTGTGGGGTATATTGTGTGGTAGTTTGGCGTGCTATTCCACACTGCTTGCAGAACTGATCAAATTATTTTCCACAAAATTCACCACCATTGTCAGTTCTCAACAGTTTAACCTTCTTATCTATCTGGTTTTCTACAAGAGATTTAAAATCTTTGAATTTCTCAAAAATCTCTAATTTCTTCCTCAGGAAATATATCTATGTCTTCCTAGAAAAATCATCTATGAAGGAGACATAATACATGGATCCACCAAGTGAAGGAACTGTAACAGGGCCAAACACATCGCTATGAACCAACTTTAGAATCCCATTTTCCCTTGTCGCTCCATATGGGAACCTCACCCAACTTTGTTTCCCATATTTACGATGTTCACAAAAATCGACTTATAAATTAAATTTAGGAAAGTCTTCGACCATACCTTTGTTAAGCATAGCTCAAACTCCTTTCTCGCCAATGTGTCCCATTTTCTCGTGCCATAGCATGGTCGGTTAAACTTTATGATGACTTGTCAAGTCGGTTTGAATCGACTTATCCCGAGTCGAGTCGAGTCAAGTCAACTTCAGGAACAACAATGTTGTTGCATCCAGTCGAGTCAACACTCCCTAGCAACTTGTATAGGGTTCCAATTCAAACTCCTTTCATTAATAGCATCACACCTCTGGCCATCTTGCACAAATCCTTCTGAAACAGAGTGTGCACGCCAACATCACTCATCTTACTGACAGATATCAGGTTTCCTTCCAAACCTAGAATGTGTAGCACACTTGGAAGGGTTCTACTCCTCCCATCCTGCAGTATCAATCAAACTCTTCCTCGTCCGACAATTTTGGTTGTCGAGTCGTCCCCCAAGAACACTTCTCCTCCTTCATATTTGTAGAACCATTCTCTATGTGGTGTCATATGATAGGATGCTCCTGAGTCGATCAACCAAACATCTTTATCTGACTGTGTACTAGTTGACGCCATGTACACATCGCCTTCCTTATCTGGAGTCATCTTTCTCTCAGTTGTCTGCTTCTCGTCAGATCCTGTACCGACTTCCATCACCTTCAAATTGAAGTCCTTTTTGCAATTCCCAACTTTACCGCATTTTCAACATCTTCTCATCGACTTAACCAAGGATTTAGATCTACCCTTTGACTTAGACTTTCTACTGGAGAATTTTCCTTTATCTTTGTAAACCGATCAACCTCTCACCACTAAAGCATCTTTGGTCGATCCTTCCATGTTCTTTCTTCTCATTTCTTCCAAAAGTAGAGATGCAACCACGTCTTCTAGCACTAATTTCATTGTATCACTCCTTACAGCCACGAATAAGTTATCTGAGGAGTCTAGAAAATAACATAATAGGCTAATACATTTATCCTCGATTTTAATATCCACATAAGATAACTGGCTTATAATGGTATTAAACACATTTAAATGATCAATCACTGAACTTCCATCACTCATTCTCAGAAGGTACAATTTATTTATGAGAAATAACTTGTTTACTGGGGATTTCGACTAGTACAAGCTTCCCAACTTGTCCCACAGTTTCTTGGCCCAATATCCACCTAAGACATTCAACAACACCAAATCTGCAAGACAAAGTCAAATTGTACTCCTTGTTTTTCTCTCAAGTCTCTCCCATTCTTCCATCGACATACATTCCATCATGGTACCATGATAGATTGCTGTCGATTGTTCTCAATATACAAGGAGATCGTTAATTTTAAGCTTCCAAAGCTCAAAATTCTGGCCATTGAATTTTTCGATCTCTATTCTTGAGCTGCTCGCCATTCTTTAACTCAATCTTTAGCACAATCTTTAAATATTTCAGACTTATGACTCTTATTGAACCTAGGGTTTAGCTCAGATCCATGGTTGTTAAGCCAAGATCTGATACTACATGTTAGGAAATGAGACACACTTCCACGCTAAACCTAGCATAAGAGAGGAAGAAATATTTAATCAAGAAAGTAAATGACACAACAAGCACATAGTACACATACATTTTACCCTGGAAACCCAAACCGGGAAAACCAACATTCCTTGAGTGTTCTTCTCCTTGTTGTCTTATTCATTCAAAATAAAAGGTTACATGTCTAACCTTAGTCCACACCTAAGACAAAATCAACATCATACCCTCTTTCTTACACAAGAACAACCCTGTAGCCAATTCATCTTACATTTGCATGACCAACAACCTCTAAATTACAGACTCTTGGAGATTAGCCATTCGTCATCTAAAGAGAAACATAATCAACTTTTACAACCTTATAAAATGCCTTCTTTATCTGCTCTACAACATGCAAAACCATAAAGAAATGACACCCAAAAACGGTTACAGATCTATGTAAATCATTGGCTACAAATCCTGCGAATCTCGATATTCTATTATAGTCGATTAGCAAGTTGGATTACTCGTCGATTACCAGTCGAACTTCATTTGGTCTTCAGTCGGTCACCACATGCCCGCTTGTCGACTTCTTGTCGGTTGACCTCTTTGACTTGCTGTCGATGTCTTTACCATGTTGAACCACCTCTACCTTCGACTTCGACTTTACCCAATCGACTAACCTCTACCTTCAACTTCAACTTTACCCAGTCTACTAACCTCGACCTTCGACTTGTTGTCGATCCACCTTGACTTCGTGTTTACTCGGTCGAATCACCTCGATCTTCGAATTTGACTATCATTCAATCGACCTCGACTTTCACTGCAAAGAATATAACAACCCAACATCTACTGCTTGAGGAAAGGCCATGACACTTCCAACTGTTGGTCTGCAAAGGCATACTCATTCTATGGAAAGAAAGGCCATCGTGAGGTAGCATGTTGGGAGATGCAAGCCACATGCCATAAGCTAGACTTCTTTTAGAATAAGAATGCAAACATGACTTCTTCAATCCAAAAATGAACTCATAAGCACATGGAGATGAGTATGCTAGCCAATCCTTGTAGCAACAAAAATAACTTTTTCCACCATTGCATCTCCAACTCAAGGAGAAGAAGATGTCCAAGGAGCAATAAAAACACAAGAAGTTTGTATCACCATTGAAGAAGACAACAGGTTGATGCCAACAACCAAGGGAAACCCATTCCACTTGCTACCTACAACATTTTAGAAGAACACCTTCTTCGAGATGTACCGCATATTGGTGCATTGAGGTTAATGACCTTGAGGGTGTTCTAGAGAACTCCATGACATGCTCGTATGTAGGTGCATGCACTGGAGGGTTGTTTCCATGTTGGGAAGCAATTGATCCTAGCAACATAAGGCAAATTGCACTTCCTCTTGTGGGATTGTTACATAATGACATAGCTTGCTGGGGTCACACTGATCAAGAAGACCAACGTTCGACTTGGCTTCATTGATTGCCAAGATGGATCGTCTCCAAGACTGGGAGAAACAAGAATGGATGCTGATTGAAGAGTTTAGATTTAGAGATTGCTTAAAGTTGAGAGTTAGTGAGTAGAATTTTGCATTGTGGGAACAAGCGAGCCAACAACCAAACCCAGAGCCATAGCCAAGACTAAAGCTAGTAGCTAAAGCCATGAGCCAAAGACACGAGCTAGATCTAGAGTCATAGTTGTAGCTAAGAGCCAAAGTCAGAGCCACTTCTCTAGTAAGAGCCACGTTCCAGAGAAATGGATATAAGGTATATTGATCCAAATTGGTTTCCTTCAATATTTTGGAGATTTAAAATCCTCTCAATGAAGAGGTGTGATCCTAATTGTATCCAAACCAATGAGTGGTTGTAAGACTCCGTGCCTACAAGATTAATTCAACAATTAATGGAGGTTAAAAGTAAACTATGTAAAACAATGCAAATGTAAAATGAATGAGACAAAAGAGATAAAAACAAAGAGATAAATGAAATAGAAAAATTAAATTGGGAAATGAAGGGGAATATCTATCGACCTTCCCCTTATCCCCAAATCTTCCTATTTCTTCTTTGATTTTCATTTGGAGTGGGTCTTTTATTTTGGCCAATAAAAGAAGAGGCATAGGGAGCCATGGAAACATTGTAACTAGATATTGCCTGAAATGAAACACCAAGTCCCCATTCAAAGTTGATTTTCCCATTCCAAGATGATTGTCTTTATTATGAGTTAATTGCTGTCTGAATTCACGATGATGTGCTATGGTTCACTTGCTTGTTTTAATTCTACTTTACGAAGTATTTCCATCACAATAAAATCTCAAGCATGGTTGTTGAATTGATGAGTTGATTTCAATTAATTTCTTTGAATGTTTACAGAGTACTCTCACAACCATCGTAGCATGAGCTCCCACTGTAACTAAATGCAAAAGAGTTATACTCTGAGCTTAGCCAACGTTTGTCCATGGCTCGAGTTCACTGCCATTTCACTGATATGGTTTTTAAATTCACATTTAAATCATTCCTGTTCCATGTGTAGTGAAATCTAACGGCTAGTAGAATCATATCGTCCATATTATCCCTCAGATTGGATGAATGGCTATAAAAGCATAGCTATTGCGCTATTGTCGAGGGTCACCAATTTTGTTTTCCAAACTTATTTACTCTTGGAGAGAACACGTCTTCCTTGCTTTCCTAGAGCTTGAGTTGACATCAATCTTTTCAATGGTAGAATTAATTCTATTTGGTCGATTCCTTACCTCACCTAGGCGATGCTTCCCACTGGCCGTACGACCATGTGATTGTAGAAGGGATTCCGTACATGGATGTATAACGCTTTCCTCCTCGCTGGGCATTCAGGTTGTGAGTGTTTTCCATTAATTTCGTGGTTATAGGCTCCAGGAAGGTATTTTGGATTGCAGACACAAGTTATCTTTGCCTAAGAGAAAGAACAAATGGCCTCATATGCTTATGTTCAGTACTATCTTACCAATGCTGTTTGTGTAGGCGATTTAGATCTTTTCCGTTGAGTGCCAGATAAATATTCCAAGACATTTAGTGTAGATAGAGCACAGTGGTATATTGAATCATTCTCATGCTGTTGGAACTTGGAATCCATTCTGTTCATTGATAGAAATAATTATCTAGAAGAAGTTGAATTGGGCCTTTGCACTCTAGAGGAAAAAATATTTGGTTCTAAACAAAAAGAAGGAACTAAGTTGTAAGAGGAATATGAGGGAAACTTTATTCTTTTGGTTCTACATATCTCAGAAGAAGACCAAACTGTAACATTTTGGAGGAAAAACCAGCTTTAGGAAATTTCGATTTTTCCTTAAGGAAGACAATTCGATTACATGGTTTGGACATGATATAGTTTCCATCTCATGTCCAAGTTGTTGAGAGTTCATTATTTCTATTAGCCTTAAATTTTATGCAAGAATTGAAGGAGCTAGAAGGAAAACCTACCTTCCGAAGCAATAATCGATAGTATGCAGTATTACATACACACATAGCTAGTGTAGGTTGTCAAATTCAGAGGCATAGAAACAAACTCAAAGCAGCAATGATGCAGGAAAGCTACGAGGTTTCATCATAACCCTTCTCATTATTCATCAGTTAATATATATTACAAATAGATTTATAAATGAAGACAGATCTAAACATATCTCTAACTACTCTGCAGAAAACAACAACTTAACTGAAAGACTAACTAAAGTCTATTTGAACTAAAGTGAGTGTGGTGGAAGATAGGTCCAGATTAATTATTACACTCCCCTTTAATCTCAACTATTACATTCATTGACACTTACAATGCTCAAGTGCTGTCTTTGAAATTCAAAATCAATTTTTCCTAATGGTTTAGTGAAGACCTCTGCGAGATGATTTCTCGATCCACAAAATTGAAGAGAAATATCACCATTATTGACAAGCTCTCGAATGAAGTGAAAGTGAGTGTCAATATGCTTGCATTTCCTATGAAACACATCATTTTTGGACAATGTGATGGATGAGTTGTTGTCACAGAAAATATGAGTTGGCTCCTTTTCCATATGTGCTATATCATTCAAGAGTATTCTCAACCATACTGCTTGGAAAGATATGCTAAGGTTGCAACTACATATTTTGTCTTTGCTGAAGATATTGCAACTATGGGATGTTTCTTGGATGCCCATGCAATTAGGTTTGTTCCCAAATGAAAAAACATAACTTGATGTTATTTTCCTTTCATCTATGCTGCCTGCAAAGTCACTATCTGTGTACGTTGTAAGTGAATGATCTTCAGAAGTTGTGTACCATAATCCATAGTTGATTGTCCTTGCAACATACCTTATGATTCGTTTTCCAACTTTCTAATGAGAATCCTTGGGAGATTTCATAAACCTGGAAACAAAACTTGTTGCATACATTATATCGGGTCTAGTTGCAGTAAGATACATGAGATTACCTACCATCTTCTTATATAATGTTGAATCAACTGTTGGGACTTAATATTGTTTGCTCAATTTTGTTCCTAGTGCAATAAGAGTTTTTGTTGGCTTGCATTTATCCATTTTAAACCTTTTCAGAGTGTCTGTAGCATACTTTTGTTGATAGATGAAAATAACATGGGTAGATTGATCAACTTAAATTCCCAAAATGTATTTCATGAGACCAAGATGAGTCATCTCAAAATCTGTTTTCATGGTAGTTTTAAATTCTTCTAACATAATATTTCTAGAGTTGATCATATCATCAACATAGAGACAAACAATGAGGATTTTACCTGCTTGATTTGATTTTGTATAAAGAGTGGGCTCATTAGTGTTTCTAATGAATCCATTGTTGATCGGGTAAGAATCAATTTGACTGTACCAAGATCTTGTAGTTTGCTTCAAGCCATACAATGATTTCGTCAACTTGTACACCTTATCCTCTTGTCCTTTGACTTCAAATCCAGGTCGCTGATCTACATATACTTATTCTTGCAAAATGCCATTTAAAAAGGTTGACTTTGCATCCAATTGGAATACTTGCCATTTGTTTTGAGTTACAGTGGCTAAAATGGTTCTTACTATATCTAACCTTGCTACTAGAGCAAAGGTTTCACCATAGTCTATGCTAGGTTGTTGAGAGAAAACTTTTGCAACTAGCTTTGCCTTATTCTTCTCAATATTTCCCTTTTCATTTAGTTTTGTTTTATACACCCACTTAACACCTATGTTGGATTTGTTTGTTGGCAAATCAACAAGCTCCCAAGTTTTGTTTCTTTCTATGGCTTCAATTTCGTAATTCATGGATGGTACCTAATGATCCTCTTTTACTACTTCTTCAAAGTAAGTTGTCTGACAGGATATTAAAGCAAAATGAGATTGTTGTTCAATGTCATTGTTCTGCTCATAAATTTCCCTTATGCTTCTTGTTCTTTGATATTCTATAGAAGCAGATGATTCACTACTGGAAGAAGAGCCATTTCTAGAATGTTCTTGCTGTTCAGAATTTCGGTTTGTTCATCAATGATTTGATGTAGTGTATTTTGACTATCCAATGTTTCATTTTCTTGCTCACTCCATGATTTATTCTCTAAGAATTTGACATTCCTGCTCACTAGAAATTTCTTGGTGACTTGATTATATAATCTGTAGGCTTTTGATTGTTCATTGTATCCTATAAAGATGCATTTTTCACCCATGTTGTCAGTTTCTTTCTCACCTCTTCAGGGATATGTGAAAAAGAAATACAACCAAAAATTCTGAAGAGATAGACACTTAACTTTGTTCCACTCCATGTCTCTTGAGGTAATTTATCTTTGACGCTTGTTGTAGGAGATATGTTCAGTATGTAAACTAAACAAGCAACAACTTCAACCTAATAGTCATTAGACAAATTCTTTTCTTTGGGCATACTCTTGGCCATGTTCATGATGGTATGATTTTTCCTTTCATCCACTCCATGTTGCTGAGGGGTATATTTGGTTGTAGTTTGCATTATAATTCCATGCTGTCTACAAAATATCTGCACAATCCTTTGAATTATATTCTCCTCTGCCACGTGACCTGAGAACTTTCATAAATTTTCCATTGTTTTTTTGCTTCAACTTTGAATTCTTTGAATCTTGAAAAGGTTTTATACTTATTTTTAAGAAACTAAATCCAAATTTTCCCACTGAAATCATCAATACAGGTCAGAAAATAAAAACTTCCACCAATGGATTGGGTTTGCATTGGTCCACAAAGATCTGTGTGAACCAATTCTAAATGTTATTTTTCTCTATGGGAAGATGTTGGAAAGCTGTCTCTTTTATGCTTTCCAAGTATACAACTTTCATAATGATTGTCTTGGTCATTCAAAACATGAGTCCTTTGACCATTGAGTGTTTGTGGAGAATACTAAGACTCCTCAAAGGGATCTGAAAAAACCTAATTGCCACAATAGAGTCTCATCTGTGTTTGAGACATTTTGAGCATATGGTTGGGACAAATTGACACTTTTTAAATTTAATGGAAACATCTTATTCTTGGTCATTTGAATTTTCGCAATGAGTTTCCTACTGGGTGGTTTATCCAGAATTAAGCATGTTGAGCCTTTGAATATGACATCATAGCCATGCTCCATCAATTTTCCTACACTTATGAGATTATGTTTAAGGTTTGGAACATAATAGACATCATGTATGTCTTCCTTTTGATCTTGTTTAGTTAAAACATACACACTACCTTTTCCTAGAGCTTTAACTTGAGAATAATCACCTAGAGTAATTTCATATTTGATAGAAGTATCAATGCTAGAAATCAATTCTTTGTTACCTATCATATAATCTTACCACGTCAAAAATACAATTTCATTGATCAATAAATGTAATCTAAAGGTCTTTGGGGGTGAATGAATCCAAATCATAAAATACTAAACGGAAGATATGTGACTTGCTGGATTAGGCCTAAAAAAAGAGACTTTTTAGTAAATGATTAGAGAACGCCTCTCTTCTACACTGCAAAGTCCTCAAATGCTTCTATGATTATATTTATAAATGATCAGATTTAGAATTGATAACTGTATTCCATATCTTTGTTGATTTTTTCCCTATCCTTTGAATCATGGTGAATCATCGTTTTATCCACAAGCAACATTATGAGATAAGCTTTGTCTCGAAGGCAACTAGTACTGCTAGCGCTAAAATGCACCGCTCATTTTTTCATACTTGTTCGAACTCGACTCACAGTTGCATTAAACAGGCCGATGCAGACCTAAATTAATATCACAACTGCATTAAATAGGCGGACGAAGACCTAAAATAATAACATTGCTAGAGGGTAGCACAGAAACTCTCATGGTGCCAAGGACAATCTCAAACATAACATAATTCTTCAGATACAACACATAAACCGATGAAAATTAAAATTTGCATTAGTTTAGGTGACATTATATTCATTTGCATACATTATAATTCACTGTTAGTCTAAATCTTTGACTTTTTGGAGTTTTTAAGGGCATATTTTTTAATCAATTTTTTACTGAAATTTTGTCAAAAATTGTTGGAACTCTAGATTTGAGTGCTTGAGTCTGTATAATTCTAGTGCCTTGAGGGTTTTTCAGGGTGTCAAATCCATTTATGCATTCAAAAATGCAATTTAAACAAGACAAAATGGAGATTTCACAAAGATCTATTTAGCCAGATTTGATGAAAAAGTTCAAAAAGTAGAATGTTTAGACCTAGCCTTATACTCATGTCATTCTCTTACAACTGGATGCCTTGATGCCTTGCAACGTCAAATAAAGTTGGTGGATCACAAGATCAATTTTATGGTAGAAGAAATGAACCTGACCAAGATGGATTTTCCTCATCTCTAGGTTCTTGTGGCTGATGATCACTCTCCTTTAGCCTAATTCTCTCATGTTTTTTAGTTTAGTATATCTTTTTCTCATATTCAGATACTTGGGAGCTTTTGCCCCATGACCTTCCAGTTATTATTATGCGAGACAAACTCAAATCAGACTTTTATCAGATAATTATAGTCTTTGTTTTTTCGTGCTTTTTAGTTTAAAAAAATGGTTTTATAAGTCTTTTAAGCTAGACAAACTGCTTTATTATTGATGGTCTGGTTTCCCTAACCAAAAACCAACAAAAATAACAAGCCACAAGCACAAAAATTATTGCAGAGTCTGAAGTTGAATCATTCCTACAGTTGTTGTATATCAACATCCACATCATATCGACAAACAACAAGGGCGTGAGAATCAACACACTTATGCACCAACAGGGAACCAGAAAGGACACCAATCCATAGGTACATGGAGGACTACCAACACTACATGAAGACATCAGGCTTGAGAAACAATCCCATGGAAACATTGGTATGATGCGGCACAAGCTCAAGGTGAAAAGGAAACATTTGGACATCATATTTGGCTTTCATGGATGGTCATACTTGGTACCAGTTGGCTACTATTCTCAGTCATATGGTCTCTTCTCATGTTTCGGGGATGAAACATGCTTAAGGGGGTTGGAATGTAATAAACCTAGGGAGGTAATATGGGTGGTAATATGGGAGGTACCCAATGAGAATGGGGGTTAGATACTATTAGTGGAGGCTATTCAATGTAAGGTGGACCAGGTCCACCATGGTATTAAATAAGGCCCACAATGGTAGTTACAAATACTAAATGGGTAGTTAGAAATAATAAATGGGCTTTCTAGAAGATACCTTCTCTAGAATGTTCCTAGGAGATAGATAATGCTATATAAGGAAGTGTAAGTGCCAATGTAATTGATATGGTGAAGAATATTGTTGATGTACAAGAAAATATTGCTTGAGGAGTTTTATCCTTTTGTAAGGATTAATATATGGTGTTACCCTACCTCAAGGGCTTTCTCTACATCTTGTGTTCACTATTGTTGTGAATGGTTTTGTGTTTATTGTTGGGATATTCTGAAGTATATTTGCAAATCTAGTATTGGTATTTAATAGGTTTGAGTTTGGTACTTAGTGCCAATCACCTTCTTTAAGCAGGAGACATGAAAAAAAAGATGGAGATTATAACGACTGGGCAAAGTTAACTGAAAGGCCACCTGTCCCATGAGCTTGAGAACTGTATAAAGACCATAAAATTTAGGCACCGGTTTCTGAAAATAGTCAACCTTGAGTGGAGTCTACTTATAAGGTTGTAGTCGAAGAAACAATTGGTCCCCTTCAACAAATTGATGTTTTGAGAGACCTTGATCTGATTTTTGCTTCATGCAATTTTGAGCCATGACAATATTCTCTTTGAGGGTATGGAGAATAGCATCTCAAATTGTAAGAGTTTGGTCAACTACTTGGACCTTCAAGACACTAGGTATGTATGATAAAACTGAAGGTGGATTTTGTCCATATACTGCTTCAAAAGGATTCATGCAAGTAGTTGTGTGGTAAGAAGTGTTGTACCACCATTCAACTAGGGGTAACCATTGATCCCATTGTTTTTTCCGTTCATATGAAAACACCTCAAATATGTTTCCAAACACTTGTTGACAACTTTAGTTTGACCATCAGTCTAGGGATGATAGGAGGTGTTGAGATGCAATTGTGTGCCCTATAGCCTAATTTTTTTTTTCCAAAACTTGCTAGTGAAAGTGGGATCTCTGTCAGAAACAATAGAATGAGGCATGCCATGAAGCTTGAAGATATGATCCATGAAAAGTTGAGCCATAGTGGAGGTAGTGAATGGGTGTTGAAGAGCACAAAAATGAGCATACTTGGAAAGACGATCAACTACCACTATTATGACTGACTTATTGCCTGATTTAGGTAAGACAACAATAAAATCCATAGAGATATCCCTCCAAATAGCGAGTGGGATCGGAAGCGGTTGTAGTGTGATCGAGGATTTGACTGTTTCTCCCTTTTTGCATTGAAATAAATCACGTTTCGCCACAAAAGTGTGAACATCCTGTTTCATACCATCCCATAAAAAAGAAAGTTTGACCCTGTCATAGGTTTTGGAAAACCTTGAGTGCCCAACTGTGGGTGTAGCATGAAGCTCAGAAAACATCGTGAATTTAATTTCTGTCTGTTTACTTAAATACACATGACCTTTATAGTGAAGCTCATCATTGTGCCAAGAGTACCTTGGGGAAATTGGAGAATTTCCTTGCAATTGTTGGACTGGACTTGAAATTTTGGGATCTTGCAGCCATTCTTGGCAAATAGCTTGGAGCCAATCTGGTACAATGAAGGAGAGGGAAAAAAAGGGACCCTTCATCTTCATATTTTCTTGAAAGAGCGTCAACAACCACATTGTCTTTTTCTTTATTGTAAATGATCTCGTAATCATATCCAAAGAGCATAGTCACCCATTTTTGTCGCTCTGGGGATGAAAGACATTGCTTCAGAAAATACTTGAGGCCATGATAATTTATATTGATTTGAAAGCATTTACCCAATAGATAACGGTGCCATAGGTCCACTACATGCAGGATAACCAACATTTCCTTTTCATAGATTGGTTGACCCAAATGTATCTCTGATAGTTTCTTGTTGGTAAAGGACAAAGGTCTGCCATCTTGCATAAGGAATTCTCCAATTCCTCTCCCGGAAGAATCACATTTGAGGAAAAAGGTATTTGTGAAGTCAGGAAGGGCCAAGACATGAGTGGTGCACATAGCCGCCTTCAAGGCTTGAAAGGAATGGTCAGTTTCTAGAGTCCAAGTGAAAAAACTCTTTTTAAGGAGAGTAGTGAGAGGCACCACAATATTTCCATAATTCTTAAAAAACTTGCGATAATATCCTGTTAAACCCCAAAACCACACAAGATTTTGAGAGTATTAGGGCAAGGCCAATCCTGCACATCTTCAATCTTCTTAGGATCCACCTTGACACCCACCTTGCCAAGAATATGACCCAAGTACTCGAGTTCTAAGGCTCCAAAAGCACATTTAGATTGTTCGAGGAAAATTTGGTGCTGAGAGAGTATATGAAGAACTTGATCCACATGAGTAAGATGGGCTGTCCAAGTTTTACTATAGATGAGAATATCATCAAAGAAACTAAGACAAAATGACGGAGAAAAGGATGGAAGACATGATTTTATGAGGCTTTGGAAAGTGGAGGGATCATTACACAAGCCAAAGGGCATGACCAAGAAATCATAGTGGCCCTCATGAGTTTGAGATGCGGTTTTAGGAATGTATTCCTCTTTCATACGTATCTAGTGGTAGCCAAAATGAAGATCAAGTTTAGTAAAGAACTGGGCACCAATTTATTCATCCAAGAGATCACCAATGACATGAATGGGAAATTTATCTTTGATGGTGAGTTTGTTGAGGGGACGAAAGTCAGGACACATGCGCTAAGATCCTTCTTTCTTAAGTACCATGACTACAAGAGATGAATAGGGGCTAGTACTAGGATGGATAATGCTTGTGGCGAGAAGTTCTTGAACAATTTTCTCAATTTCATTTTTTTGGGAAAATGGATGATGATAGGGACGAAGATTGGGAGGAAGGTTGCCGGGTATGAGGTAAATGGAATGATAATGAACACCAAGGGAAGGAGGAAGTCCCTAGGGAGTGGAAAAACCAACTTGATGTCTGGAGAGGATGGATTGGAGGTCAGGAGGCACATAGGGTGTCTCAGTGGCTTGAATGGAATGGAGTTGTGCAATAATTTTGGAATGATCTTTTTTGAGAATCTTTTCCATGTGACGAGAACTGATGATATTAGGGGAACCTGCTGTGATTCCTAGGAACTTATACTCGTGGATCTCCTGGTTGAATTGCATGGTTAATTCCTTAAAATCCATGAGAATGGGCCCAAAATACTTAACCATTCGACACCCAACACAATGTCACAACCATGCATGTCTATAGAAAACATATGAGATTTCATGTGGTACTGACCGATTTGGAGACACATATTTTCACAACGCCCCCCACATTTCATGGAACCGCCATTGGCAATTATGATTTGAACGTTGTTGACTGCTCAGATATAAAAATTGGTTTCTTGGGAAATGCAACACTGAATAAAATTATGGGTGCTGCCACTGTCAATGAGGATGATGACCTTCCGATGCTTAATGTAACCAATGATATTGAGGGTTTGGGGAGTAGAGAATCCAGTGAGAGCATTAAGGGAAATTACCGGTTCAACTTCTGGAGGGTCTGAGGGTGGAGTCAAGTCAGTGTGTTAAGGTGATTCGACCACAAGGGGAGCCTCGAACTCTTCTTCAGAAATATCCTCAGAGATGGCCATAAAAAGATTTTGTTCCTTACATTTGTGCCTAGGAAAATATTTGTCATCACAATTATAACAAAGGCCCTTGATTTGTCCTTCATCCATTTCTGCCCAGGTCAATTTTTGGATCTTTAGTGGAGTGGAAGGAGGAGTGGGAGTTATTGGTTTAACGTGAGGAATAAAGGATGGTTTTTGGGTTTGAGAAGAGATAACTTGTTGTGCTTCCTTAGATCTTTTAGTAGCTTCCACCCAACTATGGGGGCAAGCTATGAGGACATGGGCATGAATCTCATCCTTGATGCCACTGATAAAACATTCTCAGAAAAAACCATCAGACATGCCCTCCATGCGGAAAGCCAATCCCTCAAAAGAAACTAAAAATTCTTCCACTATGCTATATTGTTTCAACTTCGTCAAACATCCTAAATGGTTGGTGTCAGTGTCAAAGAGTTCATAAAGATCCACAACAAATTGTTTCTAAGACACATACCCTTGGCGAGCAGTTTTTCTCCATTGCCACCATTGCCAACGTTCTTGATCTATATGGAGAACACCATACCTGAGTTTGGCCAACTCATTCATAATGTCGTACAAAGAGAAGTAGTGTTCCATTTGAGTTACCCATCCGGTGGGATCCGAACCATCAAATTTGTTCACATCCATGCGTGGAAGGCATAGGTCACGCTGAGAGTGATGGGGCTGAAAATTTTGGGAATTGGAGGAAGTTTCACCTTCAGGGTGCAAAGGTGGGTCAAAAGAGGTAAGGTCTCCAGTGATATTCAACTTGACGTAGATGAGGACAGTGAAGGATGCAATCTAGGTAGATAGGTCTTGTTTCATGGTTTCCATTTTTGTGTCTATGGTGGAATGCATGTTTTTATTGACGATAGTAATATTGGCACTGAGATGCCACACTTCCTCTTGGATCTCTGCAAAATCATAAGACAATAAATTGAGGTGGGATTCAAGGTCTTGACTACAGGTGTGGGCCATGATGAAGGGGGAAAATAGAAAGGGATGGGTGGGACCACAAAAAAAATGGGTTTTGGGTGAAGGGTATCACAATGTTCATGGAAACAAGGGGAATCCAATGGGGTAATTCCTAAATAAGGGGGTCAGAAGGGGTTTGGGTCCACGAGATATTTGTTTTGCTGAAAAATAATAGGTATGGATGCGATCAGGGAGAAGAGAGGAATCCAATGGGATAGGGATTAAATAATGGTGTCAACAGGATCCATAATTTTTTTTTTACTCCTACGGGGTTATACTCTGATGTGAAGAATACAATAGTGTTGAAAGGCCCAAATTCTTAACAGGGAAAAAGGTGTAGTAATTTCACAACCAGAATGCGGGAGGTAAAGTTATATGACAATAAATATTGTCTGTTCTATTTCTGTTTATGTCCCAAGGGTTAGGGTATCCAGGGTTTCTACAGACAAGGGTTTTCTTGTGTTATATCTCTCCAATATTCGTGCGGGGTCCAACAGTAGTACTCGACCCAATATCTCAGGGAACCAACTAAGGAGGCTAGACCTTGCCCTTAGCCTTACTACCTGAATAGCCATGTACTAGAGAGTATCTTCCTGAGTGTTATTATTGGTGGCACTATAGTAGTCAGGCGACCAATTGGTTTATCTATGGAGGTATTCAGGATATCTAGGTCGATCCGTATATAGGTGTTGTCTGATGCGCTACCACTCAAAGGGGTACCAACATAGGTTACAAGGGTGGCCAACACTATGTTCTTAAGTACCACTTGTAGTTCCTGCGTGTATGCTTCCCCGACCACATATTTATGCATTGGACAAAAAATATCTATAGCTTTAATACACTGGAATACGTCTCTATCGTGAAAAAAAAGAACCCACAATTTTCTTCTAAGTAAAGTGCTATGATACCACTTGTAAGGTACCATATCTATTGTAATAGCTGAAAACAAAAATATTGCAGAGAACAACAACAAAACAACACAATAGATGAAACCATAAAACCAAAATAATACCTTTATTGATAGGAAGAAATATTGTTCACTTGCCTCTTCGAGGGGGAAACCTCTAGTAGAGCAACACTCTATTACAATAATTCTCAAGAAAAAAATTCTCATGCCCTTGACTCCTATTTATACTAAATCTATCTATCAAAAGAACAATCTAGAGGAAGATATTCTAGAAGTGGAAGCTTCTATTAGGTATTCTTACATTTGACTTATTCTTCCTTATTACTAGGCCTTATTAACATTGGCCTTTATTACATGGAAAATATATTATTCTACCTATGTGAGGGGTTAGAGAGGTTAGGTTCCTAACAATTTCTCTGTAGATATGCCAATATTTTTGGTCTCATCGCATATGTGGATGGTGATTTCCTCTATTCTTCTCTGAGAAAAATGCCAAACGATAAAATTGAATGGAGCTAATTAATTGGAGCAAAGGGCCCGACATTATTATTATTATTAACAACAAATTTATTTGGATTATGAATTGGGGTTTTATTAGATAGAGAGATATCCCTATCATTAATCATGAGAACAACAACAATGCCACAATTTCCATCATTAACTTCACTCTATGTGGGGGATCTTGACCCAGAGGTCACATACACCCAACTCACCAACTTTTTCATTCCTATGGGAATCATGGCTTCAATTTGAGTCTATCGTGATCGTATGACCCAAAGCTATCTTGGATATGGATATGCCAATTTTCCTGACCCTATATATGCCATGCTCATGGGATTAATATTTTTATGGTTCCATTTTTTCAAGTGGATATGGGGGGGGGGGGCAGGGATTGACACATGGGTTTGTGGTCGAAGCAGGAGTTTGGGTTCAAATCCATTGTCTATTGTGTTTGTCCAATCAAAAAAATTCTCATTTGAATGTGAAGGAGTTTGTATTTTCGAGGTTATTGGTAGTTTTGTTGCCATAAATTTTCAATGAATCCTCCATTTTTTATTAGCGTTGGGAAGAGAATTCCACTCTCTGTCTAATGGTTGGTTTCATGCTACATTTGATGCCTTTTTTAGATTCTTGTTTTTTCTCATGGGATAGATAAAGCAAGAGAATTGATTTCTCACTTGTACATGGGTACCTATCATGGCCTTGCTTTTTGGGACCCATATCGAGGATTTTTGTCCATGGTGACATTTAATTTTTTGGTACCTCTCTTTTTCACCTTGAGTAGTGTATTTTTGGCAACTCGTGCAATTATTATTAGAGTGTCACCTGGAATTTATCTCCATGACCAGCCTTGTTTTGCAGGACTTGGAGCTAGCCATTTTAGAATATTTTTTTCATGGTTGTTTAACATTGATGTCATGTTAAATTAACACCTCCATTATTTTCCATCATTTGTGACATCCATTACCATCAATTATGGCCACCTAGTTCAAAATTGTCAGGGATTGTGTGCAATGCTTCCTCGGGTGATTCTTTATGCTTCACCATTTTTTTCGACATCAACTATTTTTTAAGAGTGATCCTTGTATCGAACACTAATTCCTATTTTGACTTGGCGGTTGCAGTGACTAGAGACCCATGCATTCCAACGAGATGGATAAGTGTCCATAAGAACACTTGTTTTGTAATGATTTTATCAATTGTATATGAGTTCTTGATCATGATTTTTTGAGTCGGGACTCATTTCAGAGGATTGATCTCCTTGCTTGAGAAGTTTGAAATTTTTTGTTTGGATTTATACATGGATCTTTGTTGGCATTGATATCTTAAGGTTACTTGTCCCTCTTTTGAGTTTAGGCCATAATTCCTATTTGGAACTTTCAACATCTGTAAGCCTCATTGCTCATTTAATGGTTGATGGTGGTTTCTTCTGTTTGAAGACTTGTTCTGGTTCTTGACCATCACCTATTTTTTTGAAGCATCTATGTGGTTGTTGTAGGTGTTTTCCATTATTGTGCCTCCACAACCAAACCTCTTCTACTTCAGAATTCAACCAAGTTCATTGAGGTTACTTGGATTGTAATACCCCTGTTTCCCCCAACTTGTAATTAATCATTAATTAGGATTACCATGCTATGGCATGTGAACGATGCAAATGTAATGTTGTTTATATTTCCAATGATTGACTGTGGGGATGAAGCCTTGAAGTACTGGCCATGGTATCATTAGGGTAAAAGAATGGGGAAACTAGAGAAGGTCCATTATGTCAAAGACCCAAAAGTTTCCCCTTTTTGGGGAATAATAAACCTCCTCCCAAACCCAAGGACATGAATCAGTTAATTAAGAAAAGGACTGGTGGTTGAACCATCAACCACCCCCATGAATGGAGGCATGGACTGTTAAGAACCAAATATATGAATACAAAATATCACAATATATCCAAAGATATCTGAATACAATCACCACACAAGATATATGAAACCATATAGAAAACCACAACTTTATTATAGAAACCCTTGAAGTAGGGCAACACCATACAATGGATCCTATTATGGAAGGGATCCTCTCCTGTTCACTTGCCTCTTCGAGGGGGCTTCCTCCTAATGAGCTCCAGCTCCAGATACACTACTTCTTTTCATGTCTCATTACATTGCTTGAACCCCTTTATATAGTGCTACCATCACCTAAGAACATTCTAGAGGAGGAATCTTCTAAAAGTAGAACCTTCTAAGAAGTCCTCTTACATTTATTATATCTAACTACCATAGTGGGCCTTATAAAAGTAGAACCTTCTAAGAAGTCCTTTACATTTATTATATCTAACTACCATAGTGGGTCTATTTATCAATATATAGTGGACCTAGTCCGCCACCTTACATTGAATGACCTCCATTACATCACTATGCATCTGCTCCCCCCTACTACCTCCTCTCTAGCTACCTTACATTCCATCCTCTCTTTGTTGTCCTCAACGCTGATGTACAACCATATACCAGGTCCCATGGATAATTAGGACTGTAATGATGAAGAAGACTGAAGAACCAAAGTCCCATGTGTGGTCATCCCTAAATGACAACTATCCATATATCAATCATCACAATCATCCTCAAAATTATACCAAACATATACTTATTGATTATATTCATGCACAGGCCCCGTGATAAGAAATCTCTCCCGCATGTCATTCAATGAATCTTGAATACTATGAAAACTATCATTGAGGCCATATGTGAGGCCGGTTGTGAGGTTATGTGTGAGGCTCTTTGTGAGGCGCTAGCAAACACATCCAATCTATCATCCAATTGAGCTTTGAATGATTCAAGAATTTCTTTCAAGGTTTGAGATGAAATATTGACCATAATCTCTATGAACTCTTCGGTCCTGTATCCGTCACGAAAAAACTCAAAATAGACCCAAGAAGTTTCGGTAGAAAATCGCGGTTTTTTCTCGAAAACCCTAAAAAATCATAGCCAACTGAATGCTCATAACTTCACTTCCATCTGCTTCGGCTGGATTTTTTTTTTGAAATTGGGTGAAATTGTGAGAAGAACTCAGATCTGTAATTTATTTTGGCAATTTCGGCCTTCAAATGCTACATAAAATAAAAAAACGTGCCGCCGTCCAGAAAAACCCCAAAATTGCAGATTTTAAACCTCAATATCTTGACCTTCCAGACTAAGCCGGACGCATTTTTTTAATTGGGTTTTTTCTGAGAGGAACTCAGATATACAACCTTTTCTACAAATTTTGCACATAAATATACTAAAATTTTCTAGAATGTGTCGCGGCCCTCTTTTTCTTTCCTAAAAAATTCGGTAAAAATAAAATAGTTGCCCACAACTCCGCCAAGGAAAGTGCTCTGATACCAATTATTAAGAACCATATATATGAATACAAAATATCACAATATATCCAAATATATCCGAATACAATCAACACACAAGATATATGAAACCATATAGAAAACCACAACTTTATTATAGAAACCCAGTAGGGCAACACCATACAATGGATCCTATTATGCAGGCTGATCCTCTCTGTTCACTTGTCTCTTCGAGGGGCTTCCTCCTAATGAGCTCCACCTCCAAATACAATACTCTTCATATTCTATTACATTGTTTGAACCCCTTTATATAGTGCTACCATCTCCTCTAGAATGTTCTTAGGTGATGAATCTTCTAGAAGTAGAAATTCTAAGAAGTCCTCTTACTTTCATTATATCTAACTACCATAGTGGGCCTTATTTATCAATATAGGACCTAGTCCACCTTACATTGAATGACCTCCATTATTATCACTATGGGCCCTCTGCCCCCCCCCACTACCTCTCTAGCTACCTTACATGGACTGGATGAAGAATTTCATCCCACAGTACCATAGGGTTTGGCAGACCCAGGCTGACTCGAGTTTCCTTTGATAGAAGGAACATGATAGGTGGAAAAACCTTTCCGAGGAAAGGGGGTGCAAGTAATACATGCACAAACATTTGATAAGAGGGTGTGCGTGAGACTCTGCATAGAGTAGGAGACACCAAACAAGAGGGCGTGAGTTTATCCAACTGAGAATTTGGAAGAAAACACGACTTGAAGTAGAGGACCACGAGCTTGAAGGTGAGGAAGCATCTGACAAACCTCGCAGGGTGGTTGTGACAGAGAGAGAGTCTATGAGAAATGGAATGGATTCCCTAGTGATATCATAGCTTGGCATGGGGGTGGCCAGAGTGCTAAGAGTGAATGCCTGTGATCCTATGGTTGGGTGGAAAGGTGCACAACCATAATCAGTGAGTTGGTTGCAACCTGTAATAGATAAGTATACTCATACCCTGTGTAATTTGAGTTGTAACTGTGAAATAAAGTTGGATATCTCGTGAATGTTTAGAGATGTGCATGTTTTCTTGATGGTTGGACTATGTTCCTTTATCATTGGCTTGACTGTGTTTATTTGTACATGTAAATGATCAAGCCCTGTAGTGGCTCAAATTAAAAAAAATGAACTGTGAGTCCGTCGACCTTGGGCACAGTTTCACGTGTGCATGTTTACACTTCCAGTTATTCTAGGCCTCCTAGATAAGGGTGTTCATTAGGCTCCAGAAAGGTAGCGTGGAGGTGCATAAAGCCTACACCATCTACGTAGGAGTGGAGAACTCTTGAAGTTTCTAACCCCAGAAGAAACATAAGAAGTGTCCCCTCATTTCATTTGAGGTACCAGTAAGCTCAGGAGGTATAATTCTCTTAGAGTGTAGACAAGGGAGTGAATTCCCCAAACCTTTCACCTGCATGACCGAGGGATCATGCCCAAACCATTAAATCATTTACGACTAAAGGAATTAGTGTGTATGCCCACAAGAGCCTTCAAAGATCCCATGTGACCAAGGTTTGAGAACCCTGCGCTAAGCCCGGAAGGAGATGAGCCTTCCCGGCTTCAGAACTCTGGGAGATCGGAGCTCCAGAGTGTTTCGACCCTACCCTTTTGTAAAAATTTCGAAGGCAACTGATAGTTACGGTTACCTATAAGGTTGATCGGCACCTGGCGATCTCCCTAACCATGGCTGATAAATCTGCCCCACCGTTAAACACCGATCCTTTATTCCACCTCAAATTGCCGTGAGCCGTAGATCCAGGAAGGATCAGAGCTCCCCTTGTTTGTTGGATCTACGCCAAGGAAACTTTGACGAATTTCCACTTCGGGAGAGTGGAGAAATGTTAACACATAAATTCCCGAAGGCCAGAGTGATGAATTAATATAGATCGTAGATCTGGGGATCCTTCGAAATTCCCCTGGCCGTTAGATTGAGCTTGAGGTCATCCCGACATTGACCACTCCGGGGAGAACAAGGAAGTTACACAGCCAACTCCCCGAAGGCCGAAGCCCCGAAGTAATGGAGGTCATGGATCTGGAGATTACATGGACTCCTATTGACCGTGAGATCGAAGGGCTAGGAAGATATCAGTCCGAGGTGACATGGCACCCTGGAGTCACTCAAGGTGACGTGGACCCATAGTATGCATGTCACGTGTCACCTAGATTTGTGCATCTGCCCCATGAGCCCATTAATATGTGACACATGTCACCCCTTGTAGGGGCCACATGTAAGCTCTATCTTTCCATGTGTCTGGAGTTGGGTTCATCTGATAGGTATGATACTCGGGATCCACCTGTACTTGCCACCATGTATTACCTGTCATCCCATGCGATAGTGGGTACTTTGATAGTCTAGGAATTTGAGAATTCGAAAGTTTGAGGTACAATGTTATAGACATACGGAGCTCCGAAGGCTGGAGTAAATCCTGGCCATTGCCTCCAATGATGCATGTCGCCAGATCTTATAATATGGAGGCTTGACACTCCGAAGGATTTGGGGTATGACACCTCCAAAACTCCCAAACGTCAAATCGACGAAGTAATGTGAGCCGTAGATCGAGGGGTCTACGTGGAAAGGCCTGGAATGTGAGATCAAAGGAACGTTAGAAGGCTGTGTTAGGGGTTGACGTGGCTCGCTGACATCACCCAGGGTGATGTGGACCCATGATTGAAGTGCCATGTTTCACTTGGATATGGATGTTCTGCAGACCCTTGGGCCCATTAGAACGTGACATGTGTCAACCCCAACAAGGGCACGTGTCACCCTTGGCCCTCACCGCGTGTCAATCCCTAGTACGAGTCCACTTGGCCACGTGAATGGTGAAGTACCGAGACTTAGGGAGTACGAGTCTTCGAGACTCTGGAAGACATGGGGTTTAGTGTCATAAAAAGGCCCAAAGGCTGGAGCCACATGGAGTGATTATGGAACTTCGAAAGTCCGGGACTCCGCGGCTCCAGAGGACTTGGAATAATATGGTGCAGGAAGGCCTGAAGGCCAGAGCCACATGACAAGCCCACGAGACTTCATAAGAAAAGTACTCTGGGATATTTGAGTCGTTAAACCATGCACACCCAAAAGTGTCGAAAGCCAAATTTTACCTTAGGCACATGCGTTCCCAAGGATAAGGATCCACCATCAATTAATGGTGGATGGGTCTCCGCCATAGATCTAGCAACAGAGGGTGTTTTGGGATATCAAAGAACTCAGGGTGATATAAAGGATTTAGATCCACCTAGGTGCCACGTGGCCCATGAATATTAACCCCCGAAGGAATTTAGAAGGGTAGATCTCCCAATCCTAAGCTCAGATTCGAGCATGGGGATAGTGGTTGGAAGGCTCTTGGCGAGAAGAACGTGATAGAGATTCTGGAAAATGATTTGATTAATTAAGGAAAAAGAAAATTTGAGACCCCATCCCTTAAAATCATTTTTAAGGGGTTGGGTGTGTTACAGAGTGGTATCAGAGAATGAAAACAACACTTGGCCTGCTTGGGCTCATGAAAGAGTCGAGTGATTTGCTTTCTTAGAAAATTTTAAAGGGGAGGGCACCCTGCCCTACCCTATCTAGCAAAGCATGATTTGGACATAGGACTGGATGGGCCAGAGACCAGTCATAGGAGTGGTATACCAAGGTTAATATGAGCATGTTGAAAGGTAATTCTACCTTTGGAAGATTGTTGCATTAACTCCTGGAGGAGAAGGACTGCAGATTGAAATAGTGATTTGGGAATTTCTACTGAATTTCAACAGAATAATTATAGTGTCCCTTTGTCAAAATGATAAATATTCTTACAGGAGTAGGGATATGCTGATCACCATTAATAGTAATACCTGAATGTGAATGGCAGAGGTGGAAGAAATTCTATTGTGAAGCTGCATGAGCTAGACAAGGGACGTGAACTGAATTGTTTTGTTATAGTGTAACATTGTCTTGCAATTAAGATGGCTGATTATATAAGGATTAAGATCCCCATGAAGAATTCCTTCATGGTTAAGGAAATATAGTAAGGACTGGTAGGATCCTTATAAATTATAATTACTGCATTATTAAAAGACTAAACCCTGAGTATATAACTCCTCATGACTAGAGGACTGATGAAAATGTGTAGGGTCAATTTACTTGACCTATAATGGTTGAAATCAACATAAGGGACAACCTAGTTAAGCAAGATAAAGAGGATTCCTTTTGGAATGTTTCTAATTCCCCTAAAAGGGAAAAGTGCAATGGGCATATGAGCCATATTGTGACCTCATTGGCGCTGTACAAAAGGTGTATTGACATGAGTACTATCTAGGCACGAATATGCGAGATGAGAACATGTTGTAATCCATATGATAATGATTGCATGTATGTAACATGCAAATAGGATCAATTAAACCTATGGTGGGATGTAGTATAATACCTATTGCTGGTTTTCATTGGTCAATAATGACTTGATGATAGCAGGGGAGTAACAACATGAATGAAATACATATATAAGAATGAGGTAGAAAGGTGCAAGAGATGCACCTACATATATACAAATATTTGTATACATGCTTAAAGGAATAATATGACTTCAAGCTCTCAACTAAGAGGGAAGCTTAGTGTTGAGTGTCCCTATGAGGCTTGTCATAAGGATGGAAGAATTATCCTTGGAGAGGAGGATCTGGAAGTTTGATGTGTCCATGTGCATGTAGGACATGGAAAGGGTACAAGCGAGGAGCTTGCATGATGTATGTTTGGGATAGGTATGTATAGGCTTGAGTGCATGGATTTAATGCATTGTGAAGCTTCTTGATATGAAGGCTCACATTAATACATGTATGATGTGAGAATGTATGTATACTAAAGGCACAATATGGCTACCTTGATGAGTGATATGTAAGGCAAGAATTGCACTTTCCAAGATTAAGTGAATACAATGGATGCCTAGTTGACTCCATTCTGAAAGATTCATGGAAGTTCTATTTTGAATAATAACTTAAGGGGAATGTGCTCCATTCCCTTAGGAAAGGCTAGTATAAATAGATGAAAGAGTAAACAAGCAAGGATCACATGAGAACGATTGTGAACAATCATGAGTTTATTGATTTTAATGTAGAGATGTATGTGGGTTGTGAAATATACCTATGGCAGCTACACATAGACTTATGATTATGCATATGGTTAAGTACATCATGGATGTAAGTTAACAAAAATAGAATATGCATTTGGATGAACGACAAAGATGCATGTTTATATTCCTTATGGAATATTTGGTACTCTGCTGAGGCTAACTCAAGGTTGAGGCTATCATAGATAGTGAAGGATATGAAATAAGGGAGTTGCATGATGAAGGAGTTCCTTGTGGAGAACTGTGTGAAGACTCGGCCAGGAGGACAAAGTCATCACCTTAATGACTATTGAGAATTGAAAGTCTACAAAGGTGCTCATAGTTAGCACATTGCATGTAATTACTTCGAGGAAATGCATGTTTACATAAAGGGAAGACAATGGATCTTCCATTGAGAAAGAAGGAACTTCTAATATTTTACTTACATGGTATAGGTGTTAAAGAGTCATGAGTGTTGGCACCCTAGTTACTAATGAAGGAAAAATGCTTGGGTGCATTCAAGAGAAACTTATAGTTTCATATGTGCTAATTTGGGGTCACGATCAATCTATAGTATGAAGTACAATCCTGCTGCAATAATGAATGAGAATGAATAAGCCCTATGGTGAAGAGGTTGGTTAAGATCCAACACACCATGACAAGGTGCTTGTCATAAAGTGTGGCAAACTTGAAATCAATGCAAGTGTGCATTGGGTGTGAATGTGGCCATGGATGTTAGCACCATGGGTTAAGTTCACTTAATGATTGAATTACATTTTGAAAAGTATGGTAGGCTGAAATGATGCATAGGTAAGAAATGAGGTTTCCTTTCATGTTTGTGTAGGTGTGATACAACTGTTAGAATGCAAAAGTTAAGAAATGTTTGTGATTCCATTTTAAATGTGTTGTGAGAATAAATGTTTGTGATTCTCGGGCTAGTTGAAAATCATTCTTCTCGGTTAGGCCTTTCCAATGGTGTATCGAGCGCCCCAAATGAAGATCGTATGAAAAAGTTACGCTTTCGAGAATTCGACGTATCAACTACCCCCATTGGGGCCTGCAAACCTTTTGGATTTTCATCTTCCGGGGTTAGGGTTTTGGATTTTCCTTATGTTAAAAAGGCCTTTGGAGCCTCATTGTAACAATCATCTTCTTGCGAATGTGAGTAGCCATCACATCTCTTCTCAGAGATAAACTGCCACCATTCTAGCGAGTCTTTCACTCTATATTTCTACCATTTTGTACATTTCGCCCATTAATAGAAAATGTGTATTATGTATCTCTTTATTTCTAGCAATATTTACGTGTATTTCATTGTAATATCTCTGCTTTCATTTCGTTCTAAAAAATAATCTGGATCATGAGACTCCCTCAAAACCTGGTTAATGGAAAACTTTGGTGCATTTCTTGGTTACACTCTGCAAAGTATGGTACTTGTGAAGGGTTGGTTGGTTTGGATTTTCAAGAGCATAGAAGATGCAGATAGGGTCCTATATAACATGTGGAAATGAGGCTCGCATGAATTATACCTTAATAAAATGAAACTTGGACTTCGACACCCATTCGAACCATCTCAACTTCACTCTAGTTTGAGTAAGGATGCTAGGGCTCCCTTTGATCCTTCGGTTAAAGGAGGTATTTAAAGAAATTAGGAATTTACTTGGCGTTTTCTATGAAATTAAATATTCATTTTGAGAGTCTAGCTATATGGGTATGGCCATAACACTAGTGGGACTCGACCTATCCACTTGGTTAAGGATTTCTCTCTAAGGTTCAAAAAAGGTTTTTGGTTCCAAAAGATCCATAAGTTGCAAAAGACCCACCCCAATATCCTTTGAAGAAGAACCCCTCTGAGGAATTTCAAAAATCCTCATCAGAAGGAAATTTTGCATCAGATATTACAACAACAAAGAAGATAAAATCATTGTAGTAGGATCCCCCCATGGGTCATCTTCAACTTCAAGACCACTCGATGGTTTTGGGTAAGCAAATTTCACCTCCTTCCATTCATTTCGAAAGAAAACAATGACCATTTTCTTTTCGAGTCTTGGGAGGTAGGACTAGAGCACAATTTTGTGGATTGACCTGGTGACATTTACTTTCCAAAGAAGGATTGGATTTGCACGAGGGAATCTGTGAAATCCTGAATCCTCTCAAGGACAATCTTCTTCTTACCTTCATGAACCTTAGTTTTTACTTTATTTGAGATTATGGTTCAAGAAATTGTATATTTATGAATCTTTTTGCAAACTGCATGTTTAAGAATATTGAAGCTACATTTTTTGGGAGAGGGACTATTAAATGATGGTGATAGAAGCAAGAAAAATCTTCTTGAATTACATACAACTATTGTTTTTTTTCCTACAATAAAATCCGATGAAGACTATTAAAGTCCCTCTGTATGTGGCCTTTTGAGACAATCTATAATACAACTCAATATTTGTAATTGTAACTTTTTTTCCTTAATACAATTACTTGATTTGTTTTTTTAATTTTTTTTTTCTTGAGTTAAAAATATGGTTTACATCAAGAAATTTAAATCCAATAATAATTGAAAATTTTCATGATAACATGAACCAAATTATAAGTTTTTAATTAAAATACAAACCTAGTAGACATAATATCTCATTGTAACGCCAACATAAATCCCATGGCATGTATTAGATTAAGAAAAATCATATTTCTATGTTTTCATTAAAAAAACACCATTTAAAATAACATATTATTACCTGGTTTGATAGGGCACATAAGACGCGCCATTCTATGACATGGGGGAACTTTTCTTGAAGCTAAATTAATAGCTAGCATAAATAAATAAATGCATGGCTTGAGCTCTTTGCAACCTATTTTAATTATTAGGATCGACTATGTCAAATTTTGGTTGTTAGTTAAAGTTGACTATCTAGCATAAGCTTGAGCTATGTGAACTTATTAGAATTGAACATGTCAAATTTTGGTTGTTAGTTAAAATTGACCATGTAAAATTTTAACTATGGTAAAACTTATATACAAACATTTTTCTAGAGAATAAAGATATGGATCTATCTTCAAGCTTATTTTTTTTAGGTTTCCATTCCTATTTTGTAAGTAATTTTTTTATGGAGTGTTGAGGCTCATCATGGTTTATATGAATATGGAACGTCGGATTTTTAGCAGGTGTAAGGAAACCAATGTAAGGTCATGGAGGTCACGGCCAAGCCAGCACACCAAATTGATATATGAGACCTCCTTGTTTATGGGTCTAACTTCTTGTTACCAATCCATTACATTGCATTACATTCCATTACATTGTTGTTTGAATTGACATTTAATTCACTTTCTTAAATTTTATTTAAACTTGCCTTTAATAAGTTTTCCTACTTTGTAGGTTTAATTGGACTCTTCGGGCTTGGAGAGAAAATATAAAGCTTGTGCATGTCTAGTCCGAAACTCATCGTCGACCATTGATTGATTGCCTCGTATGACGAAAGAACAAGGAATGTGAAAATCTAGAAATTGCTTCTCTGTATTACCATGCAGCCGAGTTCAATCATTCTAGATAATGTGGAGATTCAACTCAACAATGGTTTTATGGAAGTCAAATTGGTTATCTGGATATTTCCTGACGCAGATGGAAAAATTATGGGAGCAAAAACAACGAATATGGACCCGAAAGTGCATATGGAGGACCTCGTGAATCCCGTTGACAATATCATTTTTCAAAGTTTATTTCAGAAATAATAAGACATGAGGATGACTCTCATTAGTGGAAAATAATTATGATTTCATACGGAATGTTGAGAATCGAGTTCTCCACTATCTAAGCAATGGAATTTCTGGTTCAATTAATGAATTGTTTCAAATCTACTTCCAATTTCTAACACTTTGGAAATAATCTCTCAAGCTAATCTATGTGAAAATGGATACTAAGGAGCTGTCATTCCCAGGGAAGAGTGGGATTGTACTCTATCTTTCTCACGATGATAAGTTTATAATAGAAACAATGAGGAAATCTGAAATGAAGTGAAGAATTATCAGGAAAGTATCGACTTCCTCTCTGGAATGGACATGAACATCCACTAAAACTTCATCTCCTGGTGGGAATGAGCTAATACCCATGTTTTTGGATGATCCAAGAGATCATTTCTTGCATGGATTCGCTTTAGTTATCATAGCAATCGTAAGCGATTGTCTGAGGGCATATTGGAAATAGCCCAAAACTTCAGGATTGTTGCGTCGTTTTGGGCGTTGAACAGAGAATGATCCCATTATATTATATTTATGTTTGCTCGGCATGGATCAATACAACGCGACATCGGTGTGGAAGGTTTTATGTCTCTGCTCGTTTTGTCTATGCACGTAGAAAGGGTGGAGCCTCCTTTTAAATGAAATGAGACTGGAATAAGCTGTAATAAATAGGCGCCCCACCTCTTTGGGTTCCAAATTCAAACTGACAGAAATCTGATATCATATAGAACCTTAACTGGTGTGTAATTCCGAATGAGAACTCCAATATAAACAAGTGTTGCATGGCAGCTTAGTCCCGAATTAGTTTTATTTGAAATTTATAAAAAATTATTAATGTCTATTACATCAACAAAGGTTCTTAGTATCTAAGTTTGATAGTACATGAAAGATTTAAAAGGAGCCTGGACAAAAAAAAATCCAGTGTACAATAATAATAAGGTTCCTAGTAAGAATGTTGGTTACATGAAGACTCACCATAAATTTAGCATACAATAGAATAGTAACAACTTCGTGCAAGAACATTTAAAAGGTTCTCGAACACAAAAAATTTAGCATACAATAGAATAGTAACAACGTCATGGAAGAACATTTCAAAGGTTCTTGGACACAAAAAATTTAGCATACAATAGAATAGTAATAACGTGTGTTACATAGGTTCGTGGACAAAAATACAAAAAATTTAACATTCTTAAATTAGTTTTCTTTAGCCCGCAGGGGTGTAGACTAATTGGCAAGTGCCGTGTAAATGGAAGGAACTATGTAAAATGAGGTCTCAAGGTCGATTCTCACCCCGATTTACTCGGAGGGCATGGCAGCCGACAGGATTCGACCCCGTGTCACGCGAGTACGACACTGCCGTTGTTACCGATTCCCCTAGTATA